>JARTUT010000451.1:600000-945703 GCA_030674115.1 Micraspis discolor | reverse complement strand
AGCTGAGGCAGCGGTGACTTTGGCAGGTAACAGGCAACAAAGGTGTATAAAATTCCATCTCAAATTCATCATAAAATAAAACTGAATTTTTTTTATATTTGAATCATAATAATATCAAAACTCGCTTTGCTCATTGCCAGACAGCTCGTATGGTTGCAACCCTCTGCCGGACACCCTTAAACTATTATGATTTTTTATTTAACTTACGTTATATTATAAAACCTAAATTTTATATATAATTTTTTGGGGGCCTATTAATCTATGTATACATAATAGCCGGAGAGTTTCGACGGTTCTATCATCTTACCAGACGCATTCAAAGTGAGTAGTAGTTCGGAGAGCCAGGAGCGTATACAGTAACTAGTGCGAGTGAGACAGAGCGCTTGGTCTATTGGAGTATACTATTGCTGGGCCTGAACAAGTCCGTCCTAGTGACTTTGTCAAAGAATTAAAAAATTCTAATTTCAAAGAAGCTCTAGTTGATTTTTTTATTTTACACTGGGCTTTTGACGAAATGGCGCCGTTTATTGACAATAAAATAATACATATACATTTCAGAAAATGTCCTTCGTTTACTGTTAAGGAGGCAAACAAAGTGATGTCAAGTATAAATGAGGAATTGTCTTGCTCAGAGCATGAAGAAGCAGACACCAAAATAGTGTACCACGCGTGTAAAATTAACTACGAAGCAAACATTGTGATTCGAACTGTTGACACCGATGTTGCTGCTATAATGCTAAGCCATATGCGGTCTTTATTATGGATCACTTGTTTGGATGCTTACAGAAGCTGGAAATAATTTATGATATGTGGACCTATCTAAAATACACGACACATTAGCTGACACATTTGCAGAAGCTTACCTGGACTACACGCTTTCACAGGATGTGATTACAATCCTGCATTTTACAGAAAAGTGAAATTGAAACCATTCAAATTGTTAAAAAAATATGTTGAATTTCAACAAGCATTCATGAAGTTTGGTGACAGCAAAATAATCGAAAATAACAATGAGCAAGTATTAATCTTCGATATAATTCAAAGTTTTATATGGTGTCTATACCATATGAATGATGTCAATGATGTTGATGCTGCTAGGCTACAAATGTTTATTAATTCGTATACAGTATCTGATGTGAACGAAGCTTTCAATGCAAAAAAGTTGCAAAATTTCGATGCTAGCTGTTTACCACCTTGCAAACGTGAGCTATTGCAGCAATTTTTGCTAGCGAATTACATATGTAGCATATGGAACAACGCTCACTTACGAAAGCCAACAGCATATAATCCAGTAAATAATGGTTGGATACTGGAAAATGACCACTACTATTTTAAATGGTTTGAAGGAGATCAATTACCGAATTATGTTAGCGAATCTTTAAAAACAATTCCAGGTATTTGATAATTATGTTGAATTATTGAATATTAATTTTGGACTATTTGTAATTAAATTAACTTTTTTTTACTATTGGAGAAAACAATGAAGAAGGCGATATTGATGACGATAAATCCACAGAATGGAATAATAGTGACGAGGAATATGAATGTATTGACGACGACGATGAAAATTTAAAGATTTAATCAAAATAAATGTATTTCCCTGTAACTTTTTTATTTGAAAAAAATTCGCCCTTTGATATAATAAACAATAAAATTTGATTTATGTACTTTAATTCATCGTTTTACAATTTGATAGAATTGAAAGTAATGAACTTCGTAAAAATGAAAAATAATATAAATAACATTATTACAGTTTCGACATGATTGAAGTTGTTTTAAATATTTGATATTCAAACTGTAAAAATTTATTTAATAAAATTTCTTGATTAAAAAAAAAAAAATAAACTGCACAATTTGAACTTAATAACAGTGGATGCGCAGTGAAGGGCCGTAATAGACCAAGCGCTCTGTCTCACTCGCACAAGTTACTATATACGCTCCTTGCTCTCCGAACTACTGCTCACTTTCAATGCGTCTGGCAAGATGATAGAACCGTCGAAACTGTCCGGCTATCATGAACACATAGATGAATAGACCCCCAAAAAATTATATATAAAATTTAGGTTTTATAATATAACGTAAGTAGAATTATGAATTATAATAGTTTAAGGGTATCCGGCAGAGGGTTGCAACCATACTAACTGTCTGGCAATGAGCAACGCGAGTTTTGATATTATTATGAATCAAATATAAAAAAAATCAGTTTTATTTTATTGAAATTTTATTTCGAGGTCGAAACATTACTGGCGTGTTGAATGATTGTTTGGGCTATTACCATCATCTATTGTGGATGTAATGATTTCCGACGTTTCGATAGACATCTTCTATCTTTATCAAGGAGAAAAGTAAGAAACCTTTTGAATATTATCAATTTTCAAAAAGTCAATTGACAGAAGTCATGATTCAAACCACCAACTAAACACTAAATTGGGAGTAGCAAAATGTTTATTTGATAGAGCAATAAATATTTGTTGCACTGAAGAAGACCAAAATGAAGAAATAAATAACATCTCGAAAACTCTTAGAAGCAATGGCTACCCCATAAAGATATACTGGTGTGAAAACAGCAAACCGAGATAACAAACTTTGACCTTGAAATCCCCGAGAGCGCTCGAAAGATTGCGCGGAGAACGATGCAAAAATTTTATTTTTGCGGAACATTTGATCGATTTCAATTCTTATGTCTGTATTGAGGACAAAAAGGACACTCTCAGAGTATATAGCGCATTATCCTACACTTACGAGTTGTCGAAGGGGGCTCAACAAGTGACAAAATTTGCGATTTCTCAAAACCTGTACATAGGATCACGATCAAATTTTGTAGTAATATTGAGGACCCATAGCAACCAGGATCTGCACATACGGCATGTACTTACACCTAAAGGGGGGTCGAAGGGGGCAAAAAACAGTACAAAATTTGCGATTTCTCAAAAAACTGTACATACGATCGCGATCAAATTTGGTAGTAATATTGAAGACCCATAGCAACCAGGATCTGCACATACGGCATGTACTTACACCTAAAGGGGGTCGAAGGGGGGCACAAAAAGTGACAATTTGCGATTTCTCGAAAACTGTACATAGGATCGCGATCAAATTTGGTGTTAAAATTGAGGACCCATAGCAACCAGGTTCTGCACATACGGCATGTACTTACACCTGAAGGGGGTCGAAGGGGGCACAAAACAGTACAAAATTTGCGATTTCTCAAAAACTGTACATAGGATCGCGATCAAATTTTGTAGTAATATTGAGGACCCATAGCAACCAGGATCTGCACATACGGCATGAACTTACACCTAAAGGGGGTCGAAGGGGGCACAAAACAGTACAAAATTTGCGATTTCTCAAAAACTGTACATAGGATCGCGATCAAATTTGGTAGTAATATTGAGGACCCATAGCAACCAGGATCTGCACATACGGCATGTTCTTACACCTAAAGGGGGGTCGAAGAGGGCACTAAAAGTAACAATTTTGCGATTTCTCAAAAGCTGTACATAGGACCGCGATCAAATTTGGTAGTAATATTGAGGACCCATAGCAACCAGGTTCTGCACATACGGCATGTACTTACACCTGAAGGGGGTAGAAGGGGGCACAAAGAGTACAATATTTGCGATTTCTCAAAAACTGTACATAGGATCGCGATCAAATTTTGTAGTTATATTTAGGACCCATAGCAACCACGATCAGCACATACGGCATGTACTTACACCTGAAGGGGGTCGAAGGGGGCACAAAAAGTGACAATTTTGCGATTTCTCGAAAACTGTACATAGGATCGCGATCAAATTTGGTAGTAATATTGAGGACCCATAATAACAACGATCAGCACATACGGCATGTACTTATACATAAAGAGTGTCGAAGGGGGCACAAAGTGACAATTTTGCGATTTCTCGAAAACTGTACATAGGATCGCGATCAAATTTGGTAGATATCTTGAGGACCCATAGCAATAACGATCAGCACATACGGCATGTACTTACACCTCTAATAAGGGTCGAACGGGGGCACAAAAAGTGACATTTTTTGCGATTTCTCGAAAACTGTACATAGAATCGCGATCAAATTGTGTAGTTTTATTTAGGACCCATAATAACAACGATCAGCACATACGGCATGTACTTATACATAAAGAGTGTCGAAGGGGGCACAAAAAGTGACAATTTGCGATTTCTCGAAAACTGTACATAGGATCGCGATCAAATGTTGTAGTTATATTAAGGACCCATAGCACCCACGATCAGCACATACGGCATGCTACTTACACTCTAAGGGTGTCGAAGGGGGCACAAAACAGTACAAGATTTGCGATTTCTCAAAAACTGTACATAGGATCGCGATCAAATTTTTAGTAATATTGAGGACCCATAGCAACCAGGATTTGCACATACGGCATGTACTTACACCTAAAAGGGGGTCGAAGGGGGCACAAAAAGTGACAA
Organism: Micraspis discolor; assembly: GCA_030674115.1. NCBI lineage: Eukaryota > Metazoa > Arthropoda > Insecta > Coleoptera > Coccinellidae > Micraspis > Micraspis discolor. Next base: position 941,252 of record JARTUT010000451.1, on the reverse strand, counting down.
TTTTGCGATTTCTCGAAAACTGTACATAGGATCGCGATCAAATTTGGTAGTAATATTGAGGACCCATAGCAACCAGGATCTGCACATACGGCATGTACTTACACCTAAAGGGGGTCGAAGGAGGGCACAAAAAGTGACAATTTTGCGATTTTCGAAAACTGTACATAGGATCGCGATCAAATTTGGTAGATATCTTGAGAACCCATAGCAACCACGATCAGCACAGACGGCATGTACTTACACCTGAAGGGGGTCGAAGGGGGGCACAAAAAGTGACAATTTTGCGATTTCTCGAAAACTGTACATAGGATCGCGATCAAATTTTGTAGTTATATTAAGGACCCATAGCACCCACGATCAGCACATACGGCATGTACTTATACTTAAAAGGGTGTCGAAGGGGGCACAAAACAGTACAAGATTTGCGATTTCTCAAAAACTGTAAATAGGATGGCTATAAAATTTGGTAGTAATATTGAGGACCCATAGCAACCAGGATCTGCACATACGGCATGTTCTTACACCTAAAGGGTCGAAGAGGGCACTAAAAGTAACAATTTTGCGATTTCTCAAAAGCTGTACATAGGACCGCGATCAAATTTGGTAGTAATATTGAGGACCCATAGCAACCAGGATCTGCACATACGGCATGTACTTACACCTAAAAGGGGTCGAAGGGGGCACAAAGAAGTGACAATTTTGCGATTTTCGAAAACTGTACATAGGATCGCGATCAAATTTGGTAGATATCTTGAGGACCCATAGCAATAACGATCAGCACATACGGCATGTACTTACACCTAAATGGGGTCGAAGGGGGCACAAAAGTGACAATTTTGCGATTTCTCGAAAACTGTACATAGGATCGTGATCAAATTTGGTAGTAATATTGAGGACCCATAGCAACCAGGATCAGCACATACGGCATGTACTTACACACTTAAAGAAGGTCGAAGGAGGGCACAAAACAGTACAAAATTTGCGATTTCTCGAGAACTGTTCATAGGATCGCGATCAAATTTGGTAGTAATATTGAGGACCCATAGCAACCAGGATTTGCACATACGGCATGTACTTACACCTGATGGGGGTCGCAAAATTGTCACTTTTTGTGCCCCCTTCAACCCCCCTTTAGGTGTAAGTACATGCCGTATGTGCAGATCCTGGTTGCTATGGGTCCTCAATATTACTGCCAAATTTGATCGCGATCCTATGTACAGTTTTCGAGAAATCGCAAATTTTGTAATGTTTTGTGCCCCCTTCGACCCCCTTTTAGGTGTAAGTACATGCCGTATCTGCAGATTCTGGTTGCTATGGGTCCTCAATACTACTACCAAATTTGATCGCGATCCTATGTACAGTTTTTTGAGAAATCGCAAATTTTGTAATGTTTTATGCCCCCTTCGACCCCCTTTTTAGATGTAAGTACATGCCGTATGTGCAGATCCTGGTTGCTATGGGTCCTCAATATTACTACCAAATTTGATTGCGATCCTATGTACAGTTTTGAGAAATCGCAAATTTTGTACTGTTTTATGCCCCCCTTCGACCCCCTTTTTAGATGTAAGTACATGCCGTATGTGCAGATCCTGGTTGCTATGGGTCCTCAATATTACTACCAAATTTGATCACGATCCTATGTACAGTTTTTCGAGAAATCGCAAAATTGTCACTTTTTGTGCCCCCTTCGTTCCCATTTAGGTGTAAGTTCATGCCGTATGTGCAGATCCTGGTTGCTATGGGTCCTCAATATTACTACAAAATTTGATCGCGATCCTATGTACAGTTTTTGAGAAATCGCAAATTTTGTACTGTTTTGTGGCCTTTCGACCCCCCTTTAGGTGTAAAGTACATGCAGTATGTGCGGATCCTGGTTGCTATGGGTCCTCAATATTACTACCAAATTTGATAGCGATCCTATGTACAGTTTTCGAGAAATCGCAAAATTGTCACTTTTTGTGCCCCCCTTCGACCCCCTTTAGGTGTAAGTACATGCCGTATGTGCAGATCCTGGTTGCTATGGGTCCTCAATACTACTACCAAATTTGATCGCGATCCTATGTACAGTTTTTGAGAAATCGCAAATTTTGTACTGTTTTATGCCCCCCTTCGACCCCCTTTAGATGTAAGTACATGCCGTATGTGCAGATCCTGGTTGCTATGGGTCCTCAATATTACTACCAAATTTGATCGCGATCCTATGTACAGTTTTCGAGAAATCGCAAAATTGTCACTTTTGTGCCCCCTTCGACCCCCTTTAGATGTAAGTACATGCCGTATGTGCAGATCCTGGTTGCTATGGGTCCTCAATATTACTACCAAATTTGATCGCGATCCTATGTACAGTTTTCGAGAAATCGCAAAATTGTCACTTTTTGTGCCCCCTTCGACCCCCTTTAGGTGTAAGTTCATGCCGTATGTGCAGATCCTGGTTGCTATGGGTCCTCAATATTACTACCAAATTTGATCGCGATTCTATGTACAGTTTTCGAGAAATCGCAAAATTGTCACTTTTTGTGCCCCCCTTCGACCCCCTTTAGATGTAATTACATGCCGAATGTGCAGATCCTGGTTGCTATGGGTCCTCAATATTACTACCAAATTTGATCGCGATCCTATGTACAGTTTTTGAGAAATCGCAATTTTGTTGTGTTTTTTGGCCCTTTCGACCCCTTTTAGGTGTAAGTGCAGTATGTGCGGATCCTGGTTGCTATGGGTCCTCAATATTACTACCAAATTTGATCGCGATCCTATGTACAGTTTTCGAGAAATCGCAAAATTGCTACTTTTTGTGCCCCCCTTCGACCTCTTTCAGGTGTAAGTACATGCCGTATGTGCAGATCCTGGTTGCTATGGGTCCTCAATATTACTACCAAATTTGATCGCGATTCTATGTACAGTTTTCGAGAAATCGCAAAATTGTCACTTTTGTGCCCCCTTCGACCCCTTTAGGTGTAAGTTCATGCCGTATGTGCAGATCCTGGTTGCTATGGGTCCTCAATATTACTACCAAATTTGATCGCGATTCTATGTACAGTTTTCGAGAAATCGCAAAATTGTCACTTTTTGTGCCCCCTTCGACCCCCTTTAGGTGTAAGTACATGCCGTATGTGCAGATCCTGGTTGCTATGGGTCCTCAATATTACTACCAAATTTGATCGCGATCCTATGTACAGTTTTTGAGAAATCGCAAATTTTGTACTGTTTTGTGGCCCTTTCGACCCCCTTTAGGTGTAAGTGCAGTATGTGCGGATCCTGGTTGCTATGGGTCCTCAATATTACTACCAAATTTGATCACGATCCTATGTACAGTTTTCGAGAAATCGCAAAATTGCTACTTTTTGTGCCCCCCTTCGACCTCTTTCAGGTGTAAGTACATGCCGTATGTGCAGATCCTGGTTGCTATGGGTCCTCAATATTACTACCAAATTTGATCGCGATCCTATGTACAGTTTTCGAGAAATCGCAAAATTTTCACTTTTTGTGCCCCCCTTCGACCCCCTTTAGGTGTCAGTACATGCCGTATGTGCAGATCCTGGTTGCTATGGGTCCTCAATACTACTACCAAATTTGATAGCGATCCTATGTACAGTTTTTGAGAAATCGCAAATTTTGTACTGTTTTGTGGCCCCCTTCGACCCCCTTTAGATGTAAGTACATGCCGTATGTGCAGATCCTGGTTGCTATGGGTCCTCAATATTACTACCAAATTTGATCGCGATCCTATGTACAGTTTTTGAGAAATCGCAAATTTTGTACTGTTTTATGCCCCCCTTCGACCCCCTTTAGATGTAAGTACATGCCGTATGTGCAGATCCTGGTTGCTATGGGTCCTCAATATTACTACCAAATTTGATCGCGATCCTATGTACAGTTTTGAGAAATCGCAAATTTTGTACTGTTTTGTGGCCCCTTCGACCCCCTTTAGGTGTAAGTACATGCCGTATGTGTAGATCCTGGTTGCTATGGGTCCTCAATATTACTACAAAATTTGATCGCGATCCTATGTACAGGTTTTGGGAAATCGCAAATTTTGTCACTTGTTGAGCCTCCTTCGACAACTCGTAAGTGTAGGATAATGCCGTATATACTCTGAGAGTGTCCTTTTTGTCCTCAATACAGACATAAGAATTGAAATCGATCAAATGTTCCGGCAAAAATAAAATTTTTGCATCGTTCTCCGCGCAATCTTTCGAGCTCGCTCGGGATTTCAAGGTCAAAGTTTGCTATCTCGGTTTGCTGTTTTCACACCAGTTAAAGATATTAGGAAAAGCTAGACGAACCAGAGAAAGTCAACCAGAACCAATAGATATAAATCAGACCATTAAAACCGTAATTCCTTATGTAAAAGGTTTGTCGGAGAAAATGAGAAGAATTGGAAATAGACACAACATAACGACTGCATTCAAAACTCAAGACACTATCAGAGCTAAACTTACAAAAGTTAAGCCTAATAATGAGACACAAAGGACAAAGAACTGCATATATGAATTACCTTGCGAGTGCGGAAGATCTTACATCGGAGAAACTAAACGCCCTCTGAATGTACGAAAAAAAGAACATCAGAAGCTTCTACGAGTACTAGACAGCGACAAATCCAGGTTGGTCCAACATGCTGTAGATGAGAATCATCGTATAAAGTGGGATGAAACATTAATAATATCCAAAGAAGAAAATTCAAAGAAGCAGCATTTATGAAAATAACACCTGATTTCATGAGTGCTCCATCTATAGATCTGCCAGAAGTTTGGACGCCGATAGTTCGATCCATCTTAAAAAGATCATCATATCACAGATGAGTATAGGTATAACATCGTTCATTTCCTTTCATGACTTCTGTGAATTGACCTTTTGAAAATTGATAATTTTCAAAAGGTTTCTTACTTTTCTCCTTGATAAAGCTTCTATCTTTATCAATGTCTATCGAAACGTCGGAAATCATTACATCCACAATAGATGATGGTAATAGCCCAAACAATCATTCAACACGAGCTCCATCATCAACAATATCTCGTCATCAATTACTGGCGTGGTTTTGAACTCGGTGTGATTTCCGTCAACGGAATTTGCTTCTGCTTCATTCATTTCCGTTGTGGATCTGCTAGTTCTTCTGTACCGAAGAATTGGACATATATATCGCATACGATGTTCGTTACAGCTAGTGTTGCTATCGCAGAGATTCCTATCACAGTGGTTGTAGCAAGAGGGTGTGAAAAATGTCTCCAGATATGTGAATTTGGTTCCTCTTCGTTCATAATAATCTTTGTTAAATTTGCAGTGATGTTGTCCATTGCTGTCTCGGGATCGATGAGGTTTTCGTTGAAATGATTCGAGTTACCTTGCCATAAGATCAATGGGATAGGCTTGCTGAAAATCGTTGTTGATTTCATCTCATTCGTGAATCTCGCTCGAAGAATTATATTTTGCTTTCTGAGTAGTCAGTATGATCCTATGTGAATTGTGTAGTGCGCTGTTGCGTTTTTAGTATTGGCTAGGCACATGGCTCAGCATATGGGTCCTAGCAGCTGGAGTCGACTGATGTCATCTCATTGCCGCCGTTTTGGTCATATATTATCCCATCATACGCCCCCGCTTTTTGCAGGAGTGCGTAATCCTTAGGGTCATCATTGCCATTTAACCGAAATTACCCGATGTGGAGAGCGGTCTCCCCACACTAAGTTTTCGGGGGCGCCTTGAGCCACTATCGGCCCAAGATTGAGAGGTTCATAATCGGTTTGGTATATCGCTTATGCTTTTAATTTTGAATTTTGAATCTGATTTGTTTGAATTAGACTGTTAGTTTAGATTTCGGATTTAAAGTGAAATGAGGTGAAATGAGATTGGAATTTTGTTATTTGCTTTTCCACAATATGAAAAAATTTCAGAGGCTACTGCCCCTGATCTTTGACCGTTTATCTGTAGTATTTAGGCCAATTATGTGTTTCTGTCAATCTTGGCCCGGTACTGATAAATCTGATCGCGGTACGCGGGACATTTGTTACTATTGGCCGGATGTCTGAAATCCGGCCATTTTCTAGTTTTGCAATTGATACATTCCGGCATCTCTTGCTTCTTTTCGCAGTCCGCGTACGAATGTCCTTTGCCGGAGCAATGGGGACATGTGGACTCTTTCTGCTTACAAGCCTTAGCTGAGTGCCCATAGGCTTGGCACTTATAGCATCTCTTAATGCTATAGTGCTCATGCGCTCGGTGGGAGGACATAGTGAAGTATGCCCTCCCTTGTTTTATAATGGGTCGAGCTAGTTGCTGAGGGCAACTAACCACGATTCTGCCCCTATTGGACGAGGTCGGGTATCGGTAGACGACCTTCGTCCGTTTTCGTATGTCTTCCGCGTTTACGTTCTCGGAAAGATTTTTCTCGATAAGTAGATCCACGATCTCCTCGTCAGCTGAACCCTTGCTGACGTCGTGGATCATTTTCCGTGGCATTAGTTGTTTCGGAGTCGAGCAATCAATTTTGCCCTTCTCCAAAGCAGCGATTACAGACATACGTTCCAGTTCTGAGGAAACTGTGATTTGAATTGCACCGGACTTGAGCTTTGAAGATCTCTTAATTTTCGAGCGCGGCGCGTGCGTCTTAATGGCGAGGGCAACTGTATCCATAGAAAGTTGTTGCCCTTCCTTCGGCTGCTTTACATAAATCACGAGGCCGGGGCTCCGGACTATGTGCGGTTTCGGTAATGGTTTGGGGATTGCGGCCGCCACAGAAGCATAAGACCTCTGCTTTGGCTCGCTTTCCCCTACGCAACTTTGAGAGTGGAGGAACAGGCTTTTCAGCTGGTCCCTCTCCTCTAAGCGCCCCTCTAATCTGGAGATGGCCACTTGTGAATTGGCTATTCGCCGCTCCATTTCGTGGAACACCTTCATGATTGAGGTGGTCGCTTTCTTCCCGATTTTATTGGTCGGGTCGGACATGAACTCTAGGAGTCAATTTTGAATGTCCGTGAGGGACATTCCTGTAAGGTCACCCTCAGCAGAAATTGGTCCCTCCTTTCCTTCTCCGGGAAGGGGATGGAGATCCACCTGCTCCTGCCTCGCGGCAACAGAGGAAGTCGACAAAAGACGCACTCTTCTGACGCCGGTTTCCTTTTCAGGGACCTCATCAGAGCTTGCCTCTGCCTTCCTCCCCTGCTGAGCAGGTGGGGTGTCTTTTGCGGCTCGCCCATTGGGCGACTTTTTCGTCGACGGAGGGCTCGTAGGCCCCTCTTTTGCGTCTTTGTCGTCGACTTTATTGGCTTGATTTTGCTAGTAGCTTTAGCACCTGCCTTGACTCTAGCTGCAGTCAAGGAGGTGGTTCTCCCAGTCGCCAGATTTCGACCTGAGCGAGCCTGAGATGCACTCTCCTCCTACCGGCCCTGCATTTCCGTATGCTTGAGCTTTAATTCTACAGTTTTATTTTCCATTAAACCATACTTTGCGGCTAACTTAGCTTTCTCCACTGACAAACGTTTTCCCATCCATCAGAAGGTACTTAAGCCCCCCCACCACGACAAGGTGTTAGCTCTTGGGAGGGATTGGCTAGGCACAGTTACTTTTCCTGTAAAACTTCATTCTTGGAGAACATTGAAACTGACCCGCTCAATATTATCACTCTTCCTTGTAACAGCTTCCGCCAAGTTAAAATATAACCATTACGACTAGGCAGGACCAGATTCACACACGCGTTTCTGTTAAATAGAGAAGGCCCTCAAGTATGCCAAGAATGAAACGTAAGTACTAACCTCAACCATCTTTCTTTGGACTGCCCAAGATACCAATCACTACGTGAACAAACTGAAATGAAGAACTCACCATGTTAATGCTAGGATAAGAAAATTACAAACTTGCCGTTAAGATTGCTTTTCTACAAACTACCAACATGATTGATTCGTTACCATTTTTTTTTACGCCATTGCATACTTGTACAAATAAAATAGATCTAATCTAATTTTACTGTAGGGCTAATGATCTTTGAGATCGAAACACAATAAACTTAAATTGAAAAACAAATATTTTTTTTTATTACAGATTCACTTCATTATGTTCAGGAAAAACGCTTTCATTCGAAACGGTCTTCTTCCAATTTAATACACCCAGGGAATCAATATTTTAATTGACCTTTGGCAATCTCGAAATCATGCACTGCTTCTCACGAATGCTTCAATCTGGAAAATCAAATGAAGAGGATCGAACCAAATCCGAGTTCGGATGAAGCCATCCTAACTCAGTGCTCTCGGGGCATCCAATAATGTCTTCTCATCAATAAGGTTTACGCAATTACGCATAATCTGTTTCAGAAATCTCGTCTCGGAAATCGGTAGATGTTTGAGCTGATAAATTGCTTTTTCGTAACACGTTTCTCCACTTTACGTGGCTACGATCTCCGTCCCGATTATTGATTTCTGAACCTGTTGTTTTGTAATAACCCAGTTGAGTGACTTGATCAATGAAAAGATGAGATTGGATTCATCATCTGATGAGTTAGCGAAGACAGATTAGGAAGAGTGTTGGAAGATTTTCGGTTTATCAATAGGACGTAGAATTATTCTTCGGCAATATCCACCATCTTTTATTCTTCTTGCTGCCAACGTTTCGATAGACCTCTTCCATCAATCTCAAGGCAAATTTGCTTTTGAAAAGGCTGAAAATATTTGAGAGCTGTCAAAATTCTATTTACTGTCAAGATAGTCAGAACTTTGAAACTAGATCAGATTTGTCCTTTTCTGTGGTTTGACGGCCTCGAGTTACTTCGGAAAGTCGGCTTACCAATTTCTGGTTACTGAATTGATGGAGCCCTGATCAAAAGTGATTTTTAATAATGCTGCGACTTTGATTTTTCTTCTTGAAGGCTTCTCTTCTTTGGATATTATAGATGTATAAACCCACTTTCTTTGATTATTCCTATTTACATGTTGGACCAACATCGGTTTATCGGTTTCTTACACTTTTGAAAGCTCTTTATATGATCTTTTATTTTTGCTTTCGAAAGGTGCTTGGCTCCAACGAAATACGAACATCCACATTTGCATGGTATATGATACATTTTTCGTTATTTGGTTTTCATGATCAGGTTTAACTTTTGTTAAATTGGTTTGGATGGTGAACTTTCCTTTTTTCTAAATATGAACCCATTTTATTCAAGAATATATAATAATAATAATAATTTATTAATCCTTCAGGACACAAAAAGGTGTATAAGACAAGTCAAGTACAAGAATATAAATCTGAAAATAATTTACATCATTTAATTACTAAGTTAAGGGATTAGATAGAAATTCCTCAACAGAATAGAAGCATCTTTGAATCAACATTATTTTAAATTCTCTTTTGAGCATTCGTGTGTTCGATGATTTTACATAAGAAGGCATATGATTGTACAATTTTACACCTTGATACAACGGTTCGAAACTGCGAGTCCGATGCTTTGGAACCAAGAGTACCTGTGAATTTCGTGTTCTGTGATCATGCGAACTCGATAGTTTAACCCAATTAGCTTTGTTGTCCTTGGCGTAAAGGAGACACTGTAGCATGTATATACAAGGGAGAGACAGCAATTTATTGGCCACAAATAAAGGTCTGCATGATTGACGGCTGGATAAACCAAAAATGAGACGTATTACCCTCTTCTGCGCCACAAAAACTCTACTGAAAGAAGTACAGCCTCCCCAGAGTGGAATATTGTAGGACAGGTGACAATAATCAAGGCTGTAATATACATCGATCAGAGACCCAAGCGGTAAGGATGTTTTCAGTCTACTCAAGGCGAAAAATGATTTATTTATTTTCTTGCATAAGGCATCGACATGGGTCATCCATCTGAGATTTCGATCCATATGGACACCTAGGAATTAAGTTTATAAGATGAATTTTTATCAAACTATGAAAATCATCGAGTGTTCTATTTTCACATTTTCACAAATCGGGCAGACGCCCTTTCTTCTTTGATCTTTGATGATCTATGAACTTGAGATAACTAAAATATTCAATGCCAGAGAGAAGAATTCGCAAGAATTCAGTTCGGATGTACTCAGCGAGAACTTGATGAATTATGGAGCATTCGAAAAACCCTGTTAAAGAAATATAAAATTGCCGGACCGGAAAAAATATGCTCAAACGTTATTAGATGGGTTACAGTGAATCCAAATATACCTTTCAGAAATATGAAACGTGAGACAGGCATTGTAAGATCGAGCACGTCGACTATTTTGAGAAAAAAGAAATTCCAACCATATGAATATTGTAAAGTGCAAAGACTCCGCATGAGCGATGGAATAATTTTCTGTAGATGGTATTGGACAAAAATCAAGATTTTTAATGACAAGTTATACGTAAAGATAAATCATATATAGAGAGTAACGGTATAATTAAAAGATATAACAGTCATTATTGGGCATGTGAAAATCGTCGTGCGACAATCAATAATGGCAAACAACAAGGACGCTCTGATTTCATTTTATATTTGGCTTCAAATTGGTATGAAATATACTCTTCCCATATCTGAAATCTTCGAATAAGGAGAGATGCTGCGGTATATTGAGGCATCACATAGATCCATCTGTAGAAAATCTGCCATTGAATAATCCACAAAATAGATATTTTCAGCAAGATGGCGCACCGCCACAAACACAAAAGCTGTAACCGATGGCTCATATGAAAATTTTTCAACCAATTGACTTGGAACTTCTGGCCCAGTACGCTGTCCATTAGGGTCTGTGAAATAACGTTAGATTTTTTCTTTTGTCACATTTGAAAAACAAACATTCATAAATATCAAAATGGAAATTCAGAAATATTAATAACTAGTGGAAAAGCCCGTGTTGCCACGGGCGCAAGTAAAGAAGCGCGTGTTCGTTATTAGCAAATGCCCCTCTATAAGCAGCCGTTCATGTCATTTTGTGTCTAGCTTTCATCGAGTGAAGACGTGTTTCAAAAAATGCCCAAAAAACTTTCCGACGCCCAACTGAAACACCAACAGCGGCGATTTCAAAACAGCCTTCTGAAAAAGAAGCAAAAAGAAGAAGAGCAGAGGCAATTGGAGCAACTGCAGAAAGAAGACGTATAATGCGCTAAAAAGAAAAGGGAGCTTCTGGAAAATCAGATGAAAGCTCCTGTTTTTCGTGCACGACACCTGGAGGTGTACGAATATAGCTCTTCCTCATCATGCAATAGATGCTTTGCTTTTGGAGCTTCAAAAAACTTTGCGTATGTCGTGCCATTGACTGTCTTAAAGTCGGCCTAAGATCTAGGGCCCCGAACATGCAAAAGTAACAATCGTAGGAAATAGCATTCCGTGTCTTTAGCTGAAACTGGGTACATTCATGCAGTTATAACTTCACCTCCTGTCCTGTCCTGTCCTGTCTTTTCTTCCAAGCATTTCTTTCCCAAACATAGTAATTCGGTATTTCATGGTAGAGGTAATCTTGGCGTCACAGTTGAGTTTGAAAAATGCAGTTAATGTGGTCTCTTTGCTGGCATTATTAATTATCTTCTAAATAATCTTCGGCAGCGGCCACAAATACGACATTTTGTTGATCTTCTAAGTTTAAGCTAATTGCTTGATTCCGTCCATACAAAAACTCATTAGTAGCCAAACTGCTTCTGGTGGACCCACATACCGAGCATCAAGAATAGTTCGTATTTCGTCGAAATGGTAGCGTTGTGGATTTCCTTGGTTATTAAAACCTTCTGCCATTTGAATGTCTACATTTTCCATTGAAACACATTGATGAATTTCAATTGCAGCACTGTCATAACCCTTGTAGATATATTTGTACAAATGTTAAACACTTTTGATTGAAGTGCAGATTTCTACATTTATATGAGCGTCATATTTTAAAAACAGTTTATGGATTGTATGGCACCACCCATCTGTTATCCACAGGTTTTCCATTCCGGTCGTATGTTATATTTGTATCTCTTTTTTTATATTTTGGATAGACATTATCACAAACGACGGTTTCCTCTTGAAAGTCTTCTGGGAAATTCTCCTGACAATAACCATTCGACATACATGGAGAATTCGCATTTAGAGTACCGCACGGTCCGTGGATCATATGTCGCATTACACAATTATAAAGTCTGGGATATTCATTTGGGTCTGGGATTTCGGAACAGACTGCTTCATCAATCTGATTTGGTTCCCGCATTTTATATTCATTTTGAAGAATTAATAGAAGATAAACATGTGGAAGTCCTCGTTTTTGAAACTCTATAACATAAACATGAGCAACAACTTGTCCGAATATATTTTTCACAAATAGGTCATTCAACATTTCTTTCAACTTCAAGTTAATCACACGCTCTGTTAAGTCCGGACTATGCTCGGCTTTTTCCCATGGTTCAAGATTTTGAACTATTTCAGGCCATTTCGGGTTACAGGTAAAGGTTATGAAAAAGTCTGGTTTAACATATTTCCGCACAATTGCCATGGCATCTTGGTAATTTTGCTGCATGTTCCGTGGACTTCCTTTATAGCTTGATGGTAAGATAATAACTCTTCCTGGAGGAACATTTCTCTGCTGCGCTTGTTCTACATAATCCATTAAACCTTGATACCTTTCTGGTCTTAATTTTGGCTGATTCTGTCTTATCCAATTTAAGTTATTACGTTCTTGATTGACGTATGAACAGCAAACGTACTGCTGAAACAATTTTCCCGCACTGTGTAATGCACTAAACCCCGATCTTACGGGATGTTTTAACACTGTGTCCTGTCGGCGAATTGTATCTTCTAGAATCGTTGTCTGTACGCGCAAAACCCATTCGAATATCTGGTAATTCACGATTTCCAGCTATAGCTTTGCGTTCGTCTCGTAATCTTTCTCCCATTGTGTAACAAGCGCTTGCAAATGGGTTTTTTTCACGAAGCATTTTATCTAGTCGAAGCATTGTCACTGGATCGCATCCTTGGTTAGCTGGGTGTTGGAATCTATGTTGCAGAGCTTCATTAGTATCGAATGTGTAAAGTTGACAGAATCTGGGCGTGTTTCCAGGTTGCGGAATAATGGAACCAATTCTGTTGTATGATGTTCCATGTAGTTCTCTGAGCAAAGCTGGTACTTCTTTCAATTGCATCTGCTCGCTCATTACAACTTTGCCTTTTTGGCAGCACTGGCTGAATCCATCTCGCCCTTTTTCACCCCTTAAATGCAGAACATTACAAAATTGACACGATTCGCTCATTTCGCCGACAGAAAACGCGGGAATTTCGTTTTCAACCGGAGCCTTTCTCGCTACAAATACTGATCGTATTGCGTAATTATTGTTATGAACGCGGCATCGGTTTCTTTCAGTTCGGGTTCTCCGGGTGGCGTTTCGAGAACCCACTGGTCTGCCTCGTCGTCGTGTCTCCATTGTAAATTAAAATTTTAAAATTATACACTGGACCTAACTCAAAATTGAAAAATCGGACGTGACCCGTTTTCAATTATTACCCAAAAATGGAGAATAACCATCCTTATTTAGGTTTTCAATATCTTTTTCAATTGAAATTCCCTAAATTAACTTACTCGGTAGGTTTGGAAATTAAAATAAGCTTAAAATCAAACTCAAAATCGAGCTCGTTGAAACACGTCTTTCCTGTTGATGACGAGATATTGTTGATGATGGAGCTCGTGTTGAATGATTGTTTGGGCTATTACCATCATCTATTGTGGATGTAATGATTTCCGACGTTTCGATAGACATCTTCTATCTTTATCAAGGAGAAAAGTAAGAAACCTTTTGAGAATTATCAATTTTCAAAAAGTCAATATGACAGAAGTCATATTGTCTTTTTGAAAATTGATAATTTTAATTTAATTATCAATTTTCAAAAAGTCAATATGACAGAAGTCATATTGACTTTTTGAAAATTGATAATCTAGCACTGATGGAATCAGGTGTTATTTTCATAAATGCTGCTTCTTTGATTTTTCTTCTTGCAAGTTTTTCTTCTTTGGATATTATTGATGCTTCATCCCACTTTATATGATGATTCTCATCTACAGCATGTTGGACCAACCTGGATTTGTCGATGTCTAGTACTCGTAGAAGCTTCTGATGTTCTTTTATTCGTACATTCAGAGGGCGTTTAGTTTCTCCGATGTAAGATCTTCCGCACTCGCAAGGTTATCCATATATGCAGTTCTTTGTCCTTTGTGTCTCATTATTAGGCTTAACTTTTGTAAGTTTAGCTCTGATAGTGTCTTGAGTTGTGAATGCAGTCGTTATGTTGTATCTATTTCCAATTCTTCTCATTTTCTCCAACAAACCTTTCACATAAGGAATTACGGTTTTAATGGTCTGATTTATATCTGTTGGTTCTGGTTGACTTTCTCTTGTTCGTCTAGCTTTTCCTAATATCTTTTTGGGGTAGCCCTTGCTTCTAAGAGTTTTCGAGATGTTATTTATTTCTTCATATTGGTCTTCTTCAGTGCAACAAATATTTATTGCTCTATCAAATAAACATTTCGCTACTCCTAATTTAGTGTTTAGTTGGTGGTTTGAATCGAATTGTAGATATTGTCCTGTGTTCGTTGGCTTCTTATACACAGTGGTTTTTGGGATTCCATTTTGTTTATGTACGAGTACATCTAAGAATGGAGGTTGTCTGTTTTTCTCGATATCATTCTGAATTTAATTGATTCCTCTTGTTTGTTCACATATTGAAGGAATCCATCTATAGTGTCTCTTCCATGTTGCCAAATAATGAAAGTATCATCTACATAACTTTTCCACAGTTTGGGTTTAAGTACATATTTTTCTAATGCCTTCTGTTCGAATATTTCCATATATAAATCAGCTAAAATTGGTGATAGTGGTGAACCCATGGCAATTCCGAATTCTTGTTGACAGAAGATGTCTTCAAATTGGAAATAAGTTGTTTCAATACAAACAGAAAGCATTTCCATAATTGCATTCACGCTTAGTGTAGTTCTTTCACTAAGGGTTTGATCTTCTTCAAGCTTTTTCCTAACTATGATAAGTGTTTTATCTGTCGGAATATTAGTGAACAAACTGGTGATGTCGAAGCTGACCATAACGTCTATTACCTTTATCGACACTTGTAGCCATTCTGTGTGAGTGAGAATAGTTACTCAATGTCTCAACATCAACCTGAATATCAGACTGCCCCTTCGTAACTCTGCGTCAATGGTCGATCATGGTCCATGTAGTTCGAACATTGTCGTCTGATTTTGCTATGATATAATCATTGTGTTTGATCTTAGCATTTCTTATATCTATTTTATACCTTGTTCTCAAACTTTTCTCATGAAGTTTTAGACGCCCCCTGCCGTATCTTTCATACAAACCCGATATAAGATTTAGGTCGTTCCGTGGAGATCTCTAACAATCATTGTTCCATGGATGAGCTTTGCGTTCACTACAGTGGACTTCGCATTTCGATCCGTAGCTATGAACATAAATATAACCTTCTTTTTACCCGTATAGTTTATGTTTCGAAAGTTTATATTCATAGTTTTTAGTAGCCTTCTTTAGTCTATACTTAATTGCCTTTAGGAAAAAATTGAAGAAAGCTTTTGCTAATTTGATTTCTTCAAATGGTTTGAATGAAGATATATTCAACTCATACTGAATCATAATATGATATTCTATGTTTTGATATTCCATGTGTTTTCAGTAATGCAATGAACTCATTACGATACCTACTGAAATAGACAGAAATTTTTATGAGGATGACGCTCATTGAAAATCCTCGCAGTAGCCCTACCTGAGGCGTTCTGGGAATAAATTTTGACATTTGCTATCTCTATTCCAACATATAAACCATTTTATGATTTTCAACAAGAAGTGATAATACGCACTTCGAATGATTTTCCCCTCATAATGCCAAATCAAAATTGATTCAATACTAAAAACCTCATTTTGTATGGAGTGA
The DNA here is from genome assembly GCA_030674115.1 of Micraspis discolor. Taxonomy (NCBI): domain Eukaryota; kingdom Metazoa; phylum Arthropoda; class Insecta; order Coleoptera; family Coccinellidae; genus Micraspis; species Micraspis discolor. Next base: position 925,372 of record JARTUT010000451.1, on the reverse strand, counting down.
GTATGTGAATATTCCTAAGTATTGATAGAAAAGGGGCATTTAACACATTCTCTGTGTTCTTCGAACAAAAAGTATCCACAGTATTATCGCTTCATGCAATCAATGGCAGGAAATTTGAGAATTTGTGGTAAATATTTACTTATACTCTTTTTTCAAAATTATTTCCTTCACAGAAATAATACGATCAATAAGAACATCTCTGTTCCATCCAAATTATCGGTACAATAATTCCATAAACCATTCCATAAACACCCTGTAACTTTGTGAATGATTTGCCTCCTGAGCACAAAGAGTGGACTCATACAAATTTGAATCCATCCATACATTTGTGCTACAAAACTGCCCACTTTCTCTATTCGAGTTCCTGATGGGGTTGCAACTTTTTCCAAGTTGCTAGTAGAAACAAGCTTCGTATCGCATTTCATGTGCTCCTGTCATAAAAAATCAATCTGTCCACCAGTTTCCACAACTTCTGATTCGTAGTTGGGTGGTTGAGGGTGGACACTTCATAACGAGACACCCTTTTTAATAGATCTTCTTTCCACATAACGGAGTATTTGACAATAATGATAAATGAAGAGAAAGGCATTTGAATCGTTCCAGAAATGTGTCAAGCCGTTAAGCGATTTTTAGTGTTTCCATCGCTGGTTATCAGGCTCTTCGCTTTGAATAAAATTGACTACGTTACAAGTTTCAATAAATTATTTCAAATATTTGCACATTTAGCTCATTAATTTCTGCTTTAAAGTATATCTCAATTGTATATCGTGTTAGGTTAGTTGTATAATTGAGAGAGAGTCTTCTGAAAAAGTTATAATGCCCTGAAATAAAATCCAAGTAACATTACCGATGTTGAATACAAGCGGAGTTTCCCTTTTCAATTAACCGCAAGAGTATACACTGAGTTTAAATTTCCATCTGGGAGACCCTCACCATAAATAAGTCCCACTTGAGCCATTAACATGTATTCTGCAACGTTGCTGTATATGGATGTTGAAACAAAAAGGGTAAATGAGGGGTGAACGATGCACAAAATCGAAAAATGTTGTATTCAGATCTCAATCACTCAACCGCAATGTGTTAGTGGTATCACCAAAGCCTGTTTGATAAAGTCAGTTTTAATTTCAGAGATGGAAAAACTTGTTGAAAGGGACAAAGCTTTGAGAGACACATGTTTTCAGGCTTCCATTTCAATTCCGGGATTCCTTTTTTTTGCCCATATATAAATATAATGGAGGCCACCATGCTTGATATTTTTGCAGCATCGGATGAGTTTGTAGTATGCTCTATGCACTAAATTAAATTTCATAATTAACTGATACTGGAAAGAATGGATTTTCATTCAATAATACTCGGTTTCAAGTATTTGAAAAATAAAAACTCTTGAAATGAAATATTTTCTGGTGAAATCCATCATGTGAATTTGATGAAGGATTAAAAAAATTTGACTAAAATAGTAGTACACTTTCAATAGAAGTACCTTTTCGATACTCACGGTTCTTATTCCTGACAACACAGTGGCATGAAGAAGAATAAAAGGATGAATATTTTCATTCTTATCACAACATTAAACGACTCAGGAAACTATAAAAAAATTTATCACAGAACGAAATAGAACACTACACTTGTTTCGGTTCTTGCCTTTTCGGCTTCACCCTCATCAGGTATTCATATTCAGTTGAAATCAAATAATTTAAATAATTCTTGGTTGAATACCTACTGCGCCATATGTTCAGAACGAATATCACCTACTTCCTATTTATAAATTTCTAAATTAATAACCCTTCATGTGTCTAATTTGAAACCCGAGACTTCTGAAGCAAATTTGGAAAAATTTCTAAGTCGTAACTTTTCGTATGTCAAGTGCGAAAAGATAACATCTAAGTACCCTGACTCGTATGCCTCATTTAAGGTTGTCATATCAAGTTCCGAATATGAAAAAGCCATGGATGGCACAAATTGGCCAAATAAAGTGAGTGTAAACCGTTTTTTTTCATCGAAGAAAAACAACAATCTCCAAATTGAATTCTAACCGAAATGATTTCGTAGAAAAATTTAGAATTCTTCAGATAAATCTACAATGCTCATCCAATAAATTGGAAAACTTGGATGTTCTTGTGAATGTAAATAAACCTGATGTGATAAGTTTGGTGGAACATTGGTGCAATGTCGACAGTGTGAACTCGCTGGTGCTTCCTGGATATATACAGGCTGATTCATTTTGCCGAATACATAGAAGACATGGTGGTTCGATGATTCTCGTCAGGACAGGTCTAAGGGTGAGGAAGCTATCAGTGTCCGAGTTTTCTCATGAAATGCATATAGAAATTTCCGGGGTACTAGTTTTACTAGACAATATGCGTCTGGGCATTATTAGTGTTTACAGACCTTTTTCTGGGAACATTGAAATATTTTTTGAAAAACTCTTTTATGCACTTTGTGAGTTGCTTTGCTGATATTGATTATTACTTCTTATGTGGTGATTTTAATGTTGATTATCTCGATGAGAAATCTCATAAAACTAAGTGTTTAATTGAGTTACTTGATTGTTTTGATATGAATGTTACATCTAGAAAGCCTACTAGAGTTTTCACTAATTGTACGGGTTGCACTTCTGTTTCCAAGGTGGACTATATTATAACTAACTCCGACTTAGTTCGGAACTGCGAGACTGTTGTTTTTGAACCCTTTATAAGTGATCACAGGGTGTTGTCACTTGAATTTAAAATTAATTTTTTTCCTAGTCAAAAATCAATAAGGTCGATTGTTGATTTGAGTGAAGACAATTTGAATAATTTGGCATACTGTTTATCCAGGTGTGACTTTTCTGACATTTTCCTTGAGACCGATACGGATCGATGTTTTAACGTTTTCAGAAATACACTTCTGTATTATTTTGAGTTATGTTGTCCCACAAGAAATATTACTAGTTCGCCTATGAAATGATTACATTTATAATAATAATAAAAAATGTGTTGGCCTAGATAACATATCTACTAGGATTCTGAAGAGAATTGGCCCAATAATCTGTCAATCACTACAGGGAAATTCCCTAGTGCTTTAAAAAAATCTGTTGTCATACCTATTCATAAAAAAGGTAATGTGCTTGACATCACAAATTATCGACCGATATCAATTCTGAGTGTTTTTTCGAAGATTTTTGAAAAGATCGTTTTCATAAGAATGATGTCTTTTTGGGATAAATTCGATATTCTCAGTAAAGTTCAGCATGGTTTCAGAAACGGTTGCTCCACTCAAACGGCTGCACTCAAGTTCGTGGAAACAGTTCATCAATGTTTGGATACTAGTTTGCATGTTGCAGGAATATTTTTTGACCTGTCCTGTGCCTTTGATACGTTATCTTACCAATTTATTATTGACAAGTGCTATAACTTGGGGTTTAGAGGTATTTTTTCTGAATGGCTACATAGTTTTCTTCAACACAGAACAATGATAGTAAAAAATGATAGTCAATTTTCCAGTGAATACAATGTGAATATGGGCTTACCCCAGGGCTCTGTATTGGGGCCCTTATTGTTTATACTTTTAATAAACGATCTACCTCCTCATTTATCCTGCTTATTGCTGTTGTTATTTGCTGACGACACATCTGTCGTTGTCGCTGCCAAAAGTTGTGAAGAGCTTCAGACAGCTTGTCAGAGAATTATGGTTGAGTTCATGTCATGGTGCCGTTCCAACAACTTAATAGTGAATTTTGAAAAGACGTCTTTACTGTATTTCGGTTTGAGTCACAACGAAAGAGATTCTCTGAGGATTGACTGTCTAGGATCCTCAATTTTTCCATCAGACGAAACTAAATTCCTAGGTGTCCACATGGATCGAAATCTCAGCTGGGTGACCCATGTCGACGCGTTATGCAGGAAAATTAACAAGTCATTTTTCGCCTTGAGAAGATTGAAAATATCCTTACCGCTTGGGTCTCTAATCGATGTATATTACAGCCTTGTTTATTGTCACTGTTACTGCATTATTCAGTATGGTTTTCCGTATGGTTTTGTTTTATAATACGTTGTTTCTTCATTTCGAAATGATCGCTGAATCAACGGTCTATTTCATTTTTCATTTTTGGCGCTCTTGTTCACCCGAACAGAGTGCCTATCATTTTGCCCGAATGTCTGTAATTTTGGAATATCGGGCCGAAAATGGTCTCAATCGATTGGGTGCGACTCCCTGATGAAGAATTCGTGGCGAAAGTTGAGTCTGTCCGGCCGGCCGTCCGGCCGGCCGTATCCTCTCTAGCATCCAAAAGAATTCAGCTAGAGTTTTCATATTTTCAGAATAGGTTAATTGTCTAAATATCTCGGTCAAGTTCGTTATTGGGCCAAATCCGTCGGATGGTTCAGTAGTTATGAGCATCTGAAATTTTGTTTCCTCAATAACTACTAGAATATCCATCCGATCAAGTTGATACTTGGAATGTTATTGAGGGAGGCTGAAGCGAAACGGCTTGCAAAATTTCGCAGAAATTGTCACGCTAGAAAATTTTTAAAAAATTCCCAAAAAAAAAATTTTCAATACTCAATATCTCCTAAGACTTCATTAAGATTTGAATAAAAATCCGTATATATATTGAGGTTACTGATATCTTACTCCTTCTCAAATTTCATTGTCGTAGCTTTCCCCCTTCTGAAGATATGATCATTTTTTTCATTTACTCAAGAGAAAAATAGAAATGTCATGAAGTCCGAGCTTTGTCATTGAAAGATTTGCCATCACAGATCGATATTAGTTTGACAACTTGCGGACCTAGATATCAGTGTCAGTTGGCGTAATATCAATCAAAATTTTCATAGAATTCATAGAGGTAGAATTCGATGTCGATGACGTTGTCAAAATTCAGAAAAGCACAGACGTAATATTAATCAAAAAATTTTTTATCATAGAGAAAGAATTTGATGGCGTTGTCAAAACTCAGAAAAGCAATGACGTATCTTTTTAGGAGAAGCATAGAACAAAATTTGGTGAAAATTATGAGTAGTTATTTTCAAATTGAGATAAAGGTTTGTTTATTCATTAGGCTTTCATATTTACATCACATTGTCCCATAGTACGGAAAAAGACTATTGTTCACCCGATCAGAGAGCTTATAGATTTGTTAAGGTTTGAATATTTACTCGCAAGTAGGTCAACAAGAGCGCCAAAGCAATCTGACCTCACGTCAGTGCTTACTAAATTTTTATTTTTTAATTTCATTGTTGTTAAATAAATAAATACGTTGGGAAATCTTGGAACGCACATCTGGTGGCATATGCGTCGTAAAACACATTCTTCGGAGATTATTATGATTCTGCCACCTGAAAATGGAGGAAGTGAACGTTCGATTCACGGAAACAAATATCAGTGAAAACTCGGGACATTTTCATATAATTATTCAAAACAGTGTGTGAAAGCTATTGTGAGATCTGGACAGTGCTGACTTCCATTCTGGGTTCATCCAACAAGGTAGGTTCCAGGTGCTTCCAGCGTATCCTTGCTTTCATTTCAGTTTCTCATTATTGTTTTTTCGCGAGATCAAAATTCGTTCATTGAGCTACCGTTACAGTCACCTTTCCTACAATATTCTTCTCTGGGGAGGCTGTACTTCTTTCCGTAGAGTTTTTGTGGCGCAGAAGAGGGTAATACGTCTCATTTTTGGTTTGTCCAGCCGTCAATCATGCAGACCTTTATTTGTGGCAAATAAATTGCTGTCTCTCCCTTGTATATACATACTACAGTGTCTCCTTTACGCCAAGGATAACGAAACTAATTGGGTTAAACTATCGAGTTCGCATGGTCACAGAACACGAAATTCACAGGTACTCTTGGTTCCAAAGCATCGGACTCGCAGTTTCGAACGCTCTCCGTTGTATCAGGGTGTAAAATTGTACAATCATTGGCCTTCTTATGTAAAATCATTGAACAAACGAATGTTCAAAAGAGAAATTAAAAAAATGTTGATTCAAAGATGCTTCTATTCTGTTGTGGAATTTCTATCTGATCCCTTAACATAGTAATTAATTGATGTAAATTATTTTCAGATTTATATTCTTGTACTTGACTTGTCCTATACACTTTTTTGTGTCCTAAAGGATTAATAAATTATTATTATTATTTTGAAATGAATCAGTAGGTACTCGACAAACTATCACAAAATTTGCACAAAGTAATTCTTCTTCACCAAACGTTTTCTATAGAATTGAATTTGTTATGAAAATCGACTTAAGTGTAAATGATCCATTATAACGCTAGGCCGATTTTGAGATAGTAACTAAAACAGTCACTCATTCCGAAATAGCAAGAGTAGATATTCGTTGACCACATATGAAGCAGTAAGTATTTAGCCATAAATTATTCAAATTATTCAATTATAATTAAATTTGTATACTTGATGAGGTATAAGCCCAAAAGGAAAATCCGAAATAAGTGTAGTATTCTATTTCATTGTTTGATTGATTTTTCGGTTGTTTTCTGAATGGTTTATTGTTATGATAAGAATTTAAATATTTTCATTTTGTTCTCCATTGCAGTTTGTTGTCTGGAATAAGATCCAAATGTATCAAAAAGTACTTTAATTGTGAGTGTACGTCTATAATAATCAATTTCTTTCATTTCTATTGTTTAATTTGCAATTAATTTTGTTCAATTAAACTAATTGCATTGTTCCTGAAAATGGATTCCATATTTAATAAACTCTTGAATCGTTCACAATATTTCTATTAACTATTATATACAGGCTGGTCAAATTAGTGACATCAACAATAAACTCGCATCTCGGGTTATCCGAAAATACCCGACGTATGTTCTGCGATTTTTTTTTTATTTCAGAGTTTGGCTTTTAGTAATTTTATAAAGAGTTCTTTCAGCGGGATTTTGAAACTCCTGTTTTTTTTTTCGTTTTAGGTATTTTGCAGTCTCTTCTTCATGACATCACTCAGCTGTTGAACTTACTTAAAGTACTCAGAAAAAGCTTGACATTTGGAATTTGAGTTTTTCATGGGATTTATTAAAACATTCAACTTTAGTAAATAAATACAGAAAAAAAATCAATAAGTTCTGGCTAAGTTCAGAGGAATTGCCTGCCTCTCAACTACCAAATTATAAAAAATAATACTTGAGCAAACATTTTTTGTTTTACCTGAACTTCGAAGGCTATAAAAATTATCGAAGATCGATTGAAGCGTATTTCAATTATTTTATATACTTATATTACTGTTAGGATGAATTCAACAAAAAAATATAATTTAAAAACGCATTTAATTAAAATTTCTGTAGAATACTGTACAATGTGTAATTTCAAGAGAGTTTTCATGAACAAAATTTCAAATGTGCGCAAGAAAGAATCTAAATAACTAGTTGGGAAATTACCTGTTTATGGCGCTCTTGTTCATCCGAATAGAGTGCCTATCATTTTGTCCAAATGTCTGTAATTTTGGAATGTCGAGCCGAAAATGGTCCCAATCGATTGTGTTTGACTCCCTAATGAAGAATCCATGGCAAAAGTTGAGTCTGGCCGACCGTATCCTCTCTAGCATCCAAAAGAGATGAGCTAAAGTTTTCATATTTTCAGAATAGGTTAATTGTCCAAATATCTCGGTCAAGTTCGTTATTGGGCCGAATCCGTCTGATTGTTCAGTAGTTAATGAGCATCTGGACTTTTGTTTCCTCAATAACTACTACAAAATCGATTCGATCAAGTTGATACTTGAAATATTGTTGACGGAGGCTGCAACGAAACGGCTCGCAAAATTTCGAAGAAATCGTCACGCTAGAAAATTTTCAAAAAATTCCCAAAAAAAAAATTTTTTAAACCGCACTATCTCATAAGATATTCTTCAGATTTCAATAAAAATTGATGAATATATTGAGGTGATCGATATCTTACTTATCCTCATTTCATTATCGTAGCTCTCTTTCATCTAATGATATGATCATTTTTTTCATTTACTCAAGAGAAAAGATAAATGACATATGTCCTGATGATTTTCTTTGAACGATGGCCATCACAGATCGATATTCAATTGACAAATGCCGGGCTCATCAACCAGTGTCAGTTGGAGTAATATTAATCAAAATTTTTCATAACAGGAAGTCATAGAGATAGAATTCAATCTCGGTGGCTGCAATAATATACGTTGTCAAAATTCAGAAAAGCACTGACGCAAGTTTTTAGGAAGAGGGAATTATAGCTTATTAACCGGAGGTGCTCATGCCTTGAAAATATTTTAGATTTCATCAGCATCGTGAAATACTTATAAGTGCTGAATTTCATGAAAATACGTTTAGTAGTTTCCCGTATAAATATGGGTGAGGGTCCTCGTGAAAGACCCTGTATAATTAGAAAATCATCCATTGTTGGCTCTGAAGATCTTTTAAAGAAACATTGATATAATACCATAAAACTTTTAAATAACTGTTTCTATCTAACGTGGTGAGCAACTTAAAGGGTCTTATTAATTCTCCGTTCAAGACTTCTAACCTTAGGTTGACATAAAGAGTCTTTGAAAATTTGACCCCCACGCTGAAGTTTGTTCACAGCAATTTTACTCAATTTTGATTTGAAATCATATTTTGAGTTCAATTCACCATAATAATGATAAGAAGTATATAAAATAGTTTTTAATGCTCTGATCAGCTTCAATGATTTTCAGCATATTCGCCTTCGAATATCGGTTACATCATAAATAAACCGATTAGGTAATTTTTTTTTATTTTTCTGGTAGAAATATATTATGCTTTCCTAAAAGCATATTTTTTGTTGTGATGTCTATGGAAACCTTTATCGCTGAAACAAGATGTAACTGTGGATATAGCCCAAATAATGATATTAAGTCCAAAATTTCAAGTCAAAAATTTCTCCATATATCGATATATATTTTGTTCAAATCAAGTACATTACGATTTCACAAGTGGAAAGACCTTAGAACATAGCTTTCGATATTTATTTATTTATTATCTCAGATCTGGAGGTTCCTGAAATTAACAGCGATTGAGAAAGTTTCTTTTTGTTTCAGCTATCCCAAGACCTTCAAAACTCTCCAACGGGTCGTCAAAAAAAAGTGAGTACAGAGTTACTTATTTAATATTGTAAAAGTAAATACCATAGTTAGATTTCGAAATCTCAGCCTTTACTGATGCATTGGCCTCATCCAATTGAAACTCCGAGATAGTTCGATCTTCGTTGGAATTGGAACAATCTTTGTAATATAATTATCAATAATAAGTGAAAAAAATACATCTAAAACAGGGATGGTCTTTTTACTCCTCAGTCTTTCATCTGGGTTACGTTTTACGAACATCAGCGCTAGTACGGTCACCAGAAAAAAAAAATAAGATTTGAATGTCACCAAAACCTGGAAATCGTGAAAAAAAATGTGATGTATTAATTCGGGAGATTCTGCGATGTTGCATATAAACTCAAAATCTAAACTGAAATCTAAAAGAAATGATAAACTGTGTTGTTCACGCTAATTGTGTTTCAATAGACCCCGATGTAAATTTTTTGAATCGCTGTAAACATCCTTGGACCAAAGTCTGTCGGAATTTGAATAAGTTGCTGCGAATGAAATGCGCGGATAATGAAATGTTTTTTTTTAAGTTCTAAGGTCAGTAAGCTAGTCGTACATTTCATACCATATACTTGGAATTCGAAAATCTCCTATCTGATTTGTCTACCCCACTGATACACTCAAAGGTCGCTTGATTTCCCCAATCATGTATAATTCATCTGTTAGTTATCATCTGATTCGGATTGACGTGAAAAACGTAATTTAATCAATAAATAATTTACAATTTAACAAGAATACCGAATATATGTTTTTTATGTTTATGTTTTTATGTTTATACTGGCTTACCTAGGTATACATAATGTACACCCCTCAGAAGCTAATTAAAGCTTGTGCGAGTTAGGTTAACAAGTGTGTGTTCTGTGTAGGCTTTGTTACTGTGTCCCTATGCCACCTTAGGCACAGCACTGTTAATTTTAGACCCAACAGTGAATGGTGGCCGCATACCGAAAGCTAGAAAATTTCTTTCCTAGCCCCGGACTTGAACCTACGACATTTCGGGTTTCCACGTCAAAGGTCAAGGCTTTATTCCACTAAGCTATGCGACACGCATTTATGTTCATTAGGAATTGAAACCACACACACGGACCTGCTGAATCCAGTTCGTTTCGTGATAGTAAATTTTGATGAGCAAATGAGACAGAACAGGGTGCTCAAATATCTATAATTTTCGAATATCTGGTAAAAAATGCCCTCAATAGTTTGGGCTCGAACTCCTGATGCAGAGTCTGTGGTCATACTTGAATATTTTCGGCCGTATACTATATTTCTTCCGAAAAAGATGAGCTAGGGATTTCATATTTTACGCGTAGGTTTACGGGCCTAATATCACAGTCAAGTTCAGCTTTGGACCAAATATGTCGAATGGCTCAGCAGTTATGAGCATCTGAACTTTGATTTCTTTAATGAATCCTGGAATATTCGTTCGATCAAGTTGGTACTTGGAAGATATTTGAGTGGAGTTGAAACCAATAGGCTTATATATTTTGGCATAAATCGTCTCGGTAGACAATTTTAAGAAATTCCCCAATAATTTTTTTATGAATGCATAAGAGGTATTGGGATTTCAATAAAAATTCTTGCTCTTTGATTCATTTTTTACATATTACCAAATTTTATTATCGTCGCCTTGTCTCACGAAATAAATTTTTCATATATTCTCGGACGTCACAGAAGTTTTTGCAATGAACCAAAGAATACTTTTTCGTTTGTTTGTTTATTCATTCATCACAAATAGAAATAATGTGCAGTGTCATAATATATTACGAATATTACAAGAAATCTGCAACATAGTCCATCATTGGGTTTATTGTAATTGAAGAGTGGAAATTCAAAAGGGTCTAAGTACCTACCAGAAAATTCGAACTGAGATATTACATAAAATATGTCTAGAACATACAAAAAAATTAAAAAAAAAGATTAAATGCTTTTATTCAGTGTAGAATATAGAATGAAATAACACTGCATACATAGTTGAAGAAAAGAAAAACTAACCTGATAAAACTCAATTAAACATGATAAATGCTAGAAGGTCCTAAGTGCTAAGAAAAAAAGAAAGTAAAAAGGGTTTATGTCCAGAGAAACCTTCTATTCTGATATGGTTCTTGCTATCAGATCTTCATAGAAGGCAACACATTTCAATGGAATATATTCCATCATGGCTTTGAGATCCTCAAGCTTCTCTTTTGCCCTTTTTCAGGACATTACAAGTTGTCCATGGCTCCAAATCAGAAAAGGCCTTCTTGGATTTAACTGAGGTTTCTTGTCCTTGTTCAATTTCAATCCAGTCTACTTGAGAAATTAGCAGTTTCGTTGTATTAAGATATTCATCTGCCATGCTCTGAAAATTCTTGAAATCGTTTCTCTGCATATATACTACATTGAAAGGTCTGTGATGACATGCCTGGGCTATCATCTTTCCTAAATTTTCGGGGGTCTAATTTTTTGTAACACATTTTCTTTTTTCTATTTCGGCAAAATCTCTGTCGCAAGTGAGATAGGAATGTCCACTCACTAGAAACTTTTGCTCAACCATTTCGAAGATGCCTATGGAAACAAGGTAGGTGAGCATCATTAAAATTATCTTATTTTTATTTGCCCCAATACAGTTGTCGCTCCAAACTACCAGTTTTTTTTTTCAGGAAATTTGAGATGAGAAAATATCTTCAGCAGACATGACCCTATTTCATTTCCACGCATCATCTGTATCTGACAAATGAACTTGAAGTGAGTGAATGAAGTTGAAACAGGACAACTGCCGACTGTAAAATATTTCCGAATGAGTCAATGTCGGAATAAAAAGAACTTGTTCCAAATCCATTGAAATAGTGTTAGTTTCACTATCAATAGTTTGTGAGTTAGGAATATCGATATTCATTGTGGTTCTCGGTTTTTCCGCATTGCGATGGTGCAATTCTAGTTTTTGGGCCTCTTGTCTCCTCTCTGGATTGGTTAATGGAATAGATTTTATCTTATTCTTATGGAGATCACATTTCGAACATGTATCTGACTTAGGCCGTCCGAATCTGAAATTTGGGTAGTCTTTCTTGAATATCATGGAGTAATACTTATAAGTCACTACTAAATTAGGATTTTTTTCTTGTATGCCAAAAACATGCTGTTGAGATTTAAATCTAGACTCAAGAACTCTTTTATTGATTTTTCACGACTGTAGTGATTTTCCTCAGGTGGAAAGCTCTGAATATGATCTCTGACTTGCTGACGCAGTTCTGGCAAATACTTCCTTACTTTGGTTTTTTTTTCTGCGAATATATTAGAAAAAGATTTTCTACACACTTGTACATGCTCTCCACTGCCATTAGGAACAGTGTAACTGACCGTGCTTTGGCGACGACTTCCTTCTGGAGTATCAAACCTACCATGTCTCCTGCGACTTACGTTTATTACTTGAATAAGTCCCAAAATGCTCTCTCTGCTCTCTGCTTATCGAGATTTGCAGCATTATAATATTGTTGGAATAACAAGTTCCTCTGGTTGAATGACAAGAATTTGCAAAAATATTCACAGGAACAAGTCACCTGCAAAGAAGCATAACATGAGGGTATAGGTACCTAGTCTGCTGTTTTCAAAGTCAAAATTGCTTTCCTCTTGTTCAGGTGCATTTTTAGCCGGCAGAACGACATTTATATCATTTGTATGTTGCAAGCCACTATCTCTGCATCTTTTTCTCTCTTTTCTATTACTCTCTGTACCTTGTTGCCGCCTTTTCACTGCAATATTACTGACTTGTGCATCACCACGTGTCTCCATTTTGTTTAATACAGAACACAACAATATTGATAATTTGGCACTTAGACCGTTTTAACGTAAAAGGGATGATGGCGCTTGGACCATGCGCAGTTTCGATCATCAGAAATTATGACTGCCTGTAGCGTATGTTACATAGACTGTTTTGTATGCTAATAACCTTGGTACATAGATCCCATAACGAATGAAATCTAAAATTTCGTGAAAGTGGCACTTAGACCCTTTTGAATTTCCACTCTTCAATTATCTAACAAATTATTTCGAACATCGCCAATCCCATGTAAGGAGGCAATGAAGTGAATCCTAACTGTTTATTACATTGCGATTATCTCTGCTCACTGGTCATAACGGATCACCAGTGTTTAAAATAGCCATTTTGAAACAGATATCCTTTGAGATGTTATAATACTTATACAGGGTGAGTTTTTGACCACTGCATAAATTCTTGACTTCAAAAGAAACATTTTCTTCCTATAACATTTTTCCGAATTAGGCTCCGTTCAAAAGAAATTTCATAAAAAGTTGCATTTTCACCTGTAATATTCGAAAATATCAATTGAAATGATCTCTTGTAGAAGGTTTTTGATAACAGTCATACATATTTTGGCATCAATAGATTTATTCCATTTCTTGAGGGTTTCTCACTACTACTGTACAGATTGGTTAATTGCACGAACATCTTTTTGCAGATAGAATTATTCATCATTTTTTCCTCAATTGTACCATTCTCGAGATATTTGAAATTGAAAGGAATTAAATCGATATAATCATCTGATGAAACATGAGTGAGTGAATCATTGCTTGGAGGGAAAATAATGGTGGTAACACAGTGGTCAAAGACTCTGTATACTCTACAATATTTCCAGGGGCTTAATTATAAATGAAGATTGTGGGGAACTCATATAAAATGTTCAATAACAATCTCATTTCTGATCCTTCTGAAAATTTCTGGGTCTTGATCTTTCAAGAAAAATTCAGACAGTTCTAAGGATTTTGGTTTAGGTTTTTGGGCTATTCACGATAATTCCGATTTTTTCTGATCCTTCTGAAAAATTTCTGGTCTTGATCTTTCAAGAAAAATTCAGACAGTTCTAAGGATTTTGGTTTAGGTTTTGGGCTATTCACGATAATTCCGATTTTTATTCGAATAGGTCTCAAATTTCAAACAAATTCAATACGTTATTTTTTGTATTCAGTTCTTTCTTCTGCTTTTGTCTTTTTATTATGAGATTCAATATGAGAAACTTGAAGAAGCCTCTGTGTTTATCAACAGAAGACCACTCTGGAATAAAGAAGTCCCTCAAATATATTTAAGCTCATTTTGTATACACAACAATACTTATGCAGGGTTTCTTTACTGGGGTTTTTTCCTACGTTTTTATGTCATACGCCCAATTGTATGGCACCCCGTCACCAACCCCAGCTAACATTCGTTTTGTAAGCCAAAATTTCAAATGAATCATATTACTATTATAAAATCGAATATGAGTTTGTTTCTTACGCTTTTCTGCAGAAAGTACTCAACAGATCATCATGCACCATCGTACATATACTCTCGAAGGTATTAGAAGTAACATAGGATACTACTTATTGAAGAAAAATTTTACGAAAGATAAGAAAATTGTCAAAAATCGGCAAATTTAGCTACTTCAACGCCATTTAGAGTTTCAACTCTGAATACTGTAATACAATCCCACTGTTTTACTAACGGTGACGACAATATTCAATTCAATTGACTACAGTTTTAACTGTCTAATTTTTTCTTTATTAATTGATATTTTCTTCTGTCGTTACATCCGCTATAGAACTATTCAAATTTTTGAGGTTATCCGTAGATTCTGTGGTTAGCTGTTACTGTATTATTCTAGATCTTACTCGCTGATGTAAATTCTAAGTCTGCTTTTCTTTAAAATTGACTCGAAATCTAAAATTTTTAAATAATAAATGTATTTAAACATTTTGTTGCATTCCAATACGCATATTTTAAGGTGTTGAAACTTCATTGTTGATTTCGGTCTAGCAATAAAATTTAGTCATCATATTGATTCATTTTTATTATACCCTTACTCTTTATTTCTCATACTTACTTAACGGCTCCACTGCGGGCGAAGCAGCGAGTAAAGAGCTAGTATACAGGGTGATTCCGGAGGAGACCGTCAGATTCTAGGTGAAGTATGCAGTAGTCAATATAGTTTCGGAATAATGTTGGGTTTATGGTTCGGGGCCTTCATTGAGAGTCTACAGGGTGATTTGTCCGATTCGATCGATTTTTCTTTTATTCATAACTTTGGTATGGCTTGATCAATCTTGATGAAATTTTCAGCGTAGAACAATATGATTATCTTCTTTCAATAATTCCAACAATTTTTCAAAAATACAGAATGGGAATTATGATGAGTTCAGATTAAGTATGCAGTACATTCCGTTTCCAGAAATTTTCTACTTGCTTCAGATTCTACCATAAGTTTACATTACTGGAGCGTTTTTATTTTTTTTTTTTGCACATGTTCATTTCTCCCAGAAAAATTTTTCAGAGACGAACAATTTCGTTTTTTCGCTCCAAGGCATTAAGAATATTTTGAACTAGATGGTAAAGCTGTATCGTCCAATAATACAAAGCTCTTCCTGAGTCCTAAAATAAATTTTCCAAATTCGAAATTCATTTTTGATCGCTCATATTCAGATGTATAAAATCATTTAATTCAAAAAATTTCTTTATACGTACGTGAACAAGAGCAAAGTGAGCAAGACTGAAGAAAAAACAATTTCACCCATACCACTACCAAAAGGTGCAAGAACTGTTGCCACAAGATCTGCCCCAACAAATTACAATTTTGTCGCTGGGTTATTAGTCACCAACGAACTATTTTTCGTATTCTATTCAGCGACGAGGCTATGTTCACTAAGAATGGAATTTTTAATATCCACGATTCCCACGAATGGGCAAGACAAAACCAGCATTTGAAGAAGAGTCATAATACACAACACAGATTTTCTGCCAATATTTGGCTTGGAACAATAGACGGAAATTTAGTTGGCCCTCACATTTTTGCGGAAACATTAAATGGTGAAATTTACCTAGATGTTTTGAAAATATTTTACCAAATCTATTGGAGGATGTACATATCCGCTCTATGTACTTTCAGCATGACGAAGCATCACCTCACTTTGCATTGAATGTGAGAAATCACCTGGATGTTTGGTTGGCCACAAAGATCCCCTGATTTGAACCCTTTGGACTATTTTGTGTGGAGATATCTGAAAACAAGAGTTTATAAGGTTGAAATTAGAAGTAGAGAACACCTAGTTGAAAGGATTTTCGAGGAATATAAATCTTGAAGCAAAATCAATCCCTCATTAGAAGGTCAATTGGAATTTTAATAAAAAGGTCTCGAATATGTATTCAAAAAAGGGGAAATCATTTCGAGCATTCTATGTAAACTTTGTGTTAATCCTTAGTTTTGCCGTTCATGATATGTTTCGAATGTTTATTCTGAATAAGTTGTAGATTTTTTGGTTTAAGTAGGTAGGTATAAAGATATTTTCTGGATTAAATGATTTTATACATCAGAATATGAGTGATTAAATATGAATTTCGAATTTGGAAGAACTACTTTAGGACTCAGGAAGAGCTTTGTATCATTGGACGACACCGGTTTACATTCTAGTTCAGAATATCCTCACTGCCTTGGAGCGAAATAACGATATTGTTCATCCTTGAAAAATTTTTCTAGGAAAACTGGATGTGTGCCAAAAAAAAATGAAAACGCTCCAGTAATGTAAACTTATGATAGAATCTGAAGCATGTAGAAAATTTTTGAAAACGGAATGTACAGGGTGTTTTTTCAACCTGCAAACTTAATCTGAACTTATCATAATTCCCACCCTGTATTTTTGAGAAAGTGTTGAAATTATTGAAAGAAGATAATCATATTGTTCTACACTGAAAATTTCATCAAGATTGATCAAGCCATACCAAAGTTATGAATAAAAGAAAAATCGGTCGAATCGGACAAATCACCCTATAGACTCTCATTAAAGGCCCCCAACCATAAACCAAACATTGTTTCGAAACTGCCTTGACTAGTGTATACTTCACCTAAAATCTGACGGCCGAAGATTTGCTTTAGATCATGATATTTCAACTTTTTGAGTCCTTCCGATAAAAAGAGGACTGACCTAAAACGACGGAATCCATCATAAAATTACTGAATATTTAGTTTCAGTAAAGCATTTTCATATTTATTGTATTATTTGACTGAGGAAACAGCAATTTATTCTTACAGCTGTTTTACTCTTTTTGGATATCTTTATTTCTTTAAATCATCACAAATGCAAAATATGTGCAGAGTCAAAACATATTGTATAACACAATAAATCTCGGGCGTATTCGATCATTTTGCAATATTGTTTCCAAACTGAGAATCTCATTGCCGACGGACGTAAGTTCTGAATGTCCTTAATGCGGTTATCATTTCTCATTGGTAGAACCGGATAGCGTGGTAAAAGTCGCCATTTTCAGACCGAAGTCCATTGTGATTTCATAAAATATCTGGTGCAGAATTATTATGATATTTTTATCTACTTCGTGAATGCATTCATATGTAGGTTGGAAATTGAAAAATTTTACCCTCTGTATCTTTCTCTTTCTGTCAGGTAAATGTTACTTCTTTTAAAACTGAGTCAGAGGTGTTGAAATGAACCTACGATGTTGCAATTATTGATTTTGAGATTTATAAAATTATCAATTTCCTTTGTTGAAATAAACACAATATTTATCCTCGATCGCCATAAAAGAATCTTTAAATAATTCGTAGAAAATTTTGTGGTCTACAAAATCAGAAGATGTAAGTTTTTGTGTCCTCCGATATTATTATTTTAGTAATGGTGAATTTCGACAAATAAAACTAAAACAATTGGACAATATCGCCTGGCCTCATGTTTAAGTGCATCTACATTTCTAAAAATGTCTTTGAGAATCAAAAATTGAAACTTTCATAAGGGTATCAATATAGTTAAGTGAAAGTATATAATAATAATAACATAATATAATATGAAAAATCTTCCAAATAGTGTATTCATTTATAGAGGTATCATGTATCGTATTGAACGTCCGCATTTCGTTATCGGATTCGTATAAGTTGCTTGAAACATTGAATAAGAAACTTTGGGATCAATATGTGAACCGTACTGTGATCTTATTATTGGAGTTCTTGAGAATTCGGTTACTAACATTTTCACAGATTCCCTCTTATAAATTTTCATCGTCCGTTTCTTTTATTCTTGTTTTCCATCATCAATTTGACATTTGATATTCTGGACGTCATCCTTTAAGGAAAACAGAAGTTCTTTCATGCTGTTTGCGGATGAAATCAACTTAGTCATTGAGTCACTAGTTGTAAGACATCCTGAAGAAGCATCTGGGTCATCCAAGGTTGTATTTTCTGCATTTTGGTGACGGCATTTTTGAGCTCTCTCAAACCGGCGCAGTTTGTATACGCGAGTATTCAACCCCGCAGGAATACTTATCTGACCTTTCTTACTCCTCGTCGATATTTTATTAGATAACAGTTTATTCAAGGATCAAATATGAACCTAACAAGCATCTGAGAAAATAACTTCAGGGTTATTGTTAAATATTTAATATCAGTGATAACGTAGCTTACCAGATGAGCTACGCACATATTGACAGACTACGATTCATTGATATGTATCCTGAATGATCACATCTCGTCAATTGCAACCACCAAGTCAAGAGCTCACTATTTTGATAGTTCACTATTAACTTCATGTTAATGAGAGAGGCGTGCTTGCATGTGTCTCATGAATGTATATGAAAATTATGGTACAATTCTACAGGGTGAGTCTTTGACCACAGCGTTAATTTTAACTATAGATTCTTGACGTCAAAAGAAATATTTTCTTCCTATAATATTTTTCGAAATTTGGCCCCGTTCAAAAGATATAGGGTGTTGAAATATCATAAAAAATTGCATTTTCACCTGTATTATTCAAACGACAACATCAATTGAAATGATCTCTTGTAGAAGGTTTTGACATAAGTCATGCATATTTCGGCATCATCAGACTCATTTCATTTCTTGTGGGTTTCTCACTACTATTCTTTAGATTGGTTAAATTGCATGAAAAACAAATATCACTTGAACTAAAGGTCTGTATCTTGTACTTCCTGGAATCATTAGTCTTTTTCGCAGATAAAATCATTGTTTATCTTTTCTCCTAAATTGCACCGTTCTTGAGATATTTGAAGTTGAAAGGAATTAAATCGATATAATTTTGTCCAAATTTTCTGATTTTCCCAAATCCAACTCTGTGCTGAAATGATTCAATTATCAGATTTGTTCAATGTTGCCATATTTTATGTCTTTATTAAATATTTCTACAAGGTTGAGGAAATTTCTCCAGTCTATTATTCCACCACTAAACACTAGATGAAATTAACCACTGAACAATTTTTGTCTTACATTCACTACAAAATCTAAATTGCCATTTGCTGTATTCATTATTAATGATGTCTAGCACCTTGTTTAATATTGAATCCAGAGTTCTATTCTATAATAAATAGAGGAAAAGATTTCCATCACTCACATAGGTACTTCGGTATATCTTCATGATGACCGTTGAAATAGATAATATATTTTCTGTCAGGACCTGTTAAATTGAAGACTTGTCTTTATGACGAGCTGGTTCTTTATAGCTTCAGACTTTCACGGTTCATCAAATTATATCTATTTTAACATAGGAATGCTTCAAATTAAGTTCATATGAGTTTTAAGAACTTCGAACCCAGTCTCCTAGATTTGTTTTATGGCTTTAAAGATCTTTTTTTCACATCTTTATTTCATACATCGATTCAACCTGGTTCACAAACTCAGGAGATAATAGAATTTGACTTGATTTTAATATTTCTGAATGTTTGTTATGATGCATGATTAATTAAAATTCTATCAATATTGAAACTGGAAGCTATAGGCTCATAAACAAGAAAGGTTGAAATAGAATGCATTTTCTGACCATAATCATTTCATACTGAATTGAATTATTTAAAACTATCGAAATTATCCCTAGAATATTTTTGACTTTTTTCTTGAAGATACAAATAACTGTTGAAAGTGTTGACAGTTTCAAACAGAATCAAAACAACAGGGAACCACAGAACACTATTTTATTGGAAACTACGCACCACAGGGACGTTATAACATTTTAATGTGATAATAATGCACTCTCGTTATTCTGGGAAAAATTATACCTAAAGATCAATAATGGTTACAGATATCATCTTTCATTTAAAAAAACTTTGCAATTATTATTTTTTTTCTCTCCTAGGGTTCGGTAATAAATTGATATTCTATGGTAAGGTATTAAAATTTGACATAATCTATGAGTATTATATATATTATTCAATATTTTTGTTTTTGTTTACATGATTAAAACATATACTCTGATTATAAAATCCAAAAATTTACGCATGTTCATAAATTAGTTATATTCTAAACAGAATAGATTTATATTAATGATCTAACAAACTTTTTTTCAAGCAAGAATAATTGCACATCTAAATCTGGGAATACTTGTAATCTATCCAAGTAAATTGTTATTGGGATTCAGTACAGAAAACAATCATCGAGCAAAGTAACATCACTTTAAAATAATTATTAGTAGTGACATCATTCATTGTTGTTGAAGATTTCGAAAAAGAATTCCATATTTTTAACAAAAAAAAAATCAAGAGACTTCATAGACCTGTTCACTGGTCTCTGTCATGGAGAAGAAACTTCAGTAATATCAGTGTTTGGAAAATCATAGATAATTTTTTCTGGCTTTGAGTGGAAAAAAAGCAAAATGACAACCTCTTGCCTTGGAAGTTTTCATAGAACTGATGGTTTTCATGATTTGGAAATTTTAAGAAGAAAATTACAAATGTATGATGATAACAACCAATAATTCTGAGGTTTTTTTGGAATTTCTCACTAGAAAGGGATGGTTTATAATCTTGAAGTAGAAAGAAATCATAGTAGAACAACGAAAATCTATGTTTATGGTGTTGAATTTTTTTTACCAAAAAATTAGTATTTTGTATCTTCGTTCTGGATATGGACCTCATCGGATGAAACATGAGGGAGTGAATCATTTTTTAGACGGAAAATAATGTTTTTAAACAATTCAGATTCATTAGGACTACAGAGGGGTATTTGCCCAATGTGAAAACTGAAAATGCTTATAACTTTTTAACGCAGCTGAATAAGGAAAAACCGTAATGGAAAAAGTGTTTCTTTTGATCTCAAGAACCTACGGTTAAAATTAACGCAGTGGTCAAAGACTCACCCTGTATAATTATTGAATTTCTGTAATCGCTCTTCCGTTATTTCCAGCTTCCCTATTAACCATAATATAAAACCGACGCATGCTTCTATTCACAGAAGAATCCACATTCATAGCCGCATCGATGCAGATATAAAAATAAAGAATCGAGGGCCGAGCCGAATCATACCTCAAATTCATTTTGAAAGCACCTGTACTTTCTCGTCGGTCGTCGAAGTAGATAACCCGTTGACTTAGACAAAGAAGTGCGTTAGTCACCCCTCAGTCGTTTATTCAAAGAGGAAGTGAGACGAAAACATCAGTATTGTGGGATTAGAAAATTGGTACTGAGAAAAAAACCGATAGTGACAAAGACTAATGAAATATTAGATTAATTTATCTCGTATCCTGCATTTTTATGATTAGGCACTGCCTAATAGAACTAGCCACCACCGTTTCCTAAGCCCTTCATCAGGACCAACTAACTTCATTCGTTACTACTCCAAATGCCCCTATCACAAACCTCTGTTCTCATTCACAGAAGATCAGTTTTATACGCTGGGTATGATAAATGGATCAAAGCATACCGGAAAGCTCTAGAGGATAATCTTTTTTCTCTAATGGAATTCACTGGATAACTCTTCAGAAATCCCCGTAATCAGCCCTCTTGTTTCCATCGATGTTAGCAAACCCCTTTTAATGGTTTGCGACGCTGCTTCCTGCTTCGTTTATTGTGAAATTTTGGCTATCATTCAGCCCTGTTATTAATTATGCTACGCGAAGATATTCAGAGTCGCGGCGGAGGAAGATCGACCGTGGCGAAGAAAAAGTAGAAGCAAGTAATTGAAATTAACAATGGTTTTTTTCCCTCTTTCATCGTCACGAACTTATTAATCACGAATTCGTGTCTAACAATTGGATAAAAAACGTTATCTTGGAGTAATTAATTTTCGGCACTGGAAGGGGTTCTTAGGCGATGAAATTCGCGGGGATAAGAACGGAAAACAATGTTCTGGATAAGTAGGTTGGAGTGTTTTCGGAGTAATTGCTCGAACGCGAGTTTTGGCGCTTTATGATCTTGTTCGGAGAATGATTACGAGTGCTCGGTCGTTATTGTGGAAGTTTCGGCAATCGAAAGGTTATTTGCAATCGCTTTTCGACGTCTGAAGTTAGCGTCGCAACCAAGTAAGTTGGAAGTTGAAGGAAGAAAGTGTGAAGTTCATGTAGAAGTTGGCGGGTAGTGATGTCTTGCTAATTCACCGACGTCTATGTCATAATCATTTGCTCCATGAAGGGTAACTTAGTCCCTTGACATTCAGCTCAATGAACTCCTTAGTTACATACTATGTTACTTTAGGAGTTCGATGCAGATAATGAATTCTATCGAATGAAAATAATGAGCCTTTTCCACTAGAACAGCGTGCTATCGTTTGAAACAATAGTACATTGTTTACCGGGTAGGAAAAGCTTAACATTCCTGGACGACTGTGGAGATTGCTAAGTCGAGGCGCAAGCCGAGACACAGAGTCCAGGAATGTGGCTTTTCCTACGAGGAAAACATACTATTTTTCCGCAAATCGTTTAAAATTCGACGGATATTGATTGATTTAAAAAAAAACGCGATAATTTGATTCCCAAATAAATGGTGCTTTGAAATTCCTAATAAAATTACTTGGGTTATAGTGGAAACGTATTGAGGTTGAATTGACGCTTATAAATTTAATTGCTGTTGTTCTCGAAAGTAAAATGATAAGTGATGATGAAATTTCCATTCCTGGGACTCCTCCAGAGCTGGTTGAGGCAGTGAATACTGCTTCATTAGAATTATTGCCAAAGAAATCAAGATAAAAGTACGAAAATGCATACAGACGTTTTATGGATTATCGCATGAGTAAAAATACGAGTTCTTTCTCAGAAAATGTTGTAATGGCATACTTCCTAGACCTTTGTTTAAAGATGAAATCTTCAACATTATGGGCCAATTATTCAATGCTGAAGTCAACCCTTGAACTTAAACACAATGTAGAGATATCTACATACTCAAAACTTCGTTCTTTATTGAAACGGCAACCTCAAGGTTATAGGGCAAAGAAATCTAAGATTTTAACGAAGGAAGAAATTGAAAAACTTATCCAGAAAGCTCCAGATAAAGAAAATTTAATGATTAAGGTAATTTACAAGTTTTTAATTTCTATTTAGATTATAGCTTTATTTATTTTTTAGGTGGCTGTAATATTTGGTATTTCTGGGGCCTGTAGAATGGATGAGTTAGTCCGAATGACTGTACACGATATAGAAGACTTAAAATCTAAGCTTTTAATCAGCATACCTGATTCGACAACCAACAAACCAAGATCATTTGTGATTAATCAGATCTACTTGAATGTTTATCGAAAGTAGGTTTCGTTAAGACCAGAAAATATTAACAGTGACCGATTCTCCTTTAAATATCAAAGCGGAAAGGGTTGTAGACAAAAGGTAGGAATTCATCAATTTAGAAAAATGCCCAAAATAGTTGCTACTTATTTGAACTTGGTAAATCCGACAGAATATACTGGTCACTGCTTTCGTCGGTCTTCTTCAACAATATTGGTTGACTCTGGTGCCGACATAACTAGTTTAAAGAGGCATGGCGGATGGAAGTTATCAAACGTTGCTGAAGGATATATCGAAGGATCAATTAACAATAAGGTTGAGGTGGCAAATAAAATTTTCACAGTACAAAATATTCAACAAAATGACCCTTCCACCCTGCATGTTGTCCAAAATGTTTCTCATAGTTCTAAGAGTGTTCCTCCAATGTTCAATAATTGTACTAACTGTCAAATTACTGTAAATATAACAAATTGATCTTAAAAATGTATTCAGCAATGATTTGATGTTTTCAAAATATAAATTAATTCCTTATAAGTAATGTGTTTTCTATCATTTATGTAAAACACTAACAACTGTACGGAAATATCATCTCCTTACAGTAAGGAAATGACATTTCCTCACAGTAAAGTCCTGACTTTTTCTTCAAGAAATTTTGACAGGAATGTCGAAATTTCCTGGCGATTTGCGGAAAATATTTTTGTGAGCGCAAGTAGGTGGCGCTAAAGTATCAAAAAAGTGTTTTTCATGTTTTTCGCCCTGAAAATGTTGTTTTAATGCAAAAGATTAAATGTAAGAGTTGTTCCTTACATTATTATCAACAACTTTTATTTGAACATTATTTTTGTACAACTTACCATTTTGAAGCTGCAGCTTGCAGAAGAATGAAAAATCCAAATATACTGTTGTACGCAGTATGAGTACACATAGGTAGTGCACGTTTAAATCAAGATTTTACTAATTTAATTTTTCTTAGCAATTAAACATTAATAAATAAAATTTTAATATGGTTTTGACAAGTATTATCCATTATTCGATTTTTTGAGTCGCATTCTGTTATGAATTATTTTGTTGAACTCTCAATGTTGTTAACAAAGACAATTTTTAATGTTTTTCAGTTTTGTTCTTCATTTTTTTAAAAATGTCATCAATTAAACAGATTTTTGAAGAGGTTTTGAAAATTTGGATAAGGGAAACAAACAACAATTCAATTAAAGTCATTATTTGAGTTTTAATTTTCAAGTAAACGTTTAATTCAGTTTTGTATTTGTATTTATTAACAGGTGTATAGAAAAAGCATACAAAATATTGCAAAAATACTCACAAAAAAAATGTACGGTCCTTAATGAATAGGGCAGGTGACCAATCCGGCCCTTTTGTTAGAACTATGCCAACGTCGCCGGAGAAAGTCACAATAGGACCGAGAAAACTACCGTTAGCAGAACAGTGCTGTATATGCAGCGCTATGTATTACTATAACTTGTGAATGGTAAGTTGTACGAAAAAAATGTTGAAATGAAAGTTGTTGACAATAATGTAAGGAACAACTTTTACATTTAAACTTTTGCATTAAAACAACATTTTCAGGGCGAAAAACATTAAAAACTCTCTTTTTGATACTTTAGCGCCACCTACTTTGTGCGCTTTTAGTCGTGCAGCGTTGCACCAATGACAAAAAATGTAGATCGCAACGTCCTCTACATTTTTGTTCGATAAAATTTTCTGTACGATGCATACAATTCGAGAAAAATGCATTTTTTACTTTTTTTGAGTTTTTTTGAGTTTTTCAAAAAACCGCTAACATTTCAGCGAGGCCATCGCAAAGGTAGCTTAGTTACATCATTTTCAACAAGTGTACCAAATTTCATCGAGCGGGTAATTATACCCGCACCAAATGTACAGATTGACTGAACTAATCTCATGGATATTGTAGTACGTATCAAGGAAACCAAATTCTCATAATATCTGAAATCTTCAAGAATATAAAACATATCAGGCCCAATAATGAAGTTGGACAGAAATTCATTTTAAAATATGAAAGGTCTAGCTCATCTTTCCGGTAGATATAAAGTATACGGCAAGCTGGCTGAACGGACATACTCAATTTTGACCCCGAATTCTTCATCAGGAAGTCAAACCCGGTTAATTGGGACCAGTGTGTGCTGGATATTTTAGAATTTGGGCAAAGCGACGGCACGATGTTCTACTACAACATTCGCACTCAATTATTGTAGGAATAAGCACGCAAAAATAATGATGGTACTCATTACTATAATAAAATGGAAGGAATCATTATAAGTGGTGTTTACAGTGCATCCAGTATAATTTCATCTGTCGACGAATAAAGCTAAGCTTCAGGCTGTTAACAAATGCTGAGAATTGAGAATGTATACCTCAATCTTGAGATGATTAAATTGAATTTGAATCTGCCAGTCTGACCTGTCGGTTCAAAATGTAAAATTGATTAAATGATAGTGCACTCTATGGCTACCAATTATGACATAAGTCATAATGAATGTCAGTTGATAATTTTTCCTCTGCTATTTTTTCAATGAAATAAGTGTTATATCACAACCTTCCTCAACTATGGATGATGATTTCCCTTTGAATGGGTTCCGTAGCAGACTTCAAACATAAGAAGATCTGAAAAATCATCACTTGGACCGCAAGACCCGATTCGAAGAATCCTCCTTGCAGATTGGCGACAAATTTTGTGTATTACAATAGATTTGAATATAGAAGGTATTTCTAAGGACAAGAGTGACTACATTTCTAAAATAACAAAGGATTATGGTGCTGAGATTATTCTCCTTCAAGAGACACATACGGATACTAAAAAAAAATCTTCGTTGAAGGGGAACAATAAAAGTTATGTATTAATTGATTATCTAATTAGTAAAATTTATGGTTTAGCTTGTTATGTTAAAAAATTCTTGATTCACAATATCGAGTTAATCCAAAAAGGCTAATTTGAGGAAGTTTTCTTTATCTCTTTCAAATTTTGTATTTTTGATATTCAGTTCTTTTTTCTGCTTTTGTCTTTTTATTTCCAGATTCGATGTGGGCACCTTGAAGAAGTCTCTGTTTCCATCAATAGAAGATCACTCTTGAAGAAAGAAATCCCAAATATATTTCAGCTTATTTTTGTACTTTCACACTTAGGCGGGGAGCCAGGTTTTTTTTTTTTTTACGGGGTTTTTTCCCTAGGCTTTTATGTGATACGCCGAATTGTATGACACCCCGTCACTAACCCCTGATCTGTATGCTTTATTGTTTGCTAACGAAATATTGTAAGCCAAAAGTTCAAAAGAATATATATATGGCTACCAGAGCCTGAAATAACACGCTTAGTAACTCAACTTGCATATCGACCAGTGTGATGCTGTCGAAAACTAATTGGACATTGTGCTCTGTATAATAGACTCATAAACAAGCAAAAACAAATCCAATTTCATTAAAAATATTCATCTGCTAACAGAACGGAGAGCACTGACGTTTTCGATACCTGTTAAGTAGAAAGTTTGGAACCAGCATGGCGCTGACTGTCACGATTGAACTGCCCTGTTCTGAACACTTTTCAGTCACTTATAGAATGAATCAAGGCAGAACGTCATACGAACATGCGATGGGATAATTTATTTCACTTAAACGCCGTGCTTGCGGTGGAGGTCGGCGAACTGATTTATTTCTGTTCATATAGATTTTGTTTTAAAAATCTATTTTATCATCAAGAAATGATGAATGTGGTATCGTTATTGGGACAGTAATCACCAACTTTTATTGTTCATGCTACCGACGTTCCGGCAGACATCTCCAGTCGTTTTCAACTCAAAAAAATAGCTTTCAAAGAAGCTGACAATTTTTCGAGATTTCTTTCATATAGTGTCAAGATCGACAGAACTCTCGGAACTCGAATTTGTACATATCTGTGGTTTTAAATCTTGTTCAAGGTACTTCGGACAGTCCTCCCTCAAACTTGGTGCACTAATGGTATTCAAAGCGATTTGCATAAATGCTGCTTCCATGTTTTTTGTTCTTTCAAGTTTCTCTTCTTTTTGGCGCTCTTGTTCACCTGAACAGAGTGCTTATCAATTTACCCAATCGTTTTGTTTGGACCTACTGATGAATAATCCGTGGTAAAAATCACGATAACTCTCGAACGGATGAAGTTAGAGAGTTGAAACTTTCAGAATAGGTTTGAGGTATAAATATCTCGGCTAAGTTCGTTATTCGGTCAAATCGGCCGAATAGGTTCGAGTAACAAAAAAATTTTTTCAAATGACACTGTTCAAATAAAAATTTTTTTATGGTGCAGTTTTATCAGACGTATACAAAAATACCACTCTCGACTTCGACAAGCTAATAGTTCTGGAGATATGATTTTTTAAGTAAGTGGTTTACAAGAGCGCCTAAGCCAACTGACCTCACGTCAGTGCTTTCTAAATTATATATGATAAATGTATCGGTCCACTCTCACTGCTGATTCTCATTCACAGCATGATGCACCAACTTGGATCTATCGGTGTCTAACACTTTTGAATGCATCTGATGTTCTTAATTTCGAGGGGAGTTTTGTTTCTCCGATATGAGATTTTTCACATTCGCACGGTTTCTCACACTGTAAAAAATAAAATTCTGCGCTCAAACTCCTCAGGAGTTTGAGAATTTTTTTTTCAATCAAACCATCTTAATTTGAATTTATCTAAAATTGATTACGCCAAATGAACTCTTTTTCTTGATTAAAACAACCTAGTTGATTATAGAGATCAGCTAAAACATTCGCCTGAAACTTTTTACATTTCAGCGAAATGAAAGAAACAACTGATTCAACATAAACATACAATTACAAGAAATTGTTTATGCACTTGTCTCAATATCCATAATTGATTGATACAAATACATTATTCTAAATAGGTTTTAACGAAACAATTCGTTCGTTTCATTTTTATTTGTTCAATAGAACGAAGGTACGGTTGTCGTAAATTCTGTCAGTTGATGCAACGACTACAGTTTCTTGAGACAAGAATCTCGTGAGATTATATTATTCGCCTCATTTACTCGAAAAAAACTATAAATATTTGAATAAAATTGAACATATAATTGTTGCAATATAAAGTTACATTTGTAAAAAAATATTGCGTAATTGATTTAATAAAACGAATTAATTGTAGCAATTTTTTTATATTGGCTGCAATTAAATCAAAACTCTATCTCTTTTTTATATTAAATATATCCCATTTGAATGCAATTATTTGTGCATTTTACTCACAATATTGTTGTATCCGGTGATAAAGATGACATGGAATACATGATGCGCAAGCTAATTAAAGAATACGAGAAGTGGGGCTTAAATGTCAACTTAGAGAAAACCAAATATCTTTGTGTTGGTGGAGAACCGGGTGATCTGGTATTGGATGATGACAGGGATGGGATGATAACCCACTGCCTGGACTGTAGCTTTTGTAGCGGCACTCTGTCAGCGGCAGGGGAGTGTATAGGGATCTCTTGGCGGCACTCTATATAGCCACTCATAGCTTAGTTCACAGCGCTTCGGTGGCCTAGAAGTTTGCGCTCAAGTTTCACACCGACTAGGTACTAGGTGCCGGGTTCAACTCCCGGCGGCTCCCTCAAAACTTCTAACCCCTTCGTCTATGGCATGGCGCACACAAGCCATACTGATGAGTCCAAATGTGTGCGCCAGGGACGAAACGCATAAGTAGTGATAAATTCCTTCGATTCTACATTGGTGACCCCGACGTGATGGGAACGGTTGTCTTTACGACGTGTCTTGGAAAAGCAGACGGTTGACGCTTGAAGTATACTCGCTCCTCTCTGCAACTACCAACGAAACGCACATGGTCTGCCGCGGTATTGCGGTATTTATTAATATAAACGAGAAATTATTGTTCTGTGAAGAAAAATAATGATTACATACAAATGTTTTTTTTGTTTTATCAAATTATTCCTTTGCTAGTGTCAAAAACCCTTCAATTTAGCTCAAATCAATCAGTTTCTTAACCGAAGAAACTTTCACTTGACATAAGAGATATTATCATTTTTATCGACTGAATTCTCGACCCATTCAACTAAGATCCTTTAAATCAACTACAAATCGAGTTTCAGTGAAATGTAATATTTATTTACATGAAACCAAAATTTTTATTCTACGAAAAGTATCAATAGTTACATACTAATTAATATTACCGTTGGATCAAATTTTTTTACCACCTGAGTCAAAAACTCTGAGCTTGGTTGAAACTAATCAGTTTCTTAACTCAAGAGACTTTTATTTAGGGTAAACGCCATTCTCAACCGTAGAGGGCGGTAGGGTCAAGTACTTTATGCATTTGGCTGTATTCAAACGTACGGAGTACTTGAGACAAATTAATATGGTTTGAGATGAGGAACTATTTTTTACAGTGCATATACGATTCTTCGTTCATTGATTTCATGATCAGATTTAACTTTCTTTTGATTAACCGTGATGGATTCTGTACCTTGGAAGCGGTTGTTATGTCGTATTTCTCCCCAATTTTTCTAATTGTATCTGATAATCCTTTCACATAAGGAATGACGCAATTCATATTCATGCAATAGGAGAGATACCCGTAATTTATATCTCTGAGCATTCAAAGTCGCCAAGGTCTGGGGTAAATTTTCTAAGTTCCAAGCCTTTTATTCATGCTCTACCAGCGAAAGATCTAGGGATCTGTGCGGCTAAGGCAGAAGATTCACATGGGTCTCTTCGAAAAATTAGAAGCTAACTCTGACAGCATGAGGTCGAGTATTTTCGTACAGAAATATTGTGTTCTCGAGCCTATTAAGCGCTGTTATGTTACCTCGATTGAAGACTAAAAGTGACCTTCTTACGTGTGCAATAGCACCCTAAATCAAAACGCCTTTTGTTCGGTGTACATGACGCTCAATATCACACTCAGGTCGTTCTCCCTGACGAAGTCGAACCATTCTTCGGCAATCATGTGCTCTAAATGAAAATCGAGATTCATCAGAGAGTATCTCTGTAGAGCTGGGTGATTATGAATGATTGTCATAATCGTTTCATTTCGGATTTGTAATATTGTTATCGATTATGGAATTAGTAACCAATATGTTTTCCTAATCGAAAGATGTTACTAATGAAAACTTCTTATCGTGCTTCATAAAGTTTACGATTGTTTCATGACTTCTGTAGTACGGGGTTTACCATATAACTTGTTTTTTTAGTGCTATAAATAAAAGACCATTTAATATTTTAGTTTTTTTTTTTTTTCAAAAGGGCAATCGTTTTGTTGATAATGAAATATAATTCCTAGCATATAGCTTTCTTGGCTAGATATGCAGTAGCCTTTACGATCGCTCCAATTTTTGGTCAATTTTCTATTGTAAGCAGCTTTATTTCAGCGTTGGTATCGCGAATTCTGTTCTTTAAAGCTTCAGTTCTCTCTGGATTGTCGGCGTAACATTAATCTTTGACGGCTTCCCAAATTTAAAAATCTAACGGTGTCAAGTTTCAGCTCTGAGGTGGCCAACTGACATCATGACTTCGACTGATAATGCCATTTCCAATGACCGATTGTAACGTGTGTTATCCGGCTCGGAACGTCGGCCTGTTGAAACCAAATTTCGCCAGTATCTCTTCTAGTTTTTCGAATAAAATTTTGTTTGACACGGTTTAACGATAATCATTGACTGTCATAACCGCTTCTTTCACATTTTCAAAGAAAAATTGAACCAATGATGCCTTTGGACCAAAATCCGCACCAAAGAGTTACTTGTTTTTGGTGAATCGGTTTGCAACGATTACGTGCGGGTTTTCTGTGCTCCCAAAGCGGCAATTTTGTTTATTAACAAACATACCCGACAAGATCGAAATGAGCTTCATGGGAAAAGATTAATTTTCGCCCAAAATCTTCATTTCTTGAAGTCGATACCTAGTCCATGAAGCGGAGCCAAAACGGATGGAACGGTCAGTTGTCTTCATTTGCTGCATTTTTGTTCTGTGACATGTCATGGTTTTCACGGTCAATTTATCTCCATGATGTTTTCTAAATGTTCAGTTGATGAGAAGGACGATAAACTGATGTTCATGGCGATTCACGAACACTCCTGGAAACAACAGCGATCTTCTGGGATGTAGATTAATGGTTTTTCACGTCTTCGTTTCAATAAGCATGAGAGTTTTCACCACATTTTTCTCACAAAATTATGCACATACGGAGCTGACGGTGCATGTTCGTTTTCCATTTCAGTACGTTAGTTTCGCACACATTCTCCAACATTGCCTTGCTTTTCATAGTAATTGTGCAATGTTTCAAAGTGTTGTTCAGGCAAATATATAGTACAACCATTTTCGTTCAGCGGAAGGCTAACGCTAGTTTTTGGATAAAAATGTCAAGAGCTAAGTGTTACCACTCAGCGAATAACCGCTATTTAAAAGAAATGTTAGATGGTGGATCCTAAAGAAGCAGATGAAATAGATATTGGTTCAGTTTCTTTCGTTTCAATACGATGGTGGCATTTTACTTTTTGTGTATTAATTTGGTAGGTTGTTTGGCCTTTTATTCGACGCTTTTCACTCGCTCTCTAGCTCTTATATCTTGCTCATATAGCCTCAGAATTAATAAATGTTTATTTTGGTCGTATAGTAAGAAAAAATAAAATTTTGGTTAGTTTATATTCTGAACAAATATTTAAACAACCTATGAAACATTCGAAACTATCAGATAAAGATACTAAAGATATACGAGATGAACTATTTTATGCTTGACCATGCTCTAAAATTTCAACCCATTCGGAATTTTTTATCCGAAGATATGAGAAGAAAAACCTATGTCACCCCCTCCACCATTTAGCCTTCACCCCAGAGAGTTGAAATTTCAACGCAAGATAGATAATTGTATGCTTAACCATTCCCTAAAATTTCAACCCATTCGGATTTTTTTTTCCCGAGTTATGAGAAAAAAACCTTACTCGCCCCCTCCTTCACTTAGCCTTCACCCCAGAGGGTTGAAATTTTAATGCAAGATGTATAATCATCAACTTAACCATTCTTCAAAATTTCTACCCATTCGGAATTTTTTATCCGAAGTTCTGAGAAAAAAACTTTTCCTACCCCCTCCACCGCTTAGCCGTCACCCCAGAGGGTTGAAATTTTAATACAAGATGTATAATTATTTACTTAACCATCCCTAAAAATTTCAACCCGTTCGGAATTTTTTATCCAGAGTTATAAGAAAAAAACCTTTTTTACCCCCTCCCCTCTTAAGCCTTTCCTCCAGAGGGTTGAAAATTTTTTTGGGTATCCTATTTTTTGTCCCAAACAATAAAAGCAAAAATTTTCATTGCCCCTAATTATTTCGCTCCCCAGGCTATATTGACTGGACTATAACCACTCAGCAGCCAAATATCGAATTGTCGCAAATTGGTACATAAGACCATAAGACTTGGAAGTCGACATTGAAATTCAGTCCTATCCCTTCGGAGAAGTGCCAGCACTTCTCCGACTTTGGGAATTTTCAAACCGTACTTTCTCAAATTGATAACCCTACCTCCCGTGAAGCAATAATACGATCTCTTTTAAATTAACTCAGCTAGTGATGACTTCAGCTTTCACAGGCTCAAAACAACAACTAAACATAGACTTTAGATCCCCTCGAACAGTTGGTTATTGCAGAATTCGAAAAAATTTGCATGAAACGAATACAATATTTGAGTAAACAAATGTTGACATGAGAAAACCATTACTATATCATTTCTACTAATTTAAATTATTCATTCTCTGCTATCCATGTTTTTTCACAAAATGAACTTAAACAGCTCCTTCTCATAGTTCTAGTTCATTTGTCAGTATATTAGTCAGTAATTTTGACTCAATGCTTCTTAGCTAAACATTAGACACTGTTGTAAATAACTTTGTTTGTTGGTATATTTATTCCATCAGTTATTGTTGAGATAAAATAATTGATCATTTGGAATTTTCTTAACCTAATTTATTCGAGTTAAAACATATAAGACGTTTCGGGTTCGGGCCCTTTTTCAATCTAAAAACAATCATCATAAACACAGTTACATATACAATTCTTTTTGATAGAGATCTGTTACCTTTGTTTTAATAATTTCCAAACTTCTGCGTATAGTGCATGTGTCCTCATTCTTCATCCATAATATAATGTGGCACCAAGTTGTTGAAATGTCAAGTTGGTGTCAATGTCACTCTTCTTCTTCTTTTGTTGTCGTTCTCCGCTGTTTTCTTTATAAGCATTGAATATATCTTGCTCAGACCATTCACGTCTGTTCTGTCGTTGATAGAGTTAGGGTTTCGTTTTATATAAATCATCTCCAAAAATTCTCTAGTTTTTTATTCTTTTCCCTATCTAATGTAAATAACATTCCATTTCTGTTATCAAATCCTCATGAATGAATAAATCAACAAAAATTTCTACTGGCTAACTCCCTAATTCAGAAAAATTAGAAAACATTTACCTTATTCAGACATTAATATTATGCAACGCAGTTTCACACGACCTATATAAAAAAATAAAAATAATAGTACAAAAACTTCGAGAACTTGATGAAATTATGATGTGGATGTAGAAAAATTATCTAATTCGAATATCATTAACTGAAAGTTACCAACTAACTTGGAGATTCATCTTTCTAAAGATATTCGACACAGCAATGCTTTCAGAAAACCTGTCCTTTGCTTCGAATTGAGCCAAGGAATACCTAATTTCACGGTATTCTGAATTTCACGAGTGTCAGATCGAACTGAACGAAATGAAGAAAAATCCTAAATTTTTCATACATATTTATGCCAGTATGCATGAGTCGAAAAATGAAAATTCAGCATTTTATATCTTTTGCAGGCAAGTTTAAGAAAAAATCCAATGAAGTTACCGGTGTAGCATCCGAAGAAGACGAGATGCTGAGCAGTAAGTTCTACTTTTCTTTCTCATTCATTTTCGCATACAGCCAACATATTTCATTTTCAATTATGCACACAGAGAGAGCATTTCTCTCTCTTCAATCTTCTTGCTCTCACCATCCACTCCAGAAATAAAGATTCAGTTTCATGGTCTGTACGTGGCGCAATGAAAATGAGACGCCTGCTGGAATCTCGCAAGAAGATGGGCATATATTTTGCATCCCATTTTTTATTAGTGGTCTATTAAGATGTCTTCATTTGTGTGATGATGAGTTGTTCAAAATAATAGTGTATGCACTTATGGAAACGACATACCAAATCTTGGGTCAAGGGCATTTCTTGTGGCATTTATTTGAGAGCGCAACTATATAAAACATTCGAATGACTGAAAAGTAATACATTTCACATATTTTTCAATTTATTACTCTATTTCTGAGTTTCCTGGAAAGTTTTAATATTTATAATAAGGCCGAATTCTAATGTTAGAATTTGAGGATTATTTCTTGAGATTTCTTTTTGTGTTACTTCTTGTAAAGCTGAAGTAAAGAATTCACTACCATGTCGTATTTGGTCCAAGATTCACGAAAATGAATATGCAGTTCACTAATTTGACGATTACTCCATCCAGATATTTTGCATTCTAGATTAATCTATTTTCAGAGAAACCTGTAAGTTGTTTCATTTTGATGGTGGAAATGACCAAAACTGCACTGCATGCTAAGTATAGATTAATAAAAAAAGAAATAGTCTAATGCACCATTGAAATTTCAACTCATTCTATTTATTACAAGCTAACATGTTTCGAATTACGCCATTTTAGAATCCATCTGAAATATTGAAATACAAAATTCACTTTGTAAGCTGCCTGAATAATGTGTTGAAGATGTCGACAATTCGCCAGTCGTATTCAATAATTGTTTTAGGTTCTGTGAGAGAGATGATAATTTTGCACATGAAATAAACCCATTCTTCGTCTTTCCCAATACAGTCATTATAAAATATTTTGTGCAAGAGACATCTGTTTGATTGATTATGACGTCATATATAATCTAGTTTGTGGTGAACAAAAAATTTTTTTTTATAAATTTGATTAAGAATTTTCCATTTAAATAGAATAAAAATTGACAGAGAGTTAATATTGAAATAAACAAATGCCATGTGATCCGAAAACAGAAACAAAAATCTTTCAGGAAGTTGATCAAGTACCTTGAAAACTAGGCCTTCTTCCTTTCCAATAACCTTAAATAATCTTGGAAGCTATCAACCATAGTTGCGTTGAAGGTGACTACGTTTGGGATGTTCAAATGTTTATACAGGGTGGCCATTTGAAAACGAAACAGAAAAGATTACAGACGAATTAAGTTTTTTCGATAGAAATGCTCGGTTAGGTCGATTTCTGTTTCGAGGGGGACAACTTGAGATGTAGGTTACGGACGCATAGAGCTTCAACCCTTGCTACTACAACCCTCACCCCCAAATTTTGAATAGGGAAGATGGGGTGAGTGATACGTCAATTCAAAGGTATTTTTATACTGATTTCAGCACAGTAATTGTTTTTTCATTTTATGCATTAGTTCTCGAAATATTCATGCGTTAGTTAATTTTATCACTTAAATTAATTTTTTGCGAATAATTGACATTTCGTGCTTCCGAAACTCCAAAATTTCCGTACTTGTATCTGAATTTGCAAAACATCTACCACTGGGCAAATGAAGTCATACCGTACGTGTTGATGCTATTAGGGTCAGATGTTCGACTAGCTGTTTTATTCACTGAAATCATTTTCCAACTGTATGGTATCAGAACGATTTGAAGTATTGATCTATGAAATAAGACTTTTCAAAGTAAAGTAAATATTTATCGAAAACTCACATCAATTAATTAAATTTGCAAATTGTTCACCATTAGATTCCATACAATGAAATAAGTTTTGCTCAAACAATGGCGCACATTTCGCAGCATTTCTGGAATGATTCGACGACATTCGTTCACTATACGTCTTCTTAAATCTTCTATGGAATCGGACTGTGTAGAGTAAATTTTACTCTTCAAGTGGCTCCAAAGAAAAAAATCTAGTGGTGACAGATCTGGCGATCTGGCTGGCCATTCAGTGGGACCCCTTCTTCCAATCCACCGATTTGGTAATCTTTGATCCAGATATTCTCGGACTGGTAAGGCGTAATGTGGAGGACCTCCATACTGCTGAAACACAATCTGATCTTCCACATAATTTTTAGCATTGTTTTCAATAATTTCCGTCAAATTTTGATCAATGTGATTTTCCAATAAGTCCAAATACATATATCCAGTAAGATTACCAGGTAAAAAGAACGGGCCGACAATGTTGTCACCAAATATTCCAGCCCAAACATTGAGTTTTTCTGGTTGTTGAGTATAAACTTCGTGGAACAATCTCGGATTAGCATCGGCCCAATAACGACATTTGTGGCGATTTACTGTACCGTTTCGAAAGAACGAACACTCATCGGAGAAACAAACATTATACAGATAATTGGGATTAGCAATTACTCGTTCACTCATTGTATCACAAAATTCAACATGACGGTCAAAATCATCTTCGTTTAGTGCTTGTGAAAGATGGATTTCGTAAGGATGGAATTTATGATGCTTCAAAATATTTGAAATTCGAGTTCGTGTAAAACCAGATTCATGTGCTAGCTGCCTCGTACTCGTCATTGGATTCAAGGCAATCTGTCCAAGAACAGCTACTTCAGCTGCTTCATTCCTCTCCATGTTTCGTTTTTTATTAGCCACGGACCCGGTTTTTTGAAACTTTGATACTAATTCCAAAACATTCTTTCTATTAACATGTTTATCTAAATGTCGTTGATTGAAGAATTCTGTGGTTCTATTCGCACATTGATTGTTTGCAAAAAAAGTGAAATTAATTCCACTCGCTCTGCAAATGAATAAACCATGTCGAACAATTAAATAGAACACATACAAGTCTCGATTCAAAACTAAGAATAATTCACATCAAGAATCAGTAAGCCAACTTAATGATCTGTTCGTAATAAATAAAAAATTATTGATTCTCATTTTATTGAAAAAGATATGAATTCGATAATCAACAAAATGAAAACATATTGAAGCCAACTGAGAAAACACTTCATAATTAAGTCGGAAGTCGTTTCACGAATTGGGACTGGAATATTTCTGTGGAATCATTAATGATTTGATTTTTTTACCTGGTAATCTGATTAGAGATATGTAAGTATATGGACTTTTTGGAGATTCCTATCGATCAAGTGTTGCCGCATGTTATTGGTAATACTGCAAATTATGTCGAAGATAATTTAGATTGAGTTTCAGTAAGATTGAGCTCCTTCGCAATACGCTTTGTTTGTTCGACATCTCGATTAAAGATTTCTAGGTCGGTGGATTGGAGGAAGGAAGCCACAGTCATGGTTGTTTTGAAGCTCAAAATGTCGATTTTCACAAAAAAACACTACAAGTGCCATGAAAACACCACTTCATTTTCAAATACTCAGTTAAGAATATTTCGAGAAATATACGAATACAAATTTTACGTATACTGGGGCACTTTGATTCAGAGAAACATTTCTACAAATGAAACAAGTTTATTTATTAATTAGACATAGATTCATTAGGAAAATTGTTTATATTATGTTTTAACCAATTTGCATTGAAATAAAATCTTTTCATAATTATAAAATATTGAAATCAAACAAAAGGTAAACTATGGCATGAAAAATACTCAACAATATGATATAATCATTCTATTTCAGGTCTTATCAGTCACCACTAGTCTTTTACTTAATCAAAAAGATATTATTACAATTACATAATCATGACTATATTTCACTGTGTTCTTCTTGTTCGGTCGTAAATACTTGCTGAGAGGAATAATTAGATAAAAAACTCACGCCTTTGCCGTCTGTATTCTCATTTTTTTCAACTCTGTGCTGTAGAGTTGCAGGTTTTGAATTATATTAATCGGCTGCTTTTCTTATCGATAATTTTCCTTCCAATACTTCCGATATTGCAGAAGCCACAGAAACTTCATCGATGGAAGTTCTCTGCGAGTTTCGTTTGAATGTCCGAACCATTTTTCTATAAAAAAATAAAATAAATAAGTTTAAATGAAACATACTCACATTACCAAAATATAGGGGCACATTGATACGTATCAATGTGCCCCTACTATCAATCTGCCTACTGCGAGCGAAATAAATAGCTCACAAAATTAAAACAATGAATAATCAAACGAATTGATGTCTACACAATGTAATAACATATATGTACTTACCAAATATTGCAGTAGATGACAGGTAACACTGAATATATTAGCTGAATCACAATCGAAAATTTGTTGCAAACGTCAAAAACAAGTTTAGACGTGTCGAACGCTAACCGCCGAGTGAACATTGTTCCGCGCCAGTGTGCGAGTAGAGTGAATGGTCACCTAAGTGTGGCGGACGGCGGTTCTAACGTGATTTGGTTTGCATTTATATTGACTGTATCTATGTGCCCCATGTATCAATGTACCCCATCTCCCCCTACTGTGCTGAAATCAGTATAAAATTACCTTTCAAATGAGGTATCACTCACCCCATCTTCCCTATTCAAAATTTGGGGGTGAGGGTTGTAGTAGCAAGGGTTGAAGCGCTATGCGTCCGTTACCTACATCTTGAGTTGTCCCCCTCGAAACAGAAATCGACCTGTCCGAGTATTTCTATCGAAAAATTTTATTTCGGCTGTAATCTCGTCTGTTTCGTTTTCAAATGGCCACCCTGTATATTTCTTCTTTCTCCATGACCTAAAATCTTCTACTACATTCGCACTTATGAATCAACAAAACATTTTCTTCGTTGTTGAATTTATGTTTATTTTCTTTCAAGTGTACCCAAAAACTGACCTATTTTTATTGCTCAGTTTAAGGCTACTTAAATATTTATTTTTGATACTTCTTGCATTTCAGCCTATATATATATATAGTATTACAATTTCAACAATCAAGTCTGTACACACCTGATTAATTCGAGAGGTTGATTGTATCCTTATTGTGAACTAGTTGTTGACCTAGTTGATTAGAGGATTTGAATGAGATCTCCTAATCGCTGAGTTGTCTAAACAGATTATTTTTTTTGTAAGAAGTGCTACTATAGAACGGAATAGGGATTATTTTCCAACTTTTTCTGATGTGTAGTGGTCAGTAGGTAGAAGTTGGTTGCAGTCCAAATCAATTCTGTATTTTGAGATAAGGTTATCTACCATTCTCGTTTCAAAACCATTTTGACTTGCATTGTGCTTTATCGTTACAATTTTATCCTCAATTTCCTATTTTCCGTGGTCCTCTTGAACATTCCGTGTATGTAGGCTTTGAGCACAGGAGGTCAGTTTCGGTTGGTTCCCTATAAATTTTTAATAAATGCTACGGTTTGACTCTTGCATTGTTATATCCAAAAAATTCAACTTCTCATTTTTCAAGTCCAGTGTAAACTTTTTTTTAGGTGTAGTTTGTTCATCCAATCATGTAATTCATTCGATTCTTTTTGGCTACCATTGAAACCTATGATAATATCATCGACGAATTTATATCAAAATAGAATTTTTCTTCTGAACGGGATTATTTGTTAAAATAAGTTTCGTTCCATGCAAGTCTCGCAAACAAAGGATATCTGCAACTGCCCATGCTTAAGTCATCTGTATGCAAGTAGATTTCATCATTGATTGTGAAGAAATTCTGAGAGGGTGAAGACACTCTCGCTCAATTCATCTGATATTCCTGAGTGCATCAAAAAATTTTTGAAAATCTGTAAAGCCTGTGATAAAAGCACTGAAGTGAACAAAGTTTGTTCATCGAATGAAGCTTATAGGGTATTGTGTTCCAATCTGATATTTTTGATTTGGTAGGGAACAAATTTTCAACATCGAATGAAAATTTTATGGTACTGTGTTCCAATCTGATGTGTTTGATTCTGTTGATAAGATCGAGTGAACTTTTGGCACCATGTTTAGATTTATATTACAAATGATTGTTCAGGTATCTGCATAAATATGGGGATGTTATGTAAGTTGAGCTGTTGCAGAAAAAACCAATGGTCTTATGGGTATGCTACTCTTGTGGATTATGAAGTTATATAGCAAGGTTATTAAGTTCATTGGGATTAAAGATTTCCAAATTTCTAATGGAACGGGACCAAACGATGCCAATGGTGTTTTGAAGTTTTGATTTAGGTACTATTCAGTGAAAAAGATTTTGTGTGAAGCTATCGTCGAAAAGTTAGCCTCTCGATGCATGAGTTGTGTGAAATTGGCCTTTCTTCTTCTGGAAATTCAATTGAGCCCAATTGTGCTGAAGACGTATCTCATGAAATGTTTTGAATTAAGGGATTCCACTCTTCATCCTTATTTTGAATGAAATTATTGGCTCACAATATGCTCATCTGATGCAAAATGTATGCAGTTTGTGAATCCATACATTTTTGTGAATATGCAGGAAGTTTACTCTTGTCTTTGTCATATATATATATATATATATATATATTCTTTTGAACCTTTGTCATGATATGAAGGGTTGAGTTCTCAGATAATATTCAAAATTTCTTCCCCAATCAAGAGATTTTGTCTCGAGTGTTGCACAACACCTCAAACAGCATTGATGACCATGGAATATTAAGAAAATATTTGGCCTCCTGAATAAAATATATCACACATAGAAATGGCGGAAAACCGGGAAACATAGAGGTTTTATCAATCGTAGGAACATTTCTCAGAGACTTTTCTGATGATGTAGAGTGAGAATTTTATAAGAATGCAGCAATGTAGAAATAATAGTACGAGATCCGGCTGCAGAATCAGTGTACTCATCGAGTGTTTGCTGAAAACCAAATTTTTACACATATTTATGATTAGGAGAATTTATATCTACCAGGTTGCCTATCAAAATGTGGCCGCTAGTATTTTTAATTAAATTATTAATAATTCATAATCCGTAAGAAATTTCACTGACATGTTTTTTCAATGAAATGTCGTCTATTTTACGGCAACATCTATGAAGACTCTGAAAAATCATGGTTGCCGTTGAGCATCTGGCCGCACCTCTTCGCAGCCAGGTGTACACAGGTATGATTTTGTTACATTTATACACCCACAACGTACATTCATATTTTATAAATCAAATTAAAGCTAATTTTTTCTGTTCATTATTATATATGGTTGCCTAATTAAATCTGGCCGCAAATAAGGGTTGCTGGCTGTTAAATATAGTAAATATTAAAAGTAGAGTGAAAGAGAGCTAGCGCGTTACACCACTAATCAGACGAGGATAGCGATTGCCAGCTGTCGGACAGGTTAAATGCTTCTGAGCCGGATTGCATCAAGTTCAGCGCGGAAAATAAGCTGGCAGCTGGCAATCGCTATCCTCGTCTGATTAGTGGTGTAACGCGCTAGCTCTCTTTCACTCTACTTTTAATATTTACTATATTTAACAGCCAGCAACCCTTATTTGCGGCCAGATTTAATTAGGCAACCATATATAATAATGAACAGAAAAAATTCAATATTGGGATTTGACATTTGCATTATGACACTTGTCATAATAAAAGTCAATCGATAATTTTTCCTCTGATATTTTTTAAATGAAATAAGTATTATATCACAAACTTCCCCAATTATGGATGATGATTTCCCTTTGAATGGGTTCCATAGCAGACTTCAAACATCAGAAGATCTGAAAAATCATCACTTGGACCGCAAGACCCGATTCGAAGAATCCTCCTTGCAGATTGGCGACAAATTTTGTGTATTGGATCTGAATATAGAGGGTATTTCTAAGGACAAGAGTGATTATATTTCAAAATTAGCAAACGACTATGGTGCTGAGATTATTCTTCTTCAAGAGACACATGCGGATACTGAAAAAAATCTTCGTTAAAGAGGAACCTTCCTTAGTGAAATTTACGGTTTGGCTTGTTATGTTAAAAAATCATTGATTCACAATATCGAGTTAATTCAAAAAGGCGAATTTGAGGGTGTTTTCTATATCTCTTTCAAATTTTGTAATATTTCTATCGTTAATATTTATAAACCTCCAAATACTATTTGGCCAAGAAATTTGGAAATGAATCTTCCTCATCCTTCAATTTATTGCGGTGATTTTAATTCTCACCACGTAATGTGGGGTTATAATAAAAATGATAGAAGTGGAATAGCTTTAGCTGACTGGATGGAAGATAATAATATCTATTTAATTTTTGATGGAAAAGATGTACCTTCTTTTCATTCTCTCTGCCTAGTGTCTTGTGACAATACTTGCAAACCGCTTCCTGTAAAGCATGAATAGAACATAGGCTATACAATCCTGATCTCTGCCTAGTGTCTTGTGACAATACTTTTGCAAACCGCTTCCTGTAAAGTTTGCTAACTAAATATTGTCAGCCAAAAGTTCAAAAGAATATATATATATATTTGTTGACCATCTGATATCAGCGCTCTTCTTCAGAGCTTCGAGGAGCGGTTGTCCGAGTTTCGTCCTCGATGTGATAATTTTCTTTGCGTTGTTGATAAAGATTGAAATCAGGTTACTAAGTCTTATACGCCCTGGATTTGAAGCAGGTTGTTGATAAGGCAACACGAGTAACTGACAGCTCCTCTTCACACTACATGATACAATCCATGTTCCCAACATATTGGTTCATAATCTTGTATATTGTGATCTACTTCTTTGGTCCAATCGATCTCAAAATCCCAATCATTCAGAATATTTCAAATCACTGATAAACCAAACGACTCCGAAGGTGCGGCATGAGAAAAAAGCATTCTTTGGGGTCC
Source organism: Micraspis discolor (assembly GCA_030674115.1). Lineage (NCBI taxonomy): Eukaryota > Metazoa > Arthropoda > Insecta > Coleoptera > Coccinellidae > Micraspis > Micraspis discolor. The sequence continues at coordinate 882,106 of JARTUT010000451.1, read as the reverse complement.
ACTTTCGGGAAAAACTTGAAATTTGGGGTTGAATAAAGGAATTTAACATTGTTGGCTCTAGAAATCCTGAGATATCAGATCATCTCAAAATACCGAAGGAAATGAATGATTTTTTGAATGGTGTCGTTGGTATCGACTCACCGGTCAACTGGTAAACTCTGAACTTTTATAACAACAATATTCAATGTTGAGTTTCGGGTATTGGTATGTGTGTTCAGAGTGTAAAATTTCGCGTTCGGTAGGCAGTAAAAGATGGGGCAATTATACTACTCGATCAGTGCGACCACAATTAAATACCTAGGTTGAAAAATTTTCTGTAACTTTTTCAATACATATGCGATATGACTTTTTCTTATTAAAGTGAGTTTTTTGATTGAAGTTTTTACATATCATAATACTTAAATATACTTTTGAGCTTTATTTCACCACAAGAATAATTTTACTGGCTTCGAGTGGAATCGATAAATGCTAATCTACGATATCTTTTTCAGATTACGAAGATACCGCTGACAGTTTGCTGCAGCAGAACTCAGCACCTCCACTGGATAATCACCACGAGAAGGAACTCATGTGTTGTGTAACGCTTTTAATCGTAGTTAGTGCTTCGCTTGCGTTTTAACAGATTTCTTGAAGCGGGGCGGTTGTTTAGCCTTTCACTCTTGTTTATACCTTCTGTGCCGGACAAAGTGTGCGCCGCTTAGGACAGAAACAATCGCGGTTCGGCGCCAAAGAACTATTTTTATATATGCTTCTTGTGGCTACAAGTGGTTCAAGTGATAGTAAATCAAGCTACGCTGCGATAGCTGGAAAGCATTCCGTTGTGAACGTGCGGCTGTCTGTTTTATGTTCATCGAGATTGGTGAGAAACCTTCAACATTCCTGCTTCAGGATGAGGAATGAAATGAGCGTCAGGTTGCAACAACATCATGTCATGGAGATTTACTATAATTCGAAGTGTTCCAAATTTGATAGATAGAGAGTGATTCTGGATCAAAATAACCAAGTTTAACTAACAACCAGCTGATTTACAAAGTGTGATGAAGGAATACAAACTCATGGTATTTTTTACGGTATGCAAATAATCAATTGTTTTTTTTGTAATCAATACAGTATTCCTCAAGTTATGAGGTGCTCATTCGGGGGTTTTAGCGAACCAGATTAATGTAAGATTGGATCAATGAAATTTTGATGTAATTCGACAGTCTACCTAGCAGCAATATTCTTGAAGCTTTCACATTTTCAGTTGATGAAAACAAATTTCTCGATGAACAATTTTTCGAAGAATTGTGGAGATATACGTTCTTAGTATATTTCACTGCATATTTTCAATGATTGAAGCACAAGGGTTGCAGCAGAATTCAGTGAAAATATTAGGCTCCTCCTGAATTTTGATGAACCTCTCGCAAGGTGTTTCTGTTATTTGAAACATTATTCTTGAATCTTCTTGTTCGAATTTAATAATTTCTTAATTATTTGCCATTATTAAGAATTCTTTTCTCAGGTAGAGTAAAATTTATGGATATGGATCAAAATATTTTGTGTTCATTCCAGATAATAATAAGGTTATGTAAGAATTGGATATCCTAAAATTGTTCGTTATAAGGTTAGTCCCAACAAAAAACTTTTTCAGTTCACAATCAGTATAAGAACTATATTGAAGATTCCACTACGAAATATCAAGTATTATAAGTAGTAATACCCCTATGGCCTTGGGCCTTGATAATACCGAGATAATTTTGTCATGAAGAATTATGAAAGTGTGTTGCTAGATACTAGCCCGAATCCGAATTGGAAGAATGATTAGTTGAAGTTGAAGGATTCTTAAGTTCTGCTGAGGAGAAATTCTGTGCAGTGTTGATTGATTCGCCACAGCCTTCTTAGTCAATATTTATGTATGGTGGGTACGGTTTCATTGAATAACAGCACTATGTCCTGTTATTTTCTTTAATTGCTGCTCAGGAAATCCGTTATTTCCTAAATGGCAAATTACAGTGGATCTGTTCGAATAATTGGATATTTTTTTCACTAAGTGTCGAGACAAATAACTAGCGAGGATTACTTGATACACATATTAATTATGTCTATCGGACTATTGTCAAACCATGTGTCACTTTCAGATTTCAGAAATGATTTAGTCTCATGAAATGGCGACTGGAACTGATATTTTTTCCTATTTTGGACAATAATTTATGAAACAAATTAACCGGGCATGCACTTTCGTTCGCGATAGTCGGAATAAGCTACTATTTGACAAACTCTTCAATCCTCCTTGGCATATTCAACTGAATATCGGATTGTATTCAATTCTATTGCTTCTCGTTTCAGCTGTATTTTTCCAAATGTTGAAATAATCTATAAGGCAATCAGCTGGTTCACCACTTCGACAAGCTAACTCAACTGCTACTACATAGATGTTTAAATTATTTTCTGTAAAACTTCTGGCGTATTCTCATCCTATAATTCAATGTTTCTAGGCAAATCACTCACATCCATATTTGCTGATCTGCATTTTCGCTTGTTTGAATGCTGATGTGATTCATAACTTTTTGGATTTCTTGCATTTAAGAACACCACACTGATTAACATGTCGAATACAGTTTTGAAGTCTCTGAGGTATATCAGTCAAATTAGGCAAACTCGTTTTGGCATTCACTTCGTATTCTATGGTTCTATGCTCAAGAAATATTTTCCATACCAACTTTCTTGATTTTAATGTATATTTTGGTAAATCATTAGATTCAATTACATTATTACATAGTAAGATGCATAACCCAATCCATGCGACCTTTTCAAACCAGTTGTTGACATTTAATTAATTTTCGCTACGTGTTATCGGTGTCATACATGGGTTATTGGATGAAATGTACACATGAATCTGAATTAAGTAGTTTTTTTCAAGTTTTCCATTCCTGGTATGAACGAGTATTCAATAGTGAATACATTTGTGTTAAAACCATTGTATTGAATCGAATAGTTTTCAAAATATCCAAAAACACTGGAAAAAAAAATTTTTGTCAGATATGTTCAGTCAGTAAGATGTTCATTATTCTTATTTTAAATATCCTGAGCGTAAACCGTTTCTACAACATCGAAGAGGAAGGATGTGAAAAGGTCATGCATCTTTTGGATGTCAAAAACATCATTACAGTTTGTTTCAAATTTTGTGTTGAAAATTGTGATCTCAAATAGGCCATAACTTCTGTTTTTCAAATAAGAACCCCATTTTTTATAATTTTGTTGGATTCTGCGGTCAAAAATAATGATAGTTTTCTCACATGATTATGCTCCTAGATTCAATAATTCCTGAGTTATTTGAGATTTTCTGGATTTATGTTGTACGTAGAGTCAAATTCATAAGGATATTCTAAGAGCATAGAAGATAAATCATCGCATTTATAATTCAGAAGTGTCAGACAGGTCTTATTGTAAGTCGTTATGATTTTTTGATTTCACAAAATGAATCGTTGCTATTCTAATAATGAGATTTTGGATTTATTTCTTATATTGCATTTTTTCAATTGTATACGCAATAAACATTGATATTGTTTATTTCAAATGGTCGATGACACAAAATGTTGAGTATCCAATGAGAAGTATCCCCATTTTTTTACAATTTCTGAAAAGATGTTTCAAACTTTCCAAATTTTGGTATGCAAGAGCCCCTAAAAATACAAGAGAAGGGAAGTTGATGAAATTAATATTTCGACTTATTTCGAAGCGAATGGGAATTCATCTCTTCAATAGGAAACACATTAAATTGATTCGCTACTTCAGTACTCCGAATTATGATTATAAATAAATTATGATAATAAAAATAAAACTACGTTTCAAAACTCAAATTAACAAAATAAATGATCAGGTAAAAGTCTCAATATGGTAACCATTTTGTTCCACACACTTTCGAATACGTCTTGAAACACCTCGGTTATTCGCTCGCTCAATTTCCTCCCCTTTAGGGAGGGGAAAGCATCCTACACACGCCGTATCAAATCTTCTTTGCTTTCAATAGGAGATTCATAGACTATGTTTTTATTTTACCCTATAAATAAAAATATAAGGAAGTAAGATCGGGAGATCCTGGGGACCAAAATAGTGAAGAACGGCGTCCGATCCACCGATTACCAAACATTGCATTCAGTTCTTCAGACACCTCGTGCGAACTATGTGCCGGAGCCCCATCCAATTGATAATAAGCGGTAGTCGACATACTCAACAGCAGTTCATCCAAATACTCAGAAACAAAATTTCTCAGGATTTCCAAAAATTTTTCTGTATTTGAATTTTCTTCATAAAAGTAGTACTGCACTTTATTGTTCATCAAAAGAACACATAGAAACTAAATTTGTTCTGAAGGTTTCTTTGTCTTTTTCTATGAGGATTTTCACTGCTCCAAATGTGGCAATACTTTCTATAAAATAGTCCTTCATTATTGAATCTTCCTTCGTCTGTCCAACTGATCTTTTTCAAAAAATTTTCATCATTTTCAAGTTTTTCTAATATTCCTCTACAAAAATTTAACCTTTTTATGTAGTCACCTGGTTCTAATGCATGAACTTTCCCATATTTGTTGTCATGCATGTTGTGTTTTTTCAAATTCGGTGCACTGAATTTCTGTCTAAATCCATTTCATGAGCTGCACTTCGAATAGATGCATTTTCATTCGCTTCGAAATAAGTCAAAACACTAATTTCATTTTCTTTATCACCAACTACCCTTCTTTTGTATTCTTTAGGGCTCTTACACATCCAAAACTTTGAAAGTTTGAAACATATTTTCTAAAGATCTTCTCCGTCATGGAAGGTAAATGGGGATACTTAATAATAAAAATAATAATAGATTTATTGCTGAGTAATCATACAATTTTAGAAAACATTAAACAGAGAAAAAATTACTGCAAAAGGACTTACGTCAGTGATACTGTTATTATTGTAAGCCCTGAGAAGCCAACCAAAAAAAAAAAAAAACCAGTCATTCATTCCCACACTTCAAAACATAAGCTCCCAGAATGCGCACACCCAGAGGAATAAAAAAAAATAATTAGAAAGCACTGACGTGAGGTCAGATTGCTTTGGCGCTCTTGTTGAGCTACTTGCGAGTAAATATTCAAACCTTAACAAATCTATAAGCTCTGTGATCGGGTGAACAATAATCTTTTTCCGTACTATGGGACCATGTGATGCAATTATGAAAGCCTAATGAATAAACAAACCTTTATCTCAATTTGAAAATAACTACTCATAATTTTCACCAAATTTTGTTCAATGCTTTTCCTAAAAACTTACGTCATTGCTTTTCTGAGTTTTGACAACGCCATCAAATTCTTTCTGTATGATAAAAATTTTTTGATTAATATTACGTCTGTGCTTTTCTGAATTTTGACAACGTCATCGACATCGAATTCCACCTCTATGAATTCTATGAAAATTTTGATTGATATTACGCCAACTGACACTGATATCTAGGTCCGCAAGTTGTCAAATGAATATCGATCTGTGATGGCAAATCTTTCAATGACAAACTCGGACTTCATGACATTTCTATTTTTCTCTTGAGTAAATGAAAAAATGATCATATCTTCAGAAGGGGAAAGCTACGACAATGAAATTTGAGGATGAGTAAGATATCGGTAACCTCAATATATATACGGATTTTTATTTAAATCTAAATGAAGTCTTAGGAGATATTGAGTATTGAAAATTTTTTTTTTTTGGGAATTTTTGAATATTTTCTAGCGCGACGATTTCTGCGAAATTTTGCAAGACGTTTCGTTTCAGCCTCCTCAATAAAATTCCAAGTATCAACTTGATCGGATGGATATTCTAGTAGTTATTGAGGAAACAAAATTTCAGATGCTCATAACTACTGAACCATCCGACGGATTTGGCCCAGTAACGAAATTGACCGAGATATTTGGACAATTAACCTATTTTGAAAATATGAAAACTCCAGCTGATTCCTTTTGGATGCTAGAGAGGATACGGCCGGCCGGCCGGACGGCCGGACAGACTCAACTTTCGCCACGAATTCTTTATCAAGGAGTCGAACCCAATCGATTGAGACCATTTTCGTCTCGATATTCCAAAATTACAGACATTCGGGCAAAATGATAGGCACTCTGTTCGGGTGAACAAAAGCGCCAAGAAAGAATAAGGCATTAACACTCAGTTCGTTGTGTTCAGCAACACTCTTCGATACTTACTCTTAAACCGCGATGGATTACTCAACCTCAGAGGGGCAGAAATGTGGTTGTATAGAAAATATATCGAAAATGAGAATTACCTGCGGAATAAAGATGTTCTATGAGCAGTGGTGAAATTAATCCTCTAAATCTAACATTTATATTGTGAATGTCCGACCTAAACCTAATCTTATTGTACAGATAAGGAGGCGTTCGGAAACAGATGATAGAGTGGAACAAAACCACGGCATGCAGATCCCTTCGCCTATTCATGCTCAACCACCGACAGCACTCCAACTTATGGATAACTGGTTCAAATTTTCTTATGCTATAAATGAACCTTAGGAAAGAACGCTGCACTTCTGTATCCTTGTCTTATCAACAACCCGCAAGCATGGACCGTAAACAACGTCACAATAGTTGAAATGGCTCAAAACCAGACAGTCGGTCAGTAAAATTGTAGCCTTTTGAGGGAGATGACGTCTACTACCGTATAACTTTCTCAGTGCTGAATACGCTCGCTGAATACAAGATGTTACGTGTTCCGTAAATCGGAGCTCAATATCCAGAATAACCTCCAAATTTCGTGCACATTTAACCACAGGAATCCTGACACCATCAACTCTGACGTCCAATTGAGACTCCAAACTTTTGCTGTCTTTTCCAAATATGAGAATCTTTGTTTTATTCGGATTCAAGGAAAGCTGATGATCACTCGAAACCCTCAACAACCGAGCAACATCCGCATTGATCACCCTGGTTGCCTGATGCAACGATGACGGCTCAAAAGTGAAAAGTAGCTGTGTGTCATCAGCGTACTCAAAGTCCACACAGTACTGCAGTCCATTAGTGATGAAAAATGTATAAATGCAGAACAAAATTGGAGCAAGAACTCAGCCCTGCGGAACACCACTCCCGACTGGTCCCAATTCCGAACTACCTGTCAATGTCTCCGCATACTGATACCTATTTTGCAGATAACTCCTTATAAGTTCGACGGCTACATTGGATAATCCTATATGCCTCAGTATTGCAGTCATCAGTTGATGATTAACTCTATTAAAAGCCTTGGAGTAATCCAAAGACGCAAAACACAGCTTATACCAGTGTCAACGTTCCGAATAATGGTATCCACTATATCCAGCAGAGATGTACAGCAACCAAAACCCTTCCTGAAGCCTGACTGGCCCGGCGGCAAGATGTTGAATTTATCCAAGTGAGGTCTTATTCTGACTGCTAAGGTTTTTTCCAATACTTCTCGTTGAAGGCCTGGTAGGTTCTACTAATACTTCTGTCACATTCATCATGTATATAAAATAGATCCAGAATTTCGTAATTAGAATAAAGGTTCATTTTGTTTAATCGAGAAATGAAGATAATGAATAACAATAACACCTGACACTTGTGGATTATCAACAGATAATTCATCTTCTATGGGTACAGAGTGTTCCCATGGTTTCGAAAGAATATTCATTGAATTATTTTTCATGCAATCAATTAGACTCTACGTACACCATAAATCCAGAAAGTCTCAAATAACTCAGAAATTATTTTAATAACTATCATTATTTTTGACCGCAGAATCCAACAAAATTATAAAAAATTATGGCCAATTTAAGATCACACTTTTTAACACAAAATTTGGAACACCCTGTGATGATATTTTTGAAATCCAAAAGATGCATGACGTTTTCACATCCTTACTCTTCGATGTTGTAAAAACGGTTTACGCTCAGGATATTTAAAATAAGAATAATGAACATATTACTGACTAAACATATTCGACTTTTTTCCAGTTTTTTTGATATTTTGAAAACTATTTGATTTAATACAATTGTTTTTACAGAAATGTATTCACTATTGAATACTCGATCATACCAGGAATGGAAAACTTGAAAACAAATTTTTTCGTCGAATTTATTTCAACACCCTGTATAACCGGAAGTTTTTTCGGTTCGAAAATATTTAAGCTCTGTAGAGAACTTCGAACAATATCATAATTTCAATTTTCAGATTTCAAATATGTCTAGTTCTCCAGAAACGTCTAATAGGCACTCGAACTTGAGACACCCTGTAGTTAGTAAACAAGAAACTGTGAAATTGCTGTAATCTTATTTATTTCTCCTTGGGACACATCGGAATCTATTCGGTATATTTGTCTAATCATTCTGTCAAGTTGAGTTTGCAACAACATATGCTTGAAGGAGAATTCAATTCAGAACATAATGAGCCAGACGAACTAGAAATCTTCAATATAAACAATAACGACATAGAATCAGATGACAAAGTTGCAAAGAGAATAAGAGAAGAAGTTACAGCTAATTTGCCGTTATAATTTGTGACAATATTAATTCCATTAAATGCATGATCTGTTGGATCCATTGTGTCATTCAATTATTATAAGTCAACAAATCTAGGAACATTCAATAATGACCTACTACTTTCATACAACTGAAATCAAAGCTTTAAATGAAATGAAAGGAATCCAAGTTCAACTACTAACAACAACAATATCAATTATGAAGGTAATCCCTTTTAATTAAAAATAAAATACCGCTAAATGAATAACTGCAGAATAAATTCAAAGTAATGAAATACTAATAGTGTTAAAATCGAACTTGTTTATTGTTGCTGTATTGGATATATGTTAAAAATTAATTAATTCTGGAAGTACTGGAAAAAATCTCAAATTTGATCCATTTATTGTGTCATGATGTTGTATGTAGGTATGTTAATAATTAGTTTTTCAACCACAGATTTACTATTCTATGGTAACTTAAAATTTACAAATCGAATATTAATTTACTGTTCGAATTACATTTCTTTGTTTTGGTCAGATATCTGATAAAAAATACTCCACAGTTTTGAGTTATCTATACATATCGTTGGATCAATAATTTTATAGGTGGAAGCACATCGGAAATATTACCCATAATATCATTTTCATGTTGTTGGGACGAACAAATTATTAGTAAAGAATAGAAACTCTTATATCATACTGTACATGATTATTCTGATTTATTACATTGTCATAGAGATTCATAAGCAAGATATACCAAGAATAATGTAATGATTATCAGCTACTCAATATAGATTATTGAAGTATATGCAGTGAGAGTTATAATATAGAGAATTGAATCATTTCATCGACTGATTTCGAAGAGAATTACATATACTTTTTGTATGAGCAGTCTAATGAACCAAATAAGACAAAAAGGAGTAAATAGTCATGTGTTTATTTTTATGCAACATAAAACAAATAGAAGAAAATTATCATTAGAATAGGTACCGTGAAATTGGATCTGTCATATGAGAATTATTTTCAATCTATCTTGGTTCATTTTCATTACAGTAAGGAACATGTTATTCAAACATGTCCTCTACGTACGACTAGAGTTCAATAAGTCGGATTTATGTTTCTTCTCGTCACATACAATGCATTAGAATATAATGGAATTCAAATTTGGCCAAATTGAGTTACGAATCAGATCTCATGCCCAACTTTCATTTTCTTTGAAGATTTTTTTAATAATTCAGGTAACTCAAATATTTTCACTTCTTTTACTTCGACAGCATGCTGGAGATGTTGAGGAGTGGAAAAATTAACATATCAGAAAACACTTCTTCATTATCTTCTCTTCAACAACACTTCAACAAAATAACAAGTTTTAGATTTTGACAAAAGCTTCTTATAGCGCATCGTTCAATGAGCACTCTGACTTGGGACATCCCGTATATGCAAACATTATTTGATTGAAGGATTTATGAATGAGTTATGGACTACAAGCCATGAAGCCGTTGAATTAATCATAACGCTTCGATTAATGCGTGTGAAATCTATCAAAATACTGATTTTTTCGAATCAATCCTTCAATTTTGATGGAGATAACTACGCCAGTTCAGCTCACTCAAGGAAGGTTGATACACTGCTTTGATTTGATGTTTTTCATTAATATAATATGCTGACAGTTACTTCGACGAAACGTTTTACTTTCAAGTCAGTTACGATATGTGATGGATATACGAGGTTTTCTCTGTTTAGTGTTATAATAAAGAAACTAAGTCAGTTCTTGGCTGAGTCTTCGCTAATTTGCAGCCCCAAAAAGAGGAAAGAGATTTTAATGAATGTATCAAATAATGAGGATTTAAATCGATACAAAAAATATTCATGATTAAATGCATATTGAATTCAAGAGTAGGTTGGTATTGATGTATTGACCTGAATCCTCTCCTTGGGCCGACCTTAATAAATGTATATTCTGATTTAAGGTTTTTACAATGTCCTCAACTTGTTGAAGTCTCTATTGTGTGTTAGTTCTGAATGAAATCAATTCGACTATTCAGTTATGGCCAAGATAACTGGAAACATAATTTCACCAAAACATTTCGAAAAGTAATAGATATTTGTGTAACGTTAGCGAATCCTTGAATATTTTATGAATATTATATTTCGATCACATCATCCAAGGTGGAGAATGGTTAGCCATCCCAAAACGCACGACCGGTTTTAGCTGAACAATATTATTTCGAAAATTCACTAGGAAACGTCAAATAATAATGTTTGAGATATTAATCACGCCCAGGCTAGCTTCCAGCTCCATGTTAGTGGAACTCATCAGAATCAATGAAAAACGCAGTTCTCTATTCTAGAATCAAAAGGTATTCGGACCTATTACATTATATTGAAAGATAACGCTCTTTCAAATTTCATCGCACGTTATCTTGAATTTTCACTCCAATTTCTAAGAACTAATAAACAATCATTTGAGTGTCAACTTATGACTTAACAGTCAGAATTTTTCTTGGGAAGGGCTGCACTGTAAAATAATTTACACTTGCACAGCCAAAACAACCTTATTTAAATAGTGACAAGCTTTAAGTCTCTTTCAAATGCCAAGTACTACCAACACAAATAAGGGTGTTGAAATACATTCAGAAGTTACCGTTACTCATTTCATAATTTCTAATACCATATCTATTAAAATTCCCATCTCTCGCTTGAGGCTGGCTTTAGTGTTGTCACTTCACTCCATATCTGGGTTTGTACAGAAGATGAATTGAAAACAAATACTACAGTGTGTTTGAAAACCCTGTAGATACTTCGGGGAAGTACTGAAAATGTTCAACCTGAATTATTAATTTTAGTATTACTGCTCACTGTTTATTTCATATTGAGTACACAATTTACTATAGCTTTCAATAATAATAAGAGTTCTATTGCTTCATGATATGAGTACCCAGAAGACTGAAACTTGAATATTAAAGAGCATTCTTTGTACAACCCTGAAAAGAAAAATGTCTCAATATTGTAAGATGAAAATAATGTTGTGGTACAGATATGTTCAGTACACTGGTGTACAAAAAATTGATTTCTTTTATGGATTCTCTCAATTTGTGGCTCAGTCGAGGAGTTGACCTATTTTATCGTCAATGTATGGTACAGAATACAAAAAGAAGCAGTTTTCTTTATATAGAATTGCGGAACTGGCGAAGCCAATGAAGGAAACAGGAAACCCATGTTTTTCAGGACATATCTGATGTCAGAATATGTTCGGATGACCAGTGTCACTTCATCCTGAAGTGATCAATTAAATTACTCAATTTTCAACAGGAAGATCTGAAACAAAAAAAAACTTCTGAGGGGTATACATTGATATATGTTTGAATTTAAATCGTAAGAGTCTTTGAAATTATAAAAGTACAGTTTTAAGGGTAGAACGACTCGTTATTTGGAAGTGAAAATCCTTATTTTTCGCCAAGCTTTCGAATTTAATATAATTCTTCTTCATTGATGAGAACCGAAAATGTTATAGCTAGGCAGATTTCTTTAACATAACCTCAAATTCAAGGCCCTGAAAAAAATTAAATTAAATTCGAAAGCTTGGCGAAGAATAAAGATTTTCACTTGAGATTTCTTCCAAAAAACGAGTCGTTCTACCCTTAAAACTGTACTTTTATAATTTCAAAGACTCTTACTATTTAAATTCAAACATATATCAATGTAAACCCCTCAGAAGCTTTCTTTTGTTTCAGATCTTCCTGTTGAGAATTTTTGAGTAATTTAATTGATCACTTCAGGATGAAGTGACACTGGTCATCCGAACATATTCTGACATCAGGTATGTCCTAAAAAACATGGGTTTCCTGTTTCCTTTATTGGCTTCGCAAGTTCCGCAATTCTATATGAAGAAAACTGCTTCTTTTTGTATTCTGTACCATACATTGACGATAAAATAGGTCAACTCCTCGACTGAGCCACAAATTGAGAGAATCCATAAAAGAAATCAATTTTTTGTACTCCAGTGTACTGAACATATTTGTACCACAATATTATTTTCATGTTATTATACAATATTGAGACATCTTTCTTTTCAGGGTTGTACAAAGAATGCTCTTTAATATTCAAGTTCCAGTATTTGGGTACTCATATCATGAAGCAATAGAACCATTAATAAAATTGAAAACTATAGTAAATTGTGTACTCAATATTAAATAAGCAGTGACCAGTAATACTAAAATTATAAGTCAGGTTGAACATTTTCAGTACTTCCCCGAAGTATCTACAGGGTTTTCAATCACACTGTAGAATTTTTTTTCAACTCATCTTCTGTACAAACTCAGATATGGAGTGAAGTGGAAACACCTCTAAAGCCAGCCTCAATCGAGAGAGAGGAATTTTAATAGATATGATATAAGGAATTATGAAATGAGTAACGGTAACTTCTGAATGTATTTCAAGACCCTAATTTATGTTGGTAGTACTCGGCAGTTGAAAGAGACTTAAAGCTTGTTACTATTTATTTAAGGCTGTCTTGGCTCTGCAAGTGTAAATTATTTTACAGTGCAGCCCTCCCTAAGAAAAAATCTGACTGTTAAGTCATAAGTTGACACTCTAATGATTGTTTATTAGTTCTGAGAAATTGTGAAAAGTGAAAATTCACGATAACGTGCGCTGAAATTTGAAAGATCGTTATCTTTCAAAAAATTTGTAATAGGTCCGAATACCTTTTGATTCTAGAATAGAGAACTGCGTTTTTCATTGATTCTGAAGAGTTCCACTAACATGAAGCTGGAAGCTAGCCTGGGCGTGAAATATGCTTCAAATAAAGATCTCAAACATTATTATTTGACGTTTCCTTGTGAATTCTCGAAATAACTATGATTCCAAAATTATACAGAGTTGCTCATCTGAGATGGAACTCTTTTATACAAAAGTAACAAAAAAACAAATAATTAATGAAGAGTTTCACATTGATATATGTATACCTAGGTAAGCCAGTATAAACATAGAAAAACAAACAATGAATTTGATAGAAAAATCAATATCGACTTAAAATAATGGCTCATCTTGAGGTTAAATTTTTTAATGAATTAACTGCAGATTTCCTCACAATATATCTCAACCCCTTTTATTTCTTCATCGAATTCCTTTCATTCAGAGACAACGCATACTATCTTTAGACTAATGAAAATCTGAACAAGCTGATTTTTGATGATGGCACTTGTGTAAAATTTTTATTTGGGCTTTATTCATCATCTGTTCTCGTCTATCTTCGAAATAATCATTATGTATGAACAAGCTATCATTACTATGGTAATTTTTTTTTATTCACAATTTCAGTGTTTCTATTTGTTTTTTTTTCATTCTTGATCCATCCGTTCATCCAAAATCTATCAGAATCTGATTACGGGACCAAATTTTCCATGCCTAATTTTTCATGGAAAATAAGATCTTCGTTCACAGTGATTGTTTTCCAGATATTATTGTTATTATGACCATTGACTGAAAATCGTTACTGCATAAGTATTAGTTGTACATAGCTGTATATTTTAGACTAGTTTCCGATTAAATAAACTTCTAACAGAATCGATTGTGTTTTATTTTGGTGTCATTTGTTCGTGTTAATTGAATAGTTTTAGGAAGAAACCTGAACGAAATTCATCCAATTGTTCACAAAGCTTGATTATTCTAGGGATCCATTTGGTCGAAGAATGCGCAGAAATAGAAAATCAAATAATAGTAGGGCTGTGAAAAACTGAAAAAAAAATTCCATGAAATCGGTTAGTCATTTTGATTACCAACTCAGATTCCTGTTCACCTCCACGATAAACCTATGAATGGAGTTTGATACTATTCACTTTCGTGTGAGACATGATAGATGGAATCATAATGTTGAAAATATTCCATTAAAATTAATGAGAATTAGATCACTACCAGTAAAAGCTTTTATATGATATCGGATAGATAAAAAAAATATTGAAAATTGCAACTAAAACTATCAACCTAAAAAAAAAAAAAACTCAATGCTACAGATAATTCGATAAAAATTCAACAAGGAAATCTAGAAGCTGAGAAACGTTAAAACACCAATCATTGAACAACAAAGCATACCATGAATATTGAAAGAGTTAGAAAGATGACTTGATTAATCAGATGTCTCTCCGAAAGATATATGGAGAACTAAAGATGGCGAAAAAGAACGCACGAGACATATGTTATATCCTGCAATTAAACACGATCTTTAGAATTGAATGAACCCTGTCTGATCAAAAACAGGACTTACCGAACTTTAAAAAAAAACTGTTTACTAAGGCAACTTTCTATTCAAAACTCAATTCCAATTCGAGAAAGACAGATAAATGCACCTTCTAGCATTCTATGATTTTCTGATGGATTGAATTGAAATGGAGAACTTCCCATATTTCAAATTTTTGAATTAAACAAGTATATTGTTGAAAGTGTCAATAAATCAAAAATAATCTAAAAAGGACAATTATTGCTTACATTTTTCGATTGAAATATCATTGATACCTTTATTTATTCTAGAAACCACTATTTTCTTAGATGAATAAGAGAGAATTTTTCATTCATATCACAACATCGAACAATTCAAAATTTGAAATATGTGAAATTTCCATTTTGAGTCAAATTCATTTTTTCATACACAGGCAATTCAGATTTCCTGATGGCAACACAGATTATATATCAAGATTAGACATCTGTTTATACAGGGTGGCCATTTGAAAACGAAACAGACAAGATTACAGACGAAATAAATTCTTTCGATAGAAATGCTCGGAAAGGTCGATTTCTGGTTCAAGGGGGACAACTTAAGATGTAGGTTACGGACGCATTACGCATAGCGCTTCAACCCTTGCTACTACAAACCTCACTCCCAAATTTTGACTAGAGAAGATGGAGTGAGTGATACCTCTTTGGAAAGGTATTTTTATACTGATTTCAGCACACTAATTGTTTTTTCATTTTATGCATTAGTTCTCGAAATATTCTTAACTAAGTATTTGAAAATGAGGTAGTGTTTTCATGGCACTTGTAGTGTTTTTTTGTGAAAAATCGACATCTTGAGCTTCAAAACAACCATGACTGTGGCTTCCTTCCTCCAATCCACTGACATAGAAATCTTCAATCAAGATGTAGAACAAACAAAGCGTATTGCGAAGGAGCTCAATCTTGCTGAAACTCAATCTAAATTATCTTCGATATAATTTGCAATAACATGTGGTAACACTTGATCGATAGAAATCTCCAAAAACGTACATATCTCTTATCAGATTACCAGGTAAGAAAATCAAATCATTAATGATGCCAAAGAAATATTCCAGTCCCAATTCGTGAAATGATTGCCTACTTAATTATGAAGTATTTTCTCCGTTGGCTTCAATATGTTTTCATTTGGTTGATTATTAATTATGTGGAAGATCAGATTGTGTTTCAGCAGGATGGAGCTCCTCCACACTACGCCTTATCAGTTCGAGAATATCTGTATCAAAGATTTCCAAATCGATGGATTGGAAGAAGAGGTCTCACTGAATGGCCAGCCAGATCGCCAGATCTGTCACCACTAGATTTCTTTCTTTGGGGCCACTTGAAGAGTAAAATTTACTCTACACAGCCCGATTCCACAGAAGATTTAAGAAGACGTATAGTGAACGAATGTCGTTAAATCATTCCAGAAATGCTGCAAAATGTGCTCCATCGTTTCGAACAAAACTTATTTCATTCTATGGATGCTAATGGTGAACAATTTGAATATTTTATTAATTGATTTGAGTTCTTGATAAATTATTTACTTTACTTTCAAAGGTCTTATTTCTTATATCAATACTTCAAATCGTTCTGATATCGTACAGTTGGAGAATGATTTCAGTGAATAAAACAGCTAATCGAACGTCTGACCCTAGTAGCATTAACACGTACGGTATGACTTCATTTGAAGTGTCCGATAAATAATTTTGTGTATTTATATGTACCCTATTGTTATTAATGTGAACTGTGATATATGCCATAAGCTGAATATATAAATAATCCATTCTTTCATAATAGACTCAAATTTTAAGAGAATCATAGAATGCAGTTGTAATTTTCTGTGTCGATTTGGAGGACCGAAATAACACCGTATGTGTGCGGGTACAAAATTAGAAATAATAATAATCACCCGCTTAATGAAGGGCAGCGGACTTCCTGAGTCGCTGGTTATACTAAAACAGTAGATCCAAAATTATCTTTGGTAGAAAAGATGTTTGCAAGGTGAATAAAAACAAGTTTGTAGTTACAATAGAATTATGTATTCACAGATAAGAATAGGTACACAATGTTCGGCACTTGAGTTTACACTTACAGAAAGAGTTTTTAGGTGTCTATAATAACCAAGGATTTGAACCTCTTTGCTCAATCTAGGCACTTGGTAATATAATATGATAAAGAGATCTGACCTTATTTGTTGTTTGGAGTTCACCACAGCTTTGCTTCAATCGTCGAGGTAGATTTCTCAGAATAAGGTGCAGGCACTTTGGATAAGGCTTCACAAGCTTCCACTGATGAATTGTGCCTTGGCGATATGTAATTGCTTCACAAATTCACAACCTTTTTCCCGAAAACAGATTATTTTGAGAGATTTGAACTGTGCACGAGAGCGTCTTGAGAGAGAATTTACTTGTAGAAGTGGCTACCTTCAGAAGTGTGGAGAGAATGTACTTGTAGAACTTACTTACCCCCTTGAGAGGTGTACAGAATGAATTGACTTGATTAAAAGAGGTCGGACGTGTACAAAGTTCAGGTAGCTGAGTTTAGGGATTTCCAAAATTCCGTCCGACAGAAGGCGTTCTTGGAAGTAACGGCCCTTGGCCCAAATTCCAAGAACTGTCCATTGATGCGAGAATATCGCAACAGTATGCTTGTATTTGAGGTTAGTTTTAGAACATCAACAGATTTCAAAGTGGCACGTGCAGTTGTTCCGTTGCGGCATGTCACACCATTTGTAAGCAGGAATTATTTAAATCAGTGTCAATCCAATGAATGCATGAAGAGTGTTTTATACACAAACGTCGAAACACGTGTGCCGTATTCTATTTTATGTTTTAATAAATTTTTTGTAGTTTCTTTGAATTGTTTGATGTTTTGATGAGAATGAAGAATTCTCTCTTACTCGTCAAAGGAAACAGTGTTTTCTAGAATAAATAAAGGTTTTTTCATTTTTTTTTATTTATTGCATATGGCATATAGGAATACAAACGGGCATCGAAACCCAAATACAGTACTCACAAATTATTAACAAAAAAAAATAATCATAAAATTTAAGTATAAATTCTGATATACATATATATAAAAATTTGTAATATAACCAAAGGGCCAATTCCACTAAATAAATGTTACAATCTATGAAATAACACCGGATGATAGCTTTCGCTTGAGTACTCTCTTGAACTGGGAGAGAGACATAAAAACCGATCAGTATCTCCAAACTCATTCTTAAATGTGGTTAAAAATCTACATATTGGTGAATTCTGCGTAACATTCAAACGAAGGAAAGAAACAGCAAACGTCTCTCTTGATAATTTTGATATTTTTTGTGACCTTGGTATCAATGTGAATATATGCTTAGAAGTTTCTTTTCGGTCAAAAATTTTCAGAGATTCATTAAGACAAAATGCCGACGTTTCGATTTATTTTAAAATCATTCTTAGGGCTCTAAAATAAATGTCAGCTTAACAGTAAAAACAAATGAAGATTCAAAGAAACAGAGAACAATAATTTTGAATAAAAACATTAATCAGACTGATAAAGTAATAAATATGCTTAAAAATATCTTTGAATTTATCACACAATTACATACAATAATCGGAAGCTACTCACATTGTCAGTTGGTCTCTATTGTCAATTTAAAAATTAAAAACAACGAGGATGAATAAATAAAGGACATCTTATAAAGCTGACTGAATTGTACGAAATAAACGCACCAAAGGAAAATGAACCGGATCGATGACATTCAGTGTTAATCATTTGGTAACTATCAAATAAGAAAAACGAAATAATGTGTACGTAAACTCAAGGAACATGAAACAAAACAAATCCATGGATGTTATAAATCTTGTATTCTCTGTATGAGGTCCAAATAGGCCGTATTCAAGTTATCAATATCACTCCTCTTGTTAATAGAATTTGCATCTTTTTTAATTTCTAGAATTTCACAGAACAATCATTTCATTAAGTTGTTTCAGTATCCATAACAGTGACACCTTCAAAATTAAAATAGTGTAACGTATTTAAACTATGCTCAGCTAATGCTGTGTTATTGTCTTTATTTTTAATGGGATTGCGAATATTAACACAGTCTCTTTTGTGTTCGGCTATCCTAGTTTTAAGATATCTATTCGTCTGACTTATGTATACCTTGTCGCAGTCACGGCAAGGTATTTTATAAACGACATTTGATTTTAAGTCTGATGCAGTTTTTGACTTTAATCTGGAATAAAAGTCGCAACTGATCCGTTGAGAACACTAGCATCTGACGCATGCGCAATGGCTTTAAACTGTCCGACAGCTGGCAATTGCTATCCTCGTCTGAATAGTGGTGTAACGCGCTAGCTCTCTTTCACTCTACTTTTAATATTTACTATATTTAACAGCCAGCAACCCTTATTTGCGGCCAGATTTAATTAGGCAACCGTATATAATAATGAACAGAAAAAAATTAGCTTTAATTTGATTTATAAAATATGAATGTACGTTGTTGGTGTATAAATGTAACAAAATCATACCTGTGTACACCTGGCTGCGAAGAAGTGCGGCCAGATGCGCAACGGAAACCATGATTTTTCAGAGTCTTCATAGATGTTGCCGTAAAATAGACGACATTTCATTGAAAAAACATGTCAGTGAAATTTCTTACGGATTATGAATTATTAATAATTTAATTAAAAATACTAGCGGCCACATTTTGATAGGCAACCTGGTAGATATAAATTCTCCTAATCATAAATATGTGTAAAAATTTGGTTTTCAGCAAACACTCGATGAGTACACTGATTCTGCAGCCGGATCTCGTACTATTTTGAGAACAATGGAGCTTGGCAAAACTATTTGTCAGTGACTCACATACATCATTATCTCAACCTTTCGGAGTTGATCAGAATTCATTGATTAATTTCAAGGGATTGACACTGTTCCAGAGTAGAGGAAAATAATTCAGAACAAGTAGTAAAAAGTTTTTGATCTGACGCTAATGATTTTTACATTTTTCCAGGTAGATGATGACCGATTTCAAATAGGCTGGACTTGTTCAATAGAATAGAATAGTAATTTATTTTCTATATCATTAAATATGAAAAGAAAACAGGTCAATCACAATCTCAATTAATCTCAATTACCTATCACACACATAATTACAATTGAGAGCGACACGCTGTCGGAAATTCTTCAATACTGTAGGGCTCAACTTCCAAAATTATTCTTTGAATTTCTCGCTTAAAGGCTTTACAATCAATTAAAACCTGAACATGTTTTGGGAGCATGTTAAATATTTTGATAGCCATATAGGTACAATTATTTTCAAATAAACTTAATTTATGCACAGGATAGAAATAGCGAAATGTCTGCCTTGTATTATTGTTATTCTGATAATCAATAAAGTAAGATTTATGCTTTTGCAAGAACAATAGGATTTTATAAATATACAATCCGCAAACAGTCAAAATATTTTTCTGTCTAAAAACTCCCCTACAAGACTGTAATTCTATGTTCAGAATGTGAAAGGTTTATCAAATTATTGAAATTTGTAATAATTCCATCTGAATTGGAAAAAATATTATACTTACCTCTGGAATAGAAAGTCCAAGTACTTTCAATCAAACCCGAATTCTGTTCTCGTATAAATCTGCAGGTAGGTAGGAAATAATGAAGTTCAGCAATGAATGCAGTCGGTAAGTTATGAGACCCTGTACTACAATTTTTTGCAGGCTATTACTGCGATTTCGGATTTCATTTCTACCGGAAAGGAGCATATTTTCCAATAAACTTTACTGAGCTGAGGGTACTCGATTTTTCAGGACCGTAGACTTCGGAAATTATTACTCCTTGAGGCGTTCAGTGCTCAAGCCCTCCTCTTTATTAGGTATCCGCCGAGGGAAAATGAGGTAGCTCATGGATAAATTCGGAATTATAAAATCAGAATGATGAAAGCACGGCAGATAGGTATACCTGATCCGTACACTATTGAGCCATGAAATTGGACCTTCCTTTATGCCCTGGACTGGCTGCTGACAAAGCGTCCCAAGAGTTCATTGAAAACAAAAAATCGATATTAATTTTTGCATTCGCTGCCTGTTATTGCAGCTGAAATGAAATAGTTTTTGTCTTCTTTTTCAATGGGAACACTGATTCTTCGATTATTTTCTTTGATTTCCATATTCTGTGTTGGAAATATCTACTAATGATAGAGTTCTTTTGTTCATGTCACCATGGTGATCGTACTGATAAATGAAACAAATAGAAATTCGTTCCGTTTTTCTCATATTCGATGTTTGCTATTTTCGAGAGTGATGATACCAGGACCGTTTATTTTTAACAACGTGACACAATTTTCATTAAACTCATCGACTTAATTCATTTTACTTGCCCACTACTCTGAAATATCATCGACAATCGTGAGATGTGTGAAATCGATGTCATAATAAATATCAGATTAGAAGAATTTAGAAAGGACTAACAAGAAATGAGATAAATTAAGCAAGTAATTATCCACCATGATGATGATAAAATTGATATAAGTTCTGACCTCTGGGCTGAAACCAAGGCATATCTTACAAAACATTCCTCATCCAACATTTGAAATATCATATATCCGGAAGTATCAGTTAATCAAGAATGAAAATAGTAATAATGTATTTATATCATACTACTGAATCAAAAAAAAAATTTCATTCTAGAAGTGGACTTCAAAAAAAATTTTGGTTTTGGTCACGGATTCTTCATAAGGGTGTCCAAAGAAAAAGATTGATGTCACTTTTTTGGACAAATCTATAGGCACTTTGTTCGATGAACAAGGACGATAACAATGTGAATTTCATACACAGGGTGAGTTTTTGACCAGTGAGTTGATTTAAACTATGTATTATTGGAGTAAAAAGGAGAACCCTTTTTCTACAGCTTCTTTCCAATACTGCCCAGTTCTAGATTCGTGGTTTCCTATTCAGCCAAGCCACCACTGGATACATTTGAAGATTTTTCAAAATATTCATTTTTTGCATCACGGTAGTTCATAATGAAGTAGGGATATATTTGTTTACGCGATCCTTTTCTGTTGGACTCTAGAGTGTAATATTAATTATAAAATGTAGAAAAGCTCTGACGTTCGGTCAGGAGCAAAACAATTTCTCGCTGTTCCATTAGTTTTTCAGACTAGAACAATTACACATATTTACTGCTCTGTTATATAATTTTCCATCCAAACAATTATCATACTGATTCTTTCATTGGTGATTTTCCAGACGAGTATTTGTGAAAATGTTCAAGTTTGAAGATTTAACCGAAGTTTATTGAATATTTCAGGACCAGGTCCTATTTAACATATACTTTTTTGGTATTCTGATTTTTTTTCTCAATTTTTGGGGTCATTAAGTCATTGTTTTGTTTTGTACCCATAAGTATCAAAAATTTGTATCGGTGCAATTATGTCATATTGTAAATTTAAAAGTCCCGAAGTGTATTAAAAATTCACAAAGTAAAAATAAGTAAAATATAATTATCACAGAATTCTTGATGTTTCAAGACTGAATTTGTTGCTAGCGGGTTGGAAAGGGTTGCAAATGAATAAAAATCTAATGGTGAACTTTTATTCGAAAACTCTTTTCACCAGGTACCTTCGTCTCAGAGTAAACAAGCAATGACAAAGTAAACATAATGAAAGCCTCTTCGAACTAACTAATTAAAAAAAAAACTTACCCTTTTCCACGAATTGATAAGGATATTACAGGTGCACAAAAAATCATTAAAAAATGCATACAGGTTGGAAAAAGTGTGACAAAAATTGACTGAATTTTGTTGCCAAATAGTTTGTTCGGAGAAAATCAAATTGTTTTATAATTTTGACGCGCACCGTACATCTTTCAAGCTATTTATCCGTACCTGGCGTATTAAGGAAAATTCTGTTATTCAATTAGGATCTTCAAAGTAATTTTTCGTTAAGTCAAAAACTTTTTAGGTTAATATATTATATTATCATTTACTTTGTTTTTCGAATATTGTGCTGCGACCTTAAGGTCCTTGGTGCAAAACAGAACGAAATAATAATGTAGTTTCCTAGTTCTAGTGGTAAATATCGGTCAAAGCGTATACTTATATCCTCTCAAATTCTCTCTCTCTAGTTAACACAACATTCTGATTTTCTCTTCTATGAGGTATAACACAAATTTCTCTAAATGAATTCTCAATTGTAATAAATATATCTGCTGTATTCAGGTGTAGTTATTCATTCTTTAATATTTTAAGCTTTTATTATACGTGTGAATAATGTTTGATAAACATTTATTCTAATATATTCATCCCAACTATTTGTGGAGAGTCCACTTTTAAGTAATGTCAAACCTCAAAACCTTAATTTCATGACAAGAAAATTTATACAAAACTAGCTGACCCGACAGACTTCGTCCTGTCAAAAAGATTTGTAATGTGGCAGTTTTTGTGCCTACGTATTTTAAAAAATTCTCCTGAACAGAACCGTCACCCTGGTGAAAGGGCGTTGTGAATAAAAAATAATTGAATAAAACATATATAAGGATTTAAGAGTAAGTAATCGCTTTATTGTTAATCATGTGAATCATAATTATTATTATTATCATTGTAGTGCTTTGTGATATACGATGTTTTTTGTTTGATTACCTGGCGCATAGATAAACAAATCTGATGGTTTTCCAACACGGGAACAGGCAACATACAATTGACCATGTGAGAAACATTGGTTTTTCAGATTAATACCACAAACACTCAGGCCCGGTTGTACAGTGACAACTCAATTCGAAGCTCAACTGAGCTCGGTTCACTCTTGAGCCAGGTTCAGATATGTCATCCGGTTGTACAGGTTATGTTTGAGTCGAGTTCAAGTGAACTTTCCTTGAGTACAATTCTTCAGAAAATGGCAACGTCGCTTCCTTTGAGACATGCGTTTTTGATACGAATAGTAACAAATTTTGGAAAAATGGAAAAAAGAAGAAGAATTAAAATTCTTCTTTGACAAGAGCGCAAATATAATTTTAAAAATTAGAATTATTCTATTTGAACAAGAGTAGTTGATGAGTGCTGTTGTGGTTGTGATTGAAAAAAAAAGTGTCAGTAATAATGTCAGACGTAAAGCGAAACGCAAATTTCACGTGCTCTGAAGGGAACATTTTAATGAATCTTATTAAATAATACAGCAATATAATAGAAAATAAACAAACTGATAGTAATATAACTAAAATGAAAGGTGAATACTGGAAGAGAATAAATGGGATACCACAAAACGTACTCCATCTTTTGATAAACGGAATCTTTGTAAAAATTCAGTTTCATTCCAGACCTCGAAATAATTCATTCTCTCCCTATATTTCTTCGGCATTCTACTCGAATTCATAGCAAAATTCACTGCTTCCACAAAATCTTCATCATCGGTCAATTCCGCAAGATTATTGTCGAGTTGAAAATCCATTTCTATTAATTTCATATTAAAAAATTCTGTTTTTGAGTGAAACACGAACACAACTCATTCACGAAAATACTACCTTAGCAAGCCTTTCAACTACATACAACTATTTGACATATAACCTATAAATTGTAAATTGAACTCTATGATTGAACTGAAATTTCTGTTGAACCAGGCTTGAGCGCCCGATTTTGGAAGTTCAACTTGAGGGTCGGTTTGAGTGAAGTTCAGCCTTGAACTCGCACTGTACAACAGATATTACTTATTTGAGTTGGGTTCAGTCTTGAACTAGGCTTGAACTCTGACTGTACAACCGGGCCTTAATGATTGCCCCTGGGACTTGTTTATAGTCATAGCAAAAGCAAGCCGCATTGGAAACTGTAGTCGTTTAAACTCAAATGGTACATCAGTCGGAATCATTGGGATGCGCGGTATGGGAACATCTTCTCCTTTAAACTTTCCTTTGAGTATAGTTGCTTCTATCACATTGTTTAGTAATTTTTTAATCGCTATCCGTGTACTGTTTCAAAGACGCGGTTGGTTGATTTTTCGCAACATTATAACCACCGATCCAACCTTTAATTGAAGATTGTGAGGTGGCAATCCTGGCAAATCCAGGGAGTTTACAAATTCCGGTGGATAGTTGATTACATCATCTTGATAAGTAGCCGAATCAACTGATTTATATATCCTCAATTCGCCTGTAATTTGTTCTTGAATTTTGAAATTTAATTCATTTACATCTTTCATTTTACATGTTTTTTGCAGCCAGTATAGCTCGTTCGCTCAATCAATCATGGTTTCTGTGATTATGAGAAACATCTGGAAACACCTTCTGAATAAGTTCATATTTTGATCGAGTTAACTGACAAAAACTTTGAGGAAAGTTAATGCAGCCAGTCAACATGTCTATAGGAAATTTGCCATTACCAATGCCAATGAGTTGTTTAGAGAATATGTTTCCAGATTGGTCATTTTGCAACTCGACACGCATATTCTTGCTTAAATGAAGTACTTTGACATGTTTCCACAAATTGGAGGACTTTAGACATGCATTGAGTTCATCAGCTGGCGTTGATCGTGGAATCACTGGCAATGTTTGACGAAAATCTCCTGCTAATAAAATCATTGCACCACCATCGGTAATTATTGCTCCGTAGATCTTTTAAGGTTCCGTCTAAAGACTCCAAAGAATTTTTTATAGGCCATCGTGCATTCATCCCAAACAGTCAATTTACATTGCTGCAAAACCTTTGCCATTGCAGAGTTCTTCGAAACGTTGCAGGTTGGAGTTTCATTGCTTTGCATATTTAATGGCAATATTAGTGCTGAATGGGCTGTTCGACGACCTTCAAGCAAAGTTGCTGCGATTCCCGACGAAGCGAGTGCAAGTGCAATTTTATTTTGTGAGCGAATTGTTGCTAATATTAATGAAATCAAAAAAGTTTTTCCTGTACCACCAGGTGCATCTAAGAAGTAAATCCCTCCAGTTTCATCATTTGTTACTTTCATGAGAGTTTCAAATACATACTTCTGTTGTTCATTTGACAGTGGAAGATTTGTTTGAATTAATTCTTTCAAAGCGTTGAGATCATACAGTTTTTCTCGATGCAACTCTTTGTTAAAAGCGTCATGCATTGGACGATTGGGCGCAGTCAGGCCTAATTGAATTAATAGTTTGTTTGACATTATTAAGCACATGCCTCAATTGAAATCAATGCTTCATTGTAAATTTTTTCACTGATTTGTGTATTTGGATTTCCCATTCTATTCCGTATTTGATACAAAATATCATCACACATATAATCCTTGTACTTGATCCACAAATCAATTGGGTTTGATGGGAAGCATGTAGATATGATTATAGAAAACATTGTTCGTATTTGATGAGCGTGTGATGATATTACAGCATCATTGAGAGTTTGATCCCAATGAGCGTCATTTTCAAGCAATTGCAAACGTTGACAGGCTTCTCTGTAGGATCCACACAGTTCACCATCAACAGTTCGTAACTGTTGGAATGATGTTGGGCCACGTACATTGACTAATAGCAGTCGTAAATAAAAACATTCGTAATTTAATATTATCTTTGTACCATAGCAATAAAGCTCAAATTGACGTTTTAGTCATAAATCATTTGTATGGAAAAACGAAAAGGGCTATTTTTTTGGATTTTCCAGCAGTAATTCTAATTTTTCTCGCCGTAAAAACCATCCTTGAACTTCAACGAACATTTTAAAAAAATATTTGGCCAAATTGGTTCAGGCGTTGCTAAGTTATGCGCTTACCAACACATTTTGCGATTCATTTTTATTTTATAGAAGATGAACCTGCTTGACTGGGAAAGTGGACTATAAAAATTTCAAAATAAATTCAGATGGTTGACAAAAATGTGAACGGTCAATAAATATTAAATGATTGAATACTACTTGACCGTGATTGAAATATTTTAGAAATCTACATTGGTTATTATCACGATTCTAGAGTATTATTACTGACTCATTTGGAATCCAATTTCAATAAGTTGCGCTTTTCAGTGATTTTGTTCAGCCGTTTTTGAACGAATTGCATGAAAATTTCCATATCAAAATGTTTTCAGCACGCCAAGGAAATCGCACAATCAATATTACCGTATTTTCCAAGTTAATTTCCAGAGTTAACAATTCACGAAGAACCTTCTTAATGAGAACATCGTGGTGCGAAATTAATGACCAGATTGTGCACGTCTACTTTCGCATGAAACGGTTCAATTATAGGAGTCTGATTAATAACACATCATTTTTAGGTAAATTCCGTGCATAAATTAGACAAGGGGATTCTTCACTGATATGATTCATTCACTCTGTTTTTGTCTCAAGGGTATTTAACACGTGGAAGTCTAGCGTCGATAGGGTATGCAGAATATTCATGTGATGTACGAAAAATCCAACTCCTCATAAACAAGAAGGAAAATCATATGAATTGTATCAATATTGTGAAATAAAGTCACATTTTCTAATTTTATTTGTCTAATCGAACGGTTGAAAGCCTTTTACTAATACATTATTTTGAAAAGCACAGTTGATGGGACAAAAATTTATGCTATTAAAAGGAACGCTCTACTGAGCTCAGAAAAATAAAATGAATAGAGATGCCATAAATAACGTTTTATTTTTATAGTATCCTCTTGGTGCAAGATATTTATTACATTTGAGAAATCTCATCACGTGACTTGACAATTCTAATTGCAGCTCCACAGGGTCATATTTTTTCTGGAAGAGTGTCATCTGTTCTCTTCTAAATATTTTTGGTAAGCAACTATTGATTTGAAGCAATGTGTAATGAAGCTTTGTTGATGTACTTACCTTTTCGGTATCTTGTAATTTTGTCGGTTTGCCACCAATTTCGACAAAAAATATTTGAACGATTTACACTCGAAATCCTGAGAAAAATCCAATATGAATTTTTCCAGAACTTTAGTGATTATTCGTAAAGATTGAAGAAGCTTATATAGTATAATCATCACAAAACTTGTAATACGATAATGAACTTAATTAATTAATTCATAAAAGTAAACACAAAGCATTGAACGCAATGCGCAAATGTTGAAAATATCCTCCCCCTGACCCCTACAACCTTCTGTTCGGTGTCTCGCAGACGACTCTCCAAACACTACCGGAGTATTCCTAATTTTATCAGACGTGCTTATTATATGATGTATATAATAGGTTGCCAAATATCTCCCTTTCGCCTTTTTGTCTTTTGAATTTCACGGCTATGTACAAAACGCTACAAAGCTCATAACTGGCAATACTATACATAATTTGAAGGGTCTTGACATGACACAAAACGACGCTATGCATCATAAGTTTGGATATTGCGTTCAACAGTTATAGACGTGTAAACATGGAGGTCACTAAAGCCGAAATTCGATAAGACGGATACATGCGGTTTGCTACAGCTCTAGAAAATACGTTCAGTATAGAGGTGGGCGATTACGAATGATCGGCATAATCGATTATTTCAGTACTACTAATTTTAATAATCGATTATGGAATTAGTTACTAACAGGTTTTCATAATCGAATGATTTCATAACCGAATGATTTCATAATCGAATGATTTCATAATCGAATGATATTAGTAGTTAGAACAACTTATGGCGTTTTATGATAATATAGCACACAATTCGATGCTGTGAAGCGTATACGTTTTAATTTCAATGTGATTACGCTCAATAATAATGATATTATTATTATTATTAACATTCAATTCTTATTACCTTAATATTTGCCAATCTGCAAATTTCACAATAGTTCGATGGTATAATCTCAAAATTGTTATAATATGCTTCTTTAATAAATCATATCCAAATTTCAAAACATGGGGTACACTATTATGTGTGGCTGACGGGAGACGACTGGTATAATCGAGTGCTGCATAATCGAGTGCTGCAAAATCGTCTCTCGGTTTAGACGAAATACGAGATACGAGAGACTGCATAATCGATTATGGAGTACTCGATTATACGAGATACGAGAGACGATCTTTCGCTCGTATAATCGAGTGCAGCATAATCGTCTCTCGGCTTAGTCGAGATACGGGAGACTGCATAATCGTCTCTCGTATAATCGAGTGCTGCATAATCGTCTCTCGGCTTCGTATCGAGATACGAGAGACTGCATAATCGATTAATTAAGATCGTGTTGTCGTCTATGTCTCGTCCCCACTCCCCACGCAGCTGTACTGTACAGATTAGTATTAGTAACTACTAACCGTTATTTATAATCGAGATATCTCGAGACATTTTAATAATGGAATGATTTCGTTAGTATATCTCATAATCGCCCACCTCTAGTTCAGTAGTTTCCCGTATAAATATGGGTGAGGTTCCTCGTGAAAGACCCTGTATTGGGAGATCAATGAGGCAATCATGTTTCATTGGTCACACCGGCTCACGTGATAAAAATCTCAATTTTTACACCAATATATGTGTGTGTGATTTTGAAATATATAAATCTGATATTGAATTATTTTAATCTTCTCATTTGTGTTTCGTTAATCGAGTTCCTTTCATGGCTAGGTTTGTTGTTTGTTTTATTTCAGTCAATTCATCATGAATTCTTGATAGCATTGAGAGGACGTCTGAATAATTCCCAGAAATATCAAGAATTAAAAATTTTATTCGATTATTCATTAGGAGTTCTATGGAGACCTTCACTAGTCAACGAAATTAAAGTTTGTGAAACGGAAATGTACGTGGACTCATTCGGTATTCTTCCAAATCAGAGCCAGTCAGAATGCAAAGGATAAAAAAAATCAATTAATAGAGAAGAACGGTGCGAGAACTATCTCATTGCGGCAATCGAATCAACCCTACCCTGTAAAGGGCCGACACTCAAATGGAATATAAAAAGCTTGTTTATTTTTAATCCCTACCCGAAGTTCGGTCATAAAACTTGAAAGAATGTTTTAAAATTCCGGCGGTGCCTGCGAATTGCAATATTCTGAAGGTCAATAGCAGGTATCTGTTAAATATTGGGTTTCGAAGATTCCCTGGAAATTTAAGCACCTACGTGCTGGACCTGCTGCAGCGTGTTGGGCTTAATGGTAGGATTGTGATGAGCCCGTATCTCATTGATGGAGAAATGTGCTCAAGTGGCTCATAAAGAAATGCAAGTTTACGAATCGCACAGCGGCGGGGTATTTGACCTCTAGAGTGGAAATAACACTATTGATAACTACTGACGTATCAAATATTGAACGTCATCACTATATTTTTATACATATTATACACTATGTTACCTCCGACTTCGTTCTTGTCATATCAAACTGAAAAGTCGTTGTCCAGTTCATAGCGTGAACTATTGTATTTCACATATAGAAATACCTTTGCCGATTATACGAAATGTATATCGCATTCGTTGGAACAGAACCAGTAGCAAAAGCCGATTTGTGTGTTGTTAGCCTGCGCGACCGACCCGCGCGACATACAAGTTTTGTGATTTTGTTTCATTAAATGAGGAAGAGGAGGAAGGCATCCGTCGCGGAGGCTAGGTGCTGTTATGGATACTACTTCGACCCAAATATTGTTTCAATATTTGTGAACGAACAATTACTATACAGGGTCATTTGAAAACGAAACAGACGAGATTACAGACGAAATAAATTCTTTCGATAGAAATGCTCGGATAGGTCGATTTCTGTTTCGAGGGCGACAACTTGAGATGTAGGTTACGGACGCATAGCGCTCAAACCCTTGCTTCTACAACCCTCACCCCCAAATTTTGAATAATCAAGATGTGATGAGTGATGTCTCATTTGAAAGGCATGTTTATACTGATTTCAGCACAGTAATTGCTTTTTCATTTCATTTCATTTGTTTCTCCGATCAGTGTCCGTTCTTTCGCAACGGCACAGAAAATCGACACAATTGTCGTTATTGGGCCGATGCTACTCCGAGATTATTCCACGAAGTTTATACTCAACAACCAGAAAAACTCAATGTTCGGGCTGGAATATTTGGTGACAACATTGTCGGCCCGTTCTTTTTACCTGGTAATGTTACTGGAGATATGTATTTGGACTTATTAGAAAATCACATTGATCCAATTTTGACGAAAATTATTGAAAACAATGCTGGAAATTATGTGGAAGATAAGATTGTGTTTCAGCAGGATGGAGCTCCTCCACACTAGGCCTTACCAGTTCGAGAATATCTGGATCGAAGATTTCCAAACCGGTGGATTGAAAGAAGGGGTCCCACTGAATGGCCAGCCAGATCTGTCACCACTAGATTTCTTTCTTTGGGGCCACTTGAAGAGTAAAATTTACTCTACACAGCCCGATTCCGTAAAAGATTTAAGAAGAAGTATAGTGAACGAATGTCGTTAAATTTATCCAGAAATGCTGCAAAATGTGGGCCATCCTTTCGAACAAAACTTATTTCATTGTATGGAAGCTAATGGTGAACAATTTGAATATTTGATTAATTGATGTGAGTTTTTGATACATTATTTACTTCACATTGAAAAGTTTTATTTCTTAGATCAATACTTCAAATCGTTCTGATACCGTACAGTTGGAGAATGATTTCAGTGAATAAAACAGCTAGTCGAACATCTGACCCTAGTAGCATTAACACGTACGGTATGACTTCATTAACTAAGTGGTAGATGTTTTGCAATTTCAAATATAAGTACGAAAATTTTGGTGTTTCTGAAGCACGAAATGTCAATTATTCGCAAAAAATTAATTTAAATGACGAAATTAACTAACGCATGAATATTTCGGGAACTAATGCATGAAATGAAAAAACAATTACTGTACTGAAATCAGTATAAAAATACCTTTGAATTGAGTTATCACTCACCCCATCTTCACTAGTCAAAAATTGGGGGTGGGGGTTGTAGCAGCAAGGGCTGAAGCGCTATGCGTCCGTAACCTAAATCTTAAGTTGTCCCCCTCGAAAGAGAAATCGACCTGTCCGAGCATTTCTATCGAAAAAACTCATTTCGTCTGTAATCTCGTCTGTTTCGTTTTTAAATGGCCACCCTGTATTATGAGGATCCAGGTTGATGGTGTATGCGAATTGAGAGGCAGTTGATATTGTGTGACGTGTTTCCTCCAAACAGATAAAGTAGTGGTTCCTTACACACAACGTCTCTGACTCATTTAACAAGAAAAGCAGTGTAATATAGTATACAGGGTGTGCGGCACCTGGACCGTCAAATTTTATTGGGGCGTTGGTAGGGACATTTGCTACCTTTTCAGTCTTGGAATTTTAGTATTACGGTTACGGAGGTATGATTTTTTTACTAGGATTTTCTAAATCACCCAAAATGTACCCTTCGAAGCCCCATAACTTTTTTTGCGTGTGCTTTTACATGCATTTTTTTATTGTTTCAAGTTTACATGAGTGTGTGTTTAAAAAAAAAACGTATTTATTGTTACAGATAACACCACAAAATTAACACGTTTCATTAAAAAAAATTATTAAAGTAAGAAAACATCTCCACTCCTATTGAAATTTAAAAAAAAGTTACATCTACTACAAACTTAGTTTTATTTTAAAATGTTCTTTGGTTTATAACGTTGCTAACCATATGCTATTTACGTAAGTTAATAAAAAAAAATAATACTGCAAATAAGGTTTTAGTCAGAAGAGTGAAGAAAGTCGCACCTAAATAAAAGTACGGATTTCGACACAACACAGCGAGCAAGGAAATTTTACCTGCCCGTTTTAGACGCGTGTGAATTATTATTTCTATTTCTGTCCTTAGCTTGGATTGGGTTAGTCGCCGCTGACTTGACCCTACCGTCATTCGAGATTTAACTGTCTCTGCTGTTGGAAGTGTCTGTGCCGCGTTTGGTTGTTGATATGCCTAATTTCACCAACGCTGAGTATGCTGATATGGTGATGGCATATGGCAAGGCCGATGGTGTTGCTAGTGCAGCTCAAAGGATTTATCAAGCCAAATTTCCTGATCGAAGATTACCCCACCACGAAACATTCCCTACAACTTATCGACGATTAAGAGAGACTGGAAACTCAAATTTTCCAGAGCCTCGGGTCAATGTGAGGCAACACCATGTAGCAGTTGACGATCAAATACTTCAAGCCTTTGAAGAAGTTATGGGGCTTAGAAGGGTACATTTTGGGTAATTTAGAAAAACCTAATAAAAAAATCATACCTCCGTAACCGTAATACTAAGGACCCATGTTCCAAGACTGAAAAGGTAGCAAATGACCCTACCAAAGCCCAAAAAAAATTTGACGGTCCATGTGCCGAACACCCTGTATTTACAATTTGGAATTGTCCAAATTGAACTTCGAACAAAAACTCCAAGGAATAACTCCAAGAAAAAAACCACAGGTAAAAAATGAAAGACATCAAAAGCAAAAATAATATGCCTTCGAAATAATTTCTGAAATTCCCTCTCAGAAGCAACAAAATAGGTTTCAAAACATGGTTACACTGGTGTAAACTTTACTTTGTTGAAAAACAAAACTTGCAAAACAAATCTCAAGAAAATCATTAAGTATATTGCTTCAGAACAGAAGTATGAAAAATGAACTCAAATAAAGCAAGTATTTAAATAATCCAAATGCATTGCATGCATGTATAAGTAACTGATGAAAGCATATCTTAAAATAAATTCTGAATTATGAAATTCATTCCATGCAAAAATATAAAAATAGCGTAGGTATTTTCACTGCAATTATTCTGAAAATTTGTTTTCAAATAAAATCATACAGGCCATGATAAAAAAATATTTCGATGCACATTCCCGGAAATCATTCTTAAATGAAATTATCTAAGCCATGCCAAAAACCTCCGAAAACTAACCCCTTATTGAAGAGTTTCCTTTCAGTCTAGACCAATAACAATAAATTGAATAAATAGAAAATTCCCCCAATCACTTTTCCACAATATGGTGAAAGCATTTCCAAGAGAATAAATTGGAAAATTATGTTTAAACGTAACAATACTCGAATATAAACAGTTCCGCAGATGCGTAAAACGTTGTAATAACTTACCCTTTATTTTGGGGTTTTCATTCACTCAAAGTAAATAAAAAGAAATAGAAACAAAGATTTGAGAAAATATCAATTCAACACATATAATCGGTTGAAATCGCAACGAGAGAAAGGAATCAAATCTTCCAGGTCTCGGACACATACGGTGGCATATCAGATTCACAGGTACAACATTTCGTCGCTTATTCATTCGCTCATTGGTCTCGTCAATAAAACGAATAAATACCTACGCGTATAGAACGATAAAACTTATATTTATTTCCACACTAAGAGAGATCAATAATGTGAAATATCATCAGAAATGCTGATTTCTTTTTTTATTCTGCAGCGATTTTCTGCACTTCTCTTTAATTCTCTTGATCGAATTATTCTTCATTTCCATACCATAATAGAAACTTTATGATACGAATACTCAAAATGACAATAGAAAATTCAATTTCACATATTCATTTAATTTATGCATGCACCCTGAAGCCATCACTGTTGCGGAGTTCTGGAGATTCACTTGCAGAAGATACATACATGAATAAGTAAGTGAGTAAGACATATTCATTACTTTAAAAGTTTCAATCATATGATAATTCGCAATCCTCCTAGGCTCTTATATATATTGAAAAAGCAAAGCATCTCGGAATAAAATGATACAATGTTGAGATTGAATATTTGTTGGTTATGAATAACCATGATGTATTTTCCAAAGTGTTTGATACAATCACGAATAACTTACGTTACATCAAATATTGAAAAGATATTCAACTAGTTTTTTTCAAATTCTCCTAAAAGATGACCTGAACGAAATTTCGCAAATTTATTCGTTTCAACTACATTCATACCACTTCCAAGAGACAAATTGATCAAGTATATATTCTAGGATTTATAGATGAACCAAATTTCACATTCTCATAACATTTTAACGATTTCCTAGCACATGTTCTCGGCGCCCCTTAGCAGAATTTTTGAAAGCGCTTTCGCCCTTGCCTAAAACATTCACTTTTAAGAAAACAAATATTTTCATCTCACTAGTACATACTTGACTTGTATTGGGTTTGAAATCAACATGAAAGATCAAGCTAGGTTCAACAAAATTAATAAACATGACGTAATAACACGAAAACTTTCATTATATCATAAACCTTTAATAATTATATCAAGTACAAAGTGTCCAGATAGGGGGTCGAGTTTTTGTAAGTTCGATAAATCAAAAAATATGTGTAAACAATGAAGATATCTTTTACATATGAATTAAATTATTTGGAAGTGATGATTTTATCCAAATGATAACCGTTGCGTTACTGGCACACTTCAAACAGGACACGATGATTGGCGATAAAACGTCGAACATAGCTATTGATATTGCTACGATTCCTGACCTAATGTTCTGCTTCAACTGGGTCAAATTCGTCGAATTATTTTGATAAACCTCACTTTTGAGGCATCCCCATGCAAAATAGTCAAGCGTGATAAGGTCGTGGCTTCTGGGAGGCCAATTGATAGTACTCCTTTGCGAAATGGCTTTATTAGAGAATAATTCGTTAACAACTTCCATTGAATGATTTGAGGTTTGGCAAGTGGCCCCATCTTGCTGAAACCGCGTTCCTGAGTTGGAACCAGCAAACTTCTGCTACTCTGGGATCAAAAACTTTCGCTACTTATTGCAATAACGGTTACTATTCACATTAACTGCTCCGCCTTGTTGATCTTCATGAAAATAATGACCAATTATGCCTTTAGTGGCCTATACCACGACCTTTGGGCTTTGCAGGGGTGGTTCATGCTTTCGTCTCCACAGCCCAGTACCGACAATTCTACTTATCAACATATCATGACATGACATGTAAGAATTTGCTTCGTCACTAAACGGTATGTTGTAAAAGTTGAATCATTGCAGCATTTCGTTCGCAGAATTCGAGTAGCATAGTCCTCATCCTTTAATTCTTGAACCAATTTAATTAAATAGGCTTTTAGATGTAAGTCTCTCTTTGATATCGAATGTAAAGACGATTTCTTGATATTCAGCGCTTGGCTTCGCTTTCGGATGGATAACGACGGCTTCAACTTCTTCAATGTTTTCTTCATCGAGAACTGAACGAGGATGACCATAGTTTTGAATTTTAATTGTTGCACCAGTATTCTCGAACATCCTGATCCATTTCCTAATGCTATCGTAATTTGACGCGTGGCGTGTACGATATTCCGCATGATAGATACCTTGGGCAGGCACTATTGAATCACTATTACGATAATACGCTCGCACGCAAAATGCGCGATGGGTCCCTGAGTACTGTCCCATCGTGACTAAAACTCCACATATGCGGACACCACGAACCCTTCCCCGCTCCTTTTCGAAGAATATGGCGCGAAAACAAATACCTGATACCCTATCTGGACACCTTGTACTTCACAAGAGTTGCCAATAGTTACATACTCAAAGTAGTCTACTTCTAACTTGATCTTGGGAGATGAAAGTCTCTGCCAGTTTGTTCAGATCTGAACCTCTAGTTCTCTTGAACTCAGTCAATGCTAACTAAGAACTCCAAGGGAGTATCGTTAAGAAGTTGTCATGGAATTCCTTAGGTATTTTCAAAGGTTTAAAGGTGGTAGCAGGATCAAAAAACGGGAAAATGATACTATGTCAGTTCGCCGATGTTTCGAAAATATATTTTTCCATTCTTCCTTAGGTATGTTTTGTTCAACTTCGGCTTTGAAAATGACCGGCTTTAAACTATTCGGTTAGCGATGGAAATAATAACTTATATATAGAGATTGTATTTTGAAAAATTCTTATGTTTGGA
The DNA here is from genome assembly GCA_030674115.1 of Micraspis discolor. Taxonomy (NCBI): domain Eukaryota; kingdom Metazoa; phylum Arthropoda; class Insecta; order Coleoptera; family Coccinellidae; genus Micraspis; species Micraspis discolor. Next base: position 845,642 of record JARTUT010000451.1, on the reverse strand, counting down.
TTGTACCTTAACTACAAAACACAGCCTAGAAAAAAGATTGAATACTAGCTGTATATCAAAAAGTTGGCAGATTTGACTTTTACTCTTTTGACATCGCTGAAGTCACTGCAAGAGTCACATACAATGAAAATGAGGTGCATGCTAGACTGCTCGATGAGGTTCTATTTTCAATTACAAGAAAATGGACCAGTTCTGAAATTTCAGTTTTTTTTCAACGTTTTTCAATTTTTGAAGAGATATGAAGGATATTACCCAAAGTTCAGACGAAACATTGGACGGATTTAGCCCAATATGGAATTCAACCCTAAGGTTTTGTCGTTTGATCTTCAGACCAACGTCTAGCAAGCGGAAAACGTAGGTGAACCAATGATTTAAAAAGGACCGGGTTCGCGAATCCAGATTTCCCATTGAACAAATGGTTATAATGAAATCATCACTCACTAGGTACTTGCATTTGAAATTCAGAATACTGGACAGAGAGACGGGTTTGGGATTTCTCATACAGATAAGAAAAACCGATAGCAACAACAAACAATTCTGCAATTATGAGAACTCTAGCTCATCTCTTTCGGATGATAGAGAGTATACGACCGAAGTTTGACCATGGATTCTTTATCATATAGTCAAACCCAATCGATTAAGACCATTGCCGGAAATAACAACATAAGGGCTAAACGATAAAACGCTGTTTTATTTGAAATAAGCGAGCAAAAAATTAAAATTTAGGAAAGAGTGACGTTAGGTCAGAATATTTTGCGTTCTTGTTATGAAATTTCCAAACGCTCGTAACTGCTGTACTTTTCGAAGAAATTTTCCCAATAACGAACTCAACCAAGATGTTTGGACAATTCATATTTTCTGTAAATATAAGAACTTGATTTCATTTCCTTCGGAATTAAAAGTATACGACAGGCCTGACATACTCAAGTTTGATCAGGGATTTCATAAGAAAGGCTAACTGAATCAACCATTTTTTTTATTGATATTCGATAATAACAGGCATTTCGGCTGTAAGACACCAGGCTATTCTACAAATTTAATGAACTAAAAACCAGCGCCCAAACAGGAACTTCTATACAGGGTCTTTCACGAGGAACCTCACCCATATTCATACGGGAAACTACTGAACGTATTTTCATGAAATTCAGCACTTATGAGTATTTCACGATGCTGATGAAATCTAAAGTATTTTCAAGGCATGAGCACCTCCGGTTTTTCCGGAAATGACGTCAACTTCCGTTTTTCAAATTCATTTCAACACCATTTTTTTATTGCAGAAATAGATTCCTTAGAAAATTTCAAGTTATTTTGATGTAACATTTTTTAGTTTTAGTTTGGAAAATTCTCTCTGAGCGGGAAAATTCGAAAAAAATATCGAAAATAGAGCTCCGCTGCAACAAAATAACTTCGAGGTTTTTGGATGGAAAATTTTCATTTTTGAGATTTTTCAAGATGTAAAATTGATGTATCCACTTTGAGAATCGAAATCGCGATTCATGATACAGGGGGTGAAAAAATCGCTTTCAAAGTTAGGGATGACAAAATCGTGAAAAATCAATTTTTTCAAATTAGAACCCCATTTTTTTATGGCAGATATTGAATCTACGTTAAAAAATAATGTGAGTGTATGCATCACACCCTTGCCCTAAAGTGGATATTTTCTGAGTTATTCACAAAAAACTGTTTTTCGTCTTGAATTTTCAGCTATTTCTTTTCTCTTCACGCCAAAAAGATGAAATTTCCAGGAACTGTTATTTGAACCATGCTGTAGATTATTCACCCCTTCTTGAAACCGACTTCAAGTTACTATTAGGAGAACCATGGCAAACTCTCGCAGTTATAAGATTCATTCGATTGAAATCTGTCGATGTGTGAGTAGCTTGTGCTGTTGGCTCCGCATTGCAATAGTTAATAATATTCAATACTGTTCACAATATCTCAGCGATTTAACTGTTTCAACGTATAATATTTTATTTAATAATATTCAGTCAAGATGCCTATAAAAGGAACGAGAACACAAAAAAATGAAACTACGGACATCAACTCACGAGTTGACAAGATGGAGGAGATGTTTCAGTCGGGATTATCTGAACTAAGGGAGCAGATATCCCAAATTATCAATAATTACAATACTCCCGGAGTAAGTGATACCAGTTTCACCCCTGAAGCTATTAATGGTATGGTACTAAAGTTGAATCTTTTCGAGGAAACCATGAAGAACAGCCTGAAGAATATTGAGGATAATATTGAGGGAATAACATCAAGACTAGAAAGTGAAAATCAAGAAAACTTAAATAGCCAATTAGTTTTCCACGGAGTTGGAGAATCAATTAATGAAATTCTTTATGATAAGGTATGTGAATTCGTAAATACTCGGGTTCTTAAAAACACATCTGAGAAGATAACTGCGAACGACCTTCACTTATGTTACCGTCTTGGAAAGAAAAAAGAACGACAACAGAAGCCCCGATCTGTGTGTGTCCAGTTCATTCATCGATGGAAGCGCGACATTGTTTATAATAATAAGCGAAATTTGAAGGGATCTGGTGTTGTTATTGGTGAAAAGTTGACCCCGTTGAAGTTGAATTTATTCAAGAAAGTGCGTGCAAAATTTAGTGCTGGTTCCTGTTGGACATCTAGAGGAAATATTTTTGTTGCCGTTGACGATTCAATTCGGAAAATTGTAGCCGAAACTGACTTGAACAGTATGTAAGTCAATTAACTGTTAAACTGTCATTGTGATTCGGAGTTGCGCGCCATGTTATACAATTTTATCATTGTTGTTTCTTCTAGGTTATATTGCTTGTTTATTGCTCTTATATTTTTGTTTTTCTATTTTAAATTGAACTATTTTTTTTTCCTCTTTCTATTCAAAACCCTCATTGTGGTTTGAAGTTGCCCATTTTATTTATTTTTTTTGAAATATTTGATTAGTTCAGCAATACTGTGTTTTGTATTGAATAATTTGTAGTTAGGTACTAACGTAAAGTGGGTGGGTATATTTAATTTTTTTCTTAATGGGTATACAATGCCCTGCCTGTTCATTGTTCATCATGTATCTTTTTTGTCGTTTTGGCTGTGATCGGAAAATGTAAAATGCAGGATTCCAGGAGTCAAATATTTTATTTTGGTCATGTGAATGCTAGTTCATTGATGCTTCATTTTGAGGAAATTAAGAATGTGTTGATACAGCGGAGATTTGATGTATTTGGTTTGACGGAGACTTGGTTGAGTGAGCGAATACCTAGCGAGAACCTACTAATAGATGGTTATCGTTTTGTTCGAGTGGATAGAGATAGTCGAGGTGGTGGAGTTGGTGTTTATATAAAAAATACCATAGAATTCAGTATTTTGAAAAATGAAAGTGATCAGGTCTGGCTGCTATTGCTTTTGAGTGGCGGCGTTTCGGCTGTATTTTCGGTCATTTATAGGTAGCCCTCAATTAGTTACACCTCCTTTATAGATGGGTTTGAAGCGACAATGGTTGAAATGATTGCAACGTCTGAACATATTTTCTGTGTTGGGGATTTTAATATGGACTATCTTGTAAAAACTACTGCGGATATAAGGAGATTCTCGGCCGTTTTAGATAGCCTCGGCTTAGAACAAATAATTGATCAGCCCACGCGGACAACTTTAACTTCATCGACTTTGATTGATTACATAATTACCAGTAGTCCAAACCTAGTTGTGAACTTTGGGGAGAGTGCGGTTCCAGAGATCAGTGATCATGATTTGGTTTATTGCGCTATCAATTTAAAGGTTGAAGAAACTGGACCTATTTTTAAGACTTCTAGAGATTTCAAACATTTGGATTATGTTAAATTTAAGTCAGATCTTACTTCTATACCTTGGAATAATATATATGATAGACCGACTGTAGATGAGAAAGTAGATTTCTTGACCTCGAATATAATAACATTGCTTGATATTCATGCCCCCATCAGAACATATCGAGTTTCCAAGGAATATGCGCCATGGCTCATAGACACCTTTTGAGATATGATTCGAATAAGGAATCAGGCTTTGTCCAGGTTCAAGAAGTCGAGACAAGTTGTTGATTGGAATACTTATAAAACTCTCAGGAATATGGTTGCCAAAGCGGTTAGAAGGGAAAAGATCAATTATTATAACATTTATCTTGATAGGAATGGCACTTGGGCAGGTCTAGGTAGAATGGGTTCCAAAAAGCGTAAAAATATGAGTTTACCTAAGAGCATTGATAACGTGGAAAGTATTAATAATCATTTTCTTAACTCCATTCCTAACCTCCCCCCTGATATTGATCTCTTGGGTTCCTACCGTGATAGTGAAAATCGTGTGAATAATGATGACTTCAGCTTTACAACTGTAGAGGAGATGGTGGTGCTTACAATAATAAGATCTGTAAAGAGTAAAGCAGTGGGTAATGATGGTATCAAAATACTAACTCTACACCTGTGTGTTCCCCATATTCTTCCTCACATTACTCATATAGTGAACACCTGTATAAAAAATTCAATTTTTCCAAATCAATGGAAAAAAGCTCTTGTCCATCCAGTCCCGAAAAATACGAATCCGAAGGGCTTTAATGATTTGCGGCCTATCAGCATATTACCTACTCTATCTAAGATATTAGAGAGGATAATGAGTAGACAGCTATGGGTACATTTAGCTAGGAACAGTATTATTCCATCAGTTCAGTCCGGATATAGAGAGAATCACAGTTGTGTTACTGCTCTCTTGCACATCACTGATGATATAATAAGAGCGACAGATCAGGATAAACTTACCATTTTAACTTTATTGGATTACTCTAAGGCTTTTGATAGTCTTAATCACGAAATTTTTGATGCTGTTTCATATCACATTGGACTCTCTCCTGATGCAGTACTGTTTCTCCGCTCCTTTCTTGCTGAACGTTTTCAGGCAGTTTGTTATGGCCATAAATTGTCCACATTTTTGGAGGTTCTGAGGGATGTACCACAGGGTTCGATTTTGGGACCAATTTTGTTCATTGTTTTCATCTCCCAGTTCACGAAGTACCTAGTTTCCTGCTCGTCACATTACTATGCAGATGACGGCCAGCTCTATTTGTCTTTCTATCCTGATGAGGCCACTCAGGCCGTTGCTGCGTTGAACTTCGATTGGAGTATAATACTCGAGATCTCTAGAAGGCATTGTCTGCATCTCAATGCAACTAAAACGGTAGCAATACTGTTCGGAAGGAGTAATGACAGATCGCGGTTTGAGGCTGTTGGCGATTCGGTGGTGATGGACGGAGAGAATATAAGCTTGTCACCGAGAGTCAAGAGTTTGGGTGTTTGAATGGATCAAGATCTTAGATTTACTGATCATGTTTCTGCCTGCTTACAGAAAGCGTATGGGATGTTGAGGTTGGTTTATCAGATTCGAGAATTTTTGAAGACGAAATTGAGAAGATTGGTTTGTGACTCAGTTGTTCTCTCACATTTGAATTATGCAGATGTCGTCTACAATCTCTGCTTGAGCGCCTTAGATAAAAATAGAATACAAAAACTACAGAATTCTTGCCTACGACTCATTTTCGGGATAAGGAAATATGAAAGAATCAGTCACACTCTTGGTGTTGTCAACTGGCTGAATATGAGTAATAGAAGACATCTCCATTCCGCAATCTTATTCAAGAAAATAATCAACACAAGAACCCCTCTATACCTGTACAATAAGATTACTTTTCGTTCTGATGTCCATAATTTGAACATTCGTTTCAAGGGCTCCTTGACGCCACCTGTTTTCTCTACTGAGTTATTCAGGCGTTCGTTTCCCTATAAAGTGGCGAAGGTTGTTAACAATCTACCGATGAATATCAGAACTATAACCAACGATAACCGCTTTAAGCAATCACTTTTCAGGAAACTATTTGATGAACAATCAGGAGTATTGATATAGTAAATATATGTGGGGTTAGATTTTTGGATTTTTAGATTTAGAGGAAGAAGTAAATATTTTTGTTGATGTATATTCGTTATTGCTTGCACATATGATTTTTTTTAGGACAGCTCTTGTATGAATCTAAGGTTAGATAGAACAGTGCACTTATTGAGTTCACTGAATCTCGCCTTTACCTTCTTTTTAGATTTGATGTATTTTCATGTGTATGGATTTATTTTGAAGGAATAAAGACCTTTATTATTATTATTATTATATAGAGAAGATGCTCAAAGTTCTGACCGTTAATTTCTAAACTTTTATTTATACGTCTCTGGAATGCTTCGTGCGTTGCTCTTCTTATTTCATCGGGAGGAAGAGATCTGCAAAAGTGTTTAAAAACCGAATTGAGTTTCGAAACTATGAATATAAAAATCTAAACAAACCTGAACGCATTTCTGACTCGTTCTATGCAGTCCTCTTAATCAGTCAGGGGAGTTGAGTAAACAATATTTTTCATCCTACCCCAAACATAATAATCTAAAGGAGTTGAATCGGGAGAACATGGTGGCCAAAGATGTGGACCATTGTTCGCCAACCATCGATCTTCAAATAGCCTGTAGAGGATATTTGACACATTGAGTGAATTGTGTAGAGGCGCGCCATCTTGTTGATACCATAAGTTATTATGGTTCTGTACTAGCGGCTCAATTATTTGAGTCAATATGTCAGAATATCTATGTCCTAAGGGAGAACATTCTTTAAATAATGCAAACATGTGTAGTGTTCTATCTTACCAGTTAAAGTCCCATTATAAATGTGAACATCGAGAATTGCATTATTTTTGATGGCGCAAAAAACATTGAAACTCCAGTTCTCTTCATCCCAATAATGACTGTTATGCCTATTGAAAGAACCATTCTTTGTGAATTTAGATTCATCTGTCCAAATTATACAGTCCAAAAAGTTTTCATTCTCTTGAAATCGAATAATCATAGCTTCGCAAAACTCTGTTCTCCTGACGAATTCAGTTTGCTTCAAATGCTGTACCCTATTGAATTTATATGGGTGCATTTTATGTTTTTGGCGCTCTTGTTCCCACGAACAGAGTGCCTATCATTTTGCCTGAATGTCTGTAATTTTGGAATATCGAGCCGAAAATGATCTCAATCGATTGGGTTCGACTCCCTGATGAAGAATTCGTGGCGAAAGTTGAGTCTGTCCGGCCGGCCGGCCGTATCCTCTCTAGCATCCAAAAGGAATCAGCTAGAGTTTTCAAATTTTCAGAATAGGTTAATTTTCCAAATATCTCGGTCAAGTTCGTTATTGGGCCAAATCCGTCGGATAGTTCAGTAGTTATGAGCATCTGAAATTTTGTTTCCTCAATAACTACTAGAATATCCATCCGATCAAGTTGATACTTGGAATGTTATTGAGGGAGGCTGAAACGAAATGGCTTGCAAAATTTCGCAGAAATCGTCACGCTAGAAAATTCTAAAAAAATTCCCAAAAAAAAGATTTAAATGAAAATCCGTATATATATTGAGGTCACCGATATCTTACTTATCCTCAAATTTCATTGTCGTAGCTTTTCCCCTTCTGAAGATATGATCATTTTTTTCATTTACTCAAGAGAAAAATAGAAATGTCATGAAGTCCGAGCTTTGTCATTGAAAGATTTGCCATCACAGTTCGATATTCGTTTGACAACTTGCGGACCAAGATATCAGTGTCAGTTGGCGTAATATCAATCAAAATTTTCATAGAATTCATAGAGGTAGAATTCAATGTCGATGACGTTGTCAAAATTCAGAAAAGCACAGACGTAATATTAATCAAAAAATTTTTTATCATAGAGAAAGAATTTGATGGCGTTGTCAAAACTCAGAAAGGCAATGACGTAAGTTTTTAGGAGAAGCATAGAACAAAATTTGGTGAAAATTATGAGTAGTTATTTTCAAATTGAGATAAAGGTTTGTTTATTCATTAGGCTTTCATATTTACATCACATTGTCCCATAGTACGGAAAAAGACTATTGTTCACTCGATCAGAGAGCTTATAGATTTGTTAAGGTTTGAATATTTACTCGCAAGTAGCTCAACAAGAGCGCCAAAGCAATCTGACCTCACGTCAGTGCTTTCAAAATTTTTTAATATTCTCCAAACACTTGATTGAGATAATCCCAGAGCAATCTCGGCATCTTTGAGAGAATTTTGAGGATTCACACGAAAATATGCAAGTACTCTAATTTCGTTGTTCTCATCTTCTACTACACTTTTTTTCTGTGCATAGTTTCCTTAAGAAAGATCCCACATTTCTCAAGTTTGTCATGGTTCTGTTAATGGTATCTCTCGTTGGTCTGGGTCGGTCAGGAAACCTCTCAATGAACAGTCGAATCATTCTATCTACAACTTTATTACATTCTCCATGAAGTAGAATGAGATTTAAATAATCTTCATTGGTAAAATTAGGCATAGTGATCGATTTTAAAACTTAATACGAATGATCACCAAATTAATAGTAAACACAAAATGCTACTGAATAAAGAGGAATTTGGCAGATGTAATTAATGATATCTATCATTAAAAAAAAGATTGTAAAACATGGTAAGTTTTTGCATATGGTTCATAAGGAATTATTTATTTATCACTGGAGAGAAAACCGATGGCCGATTAGTTGAAATGAAGAGGTTTCCGATACAAATTCGAATCCAAATTCGCCATCTGTTCAGGAACAACCTGTAACTTTTTTCTCTTGCATATTAGGGTAGTAAAATCTAAAACATGGTTTAAATAACAGTTCCTGAAAATTTCATCTTTTTGGCGTGAAGGGAAAAGAAATAGCTGAAAATTTAAGACGAAAAACAGTTTTTTGTGAATAACTCAGAAAATATCCACTTTAGGGTAAGGGTGTGATGCATACACTCACATTATTTTTTAACGTAGATTCAATATCTGCCATAAAAAAATGGGGTTCTAATTTGAAAAAATTGATTTTTCACGATTTTGTCATCCCTAAATTTGAAAGCGATTTTTGCACCCCCAGTATCATGAATCGCGATTTCGATTTTCAATCTTACATCTTGAAAAATCCCAAAAAAGAAAATTTTCCATTCAAAAACCTCGAAGTTATTCTTGTTTCAGCGGAGCTCTTTTTTCGAATTTTCCTGCTCAGAGCGAATTTTCCAACCAAAACGGCAACAAAATATTTCCTCTAGATGTCCAACAGGAACCAGCAATAAATTTTGCACGCACTTTCTTGAATAAATTCAACTTAAACGGGGTCAACTTTTCACCAATAACAACACCAGATCCCTTCAAATTTCGCTTATTATTATAAACAATGTCGCGCTTCCATCGATGAATGAACTGGACACACACAGATCGGGGCTTCTGTTGTCGTTCTTTTTTCTTTCCAAGACGGTAACATAAGTGAAGGTCATTCGCAGTTATCTTCTCAGATGTGTTTTTAAGAACCCGAGTATTTACAATTTAACATACGTTATCATAAAGAATTTTATTAATTGATTCTCCAACTCCGTGGAAAACTAATTGGCTATTTAAGTTTTCTTGATTTTCACTTTCTAGTCTTGATGTTATTCCCTCAATATTATCCTCAATATTCTTCAGGCTGTTCTTCATGGTTTCCTCGAAAAGATTCAACTTTAGTACCATACCATTTATAGCTTCAGGGGTGAAACTGGTATCACTTACTCCGGGAGTATTGTAATTACTGATAATTTGGGATATCTGCTCCCTTAGTTCAGATAATCCCGACTGAAACATCTCCTCCATCTTGTCAACTCGTGAGTTGATGTCCGTAGTTTCATTTTTTTGTGTTCTCGTTCCTTTTATAGGCATCTTGACTGAATATTTTAAATAAAATATTATACGTTGAAACAGTTAAATCGCTGTGATATTGTGAACAGTATTGGATATTATTAACTATTGCAATGCGGTGCCAACAGCACAACCTACTCACACATCGACAGATTTCAATTGAATGAATCTTATAACTGCGAGAGTTTGCCATGGTTCTCCTAATAGTAACTTGAAGTCGGTTTCAAGAAGGGGTGAAAAATCTACAGCATGGTTCAAATAACAGTTCTTGGAAATTTCATCTTTTTGGCGTGAAGAGAAAAACAGTTTTCTGTACATAACTTAGAAAATATCCACTTTAGGGCAAGGGTGTGATGCATACACTCACATTATTTTTTAACGTAGATTCAATATCTGCCATAAAAAATTAGGATTCTAATTTGAAAAAATTGAATTTTCACGATTTTGTCATCCCTAACTTTGAAAGCGATTTTTTCACCTCCTGTATCATGAATCGCGATTTCGATTTTCAAAGTGAAAACATCAATCTTACATCTTGAAAATTCCCAAAAATGAAAATTTTCCATCCAATAACCTCGAAGTTATTCTTGTTTCAGCGGAGCTATATTTTCGAGTTTTTTTCGAATTTTCCCGCTCAGAAAGAATTTTTCAACCAAAACTGAAAAATGTTACATCAAAATAACTTGAAATTTTTACTATGGAATCTATTTCGTTCATCCTCATAAGATGTCCGAACCAGCGCAGCCCTTTTATTTTAATTCTGTCTATCACTGTTGTTCTTGTTTTCATTCGATTACGTATTTCTTCATTGGTTATTCGCTGCAAGCGTGACACCCTAGCACTTCTTCTTAAATAGTCCATCTCAACAGCTAGGATTCGTCTCTCTAGATCTGCATTCAGTACCCAGATCTCACTACCATAGCACAACACTGACTCTACTAGTGTTCTTCCTAGTCTTTTTTTATTTTTATTTTTTATGTTCTTGTCCCACCAAAGACTGTTAAGACATCCTATGACCTTTCTGCTTTTATTTATTTTGTCTTTAATTTCTCTTTCCCTATACCATTTTTTGTTTATAAGCGCTCCTAAATATTTAAATTCATCAACTTGGTTAATTGTTGCATGGTCGTTGATTAATATTTGAAATTTAACGTCACTATTAATTACTAGGTGTTCTGTTTTTTTGAAACTAATATGCATTCCCCATTTTTGTATTCTGTGTAAAGTCTCTTTATCATGAACTCTAAATCGTATGCGTCCTGTGCCAGCACTATTTGGTCATCTGCAAACTGTAGTGAAAATAGATGGTTGTTGTTTATTGGAATACCCATGCCTTGAACTTTTCTTTTCCACTCTCTCAGCACAATTTCTACATACGCATTAAATAGCATCGGCGATAGGCTACATCCTTGACGCAAACCCCTTGTAGTTCTTATGGGGCTGACATTCTTTGTTGAATTTTAATATACGATATATTGTTTCGATAAAGTTCCTTGATGATGTCTATCAGTTGTTTGTCAGTTCCCAGCATATGAAGGGCTTCCCACAGTTTCTGCCTGGGTATATAGTCATACGCTTTTTCTAGGTCGATAAATGCCATGTGTACTTCGTCATCTTTGCTTATTTTCTTTTCAATTAATTGTTGTAGGGTAAAGAGATTATCTATACAAGATCTTCCAGGCACGAAACCACTCTGATCTTCACCAATTTTTCGCCCTATATTTGTTCTTAATTTGTTTTGTAAAATCTTCCCGAAAAGTCTACTTATGCTGCTTGTTATACTAAGGCCTCTATAGTTGTTTGGGTCTGTCCTTCTACCTTTTTTAAAAATTGATCTTATATAAGAAGTTTTCCACTCTTGGGGTACTTGTCGTAGTCTGCAACAGTTGTTCATTAAACTCGTCAGTCTGTTAATAAGAGGATTTCCTCCGTATTTGGCTAATTCTATTGCTATATTTCCAGGTCCAGGCGATCTCCTATTTTTCATTTGTTTCAAGCATTTCTCAACTTCATCTTCCTGTATTATAATTGGATTGTCTTCATTAGTTACTTCATAAGTTTCGTCCTGATATTCTGTGTCCTGTAGTAGATTGTTAAAATGTTCTTCCCATTCTTCAATTGGAATTACATTGTTAAATGTGCTTTTCTCATTGTCTTTCATATTTTTAATTGTTTTCCACACTTCTGTGGATTGTGATCCTCCAATCAAACTTTCTACTTGAATACACTTTCTTTCCCAAAATAGATTTTTACTTTCTTTTATTTTTTTCCTTACTTCTCTGTTTTTTGACTTATATTCTTCTCTTCTTTCTATCGTTCTATTAGTGAGCCATTTGTTATAGTACTGACTTTTCTCCTTAATTAACTCTTGTATTTCTTCTGTAAGCCAAGCTGGTTTTTTACTCCTTTTGTTTTTTTCCTATTGTACCCAAAGCTTCCATAGCGGCCTTATGTAGTGCTTTTTGATGTTCTCATATTCTTCTTCCACATTGTCTTGTATTTCTAATTTCTGTAGTTCATCTCTCAAGCGATTCTGGTATAAGTTCTTAATACTATCTTCTTGAAACAGTTGTAATTTGTATCTTCGATCTTCATTTGTTTCAGTCTTTTCTGGTTTGTCTTCTCGTATTTTTTTAATCTTACTTGTTGTGTATGGGCATATTACATGTAATATTACCATATAATGGTCCGATCCACAGTTTGGCCCCCTTTTCTGCAATAAAAAAAGGGCATTCCTCTATGTTCTATTTCTGCAATAAAAAAATATGAAAAACGGAAGTTGACGTCATTTCCGGAAAAACCGGAGGTGCTCATGCCTTCAAAATATTTTAGATTTCATCAGCATCGTGAAATACTTATAAGTGATGAAATTCATGAAAATACGTTCAGTAGTTTCCCGTATAAATATGGGTGAGGTTCCTCGTGAAAGACCCTGTATTGTCGTGTGTTAAATCTACAGAAATGAAATTCCAGGTTTAACAACGTATGAATAAGTGTTAAAATTTATTCTAAAGTTCAACGAATATTTTCTGAGTAATCATCTTTCCTATAAAATTTTTCGCAATTTTCTCCAAATATTTCACAAAATGTGAGTAATTCCTATTGATGTTATTCAAACGATATTCAAGTGTGGAATCGATTCTAGAAGTAATTTGGTAAGCCAAATTTCAGATGCCCATGACAGCTAAACTAATTGACTGATTTGGCGCAATAACTAAATTGATCGAGATAATTGAAATATTATTTTCCGCAAATCGCCAGGAAATTTTGACATTCCTGTCAAAATTTCTTGAAGAAAAAGTCAGGACTTCCTTACTGTAAGGACATGTCATTTCCTTACTTTAAGGAAATGATATTTCCGTAGAGTTGTTAGTGTTCTACATAAATAATAGAAAACACATTGCTTATAAGGAATTAATTTATATTTTGAAAACATCAAGTCATTGCTGAATACATTCTTAAGATCAATTTGTTATAATTACAGTAATTTGACAGTTAGTACAATTATTGAATATTGGAGGAACTTAGAACTATGAGAAACATTTTGGACAACATGCAGGGTGGAAGGGTCATTTTGTTGAATATTTTGTACTGTGAAAATTTTATTTGCCACCTCAACCTTATTGTTAAGCGATTCTTCGATATATCCTTCAGCAACGTTTGATGACTTCCATCCGCCATGCCTCTTTAAACTAGTTATATCGGCACCAGAGTCAACCAATATTTTTGCACAAGACCGACGAAAGCAGTGACCAGTATATTCTGTCGGATTTACCAAGTTCAAATAAGTAGCAACTATTTTTGGCATTTTTCTAAATTGATGAATTCCTACCACTTGCCTACAACCCTTTCCGCTTTGATATTTAAAGAAAAATCGGTCACTGTTCATATTTTCTGGTCCTAACGAGACATACTTTCGATAAACATTCAAGTAGACCTGATTAATTATAAATGATCTTGGTTTGTTGGTTTTCGAATCAGGTATGCTGATTGAAAGCTTAGATTCTAAGTCTTCTATATCGTGTACAGTCATTCGGACTAACTCATCCATTCTACAGGCCCCAGAAATACCAAATATTACAGCCACCTAAAAAATAAATAAAGCTATAATCTAAATAGAGATTAAAAACTTGTGAATTACCTTAATCATTAAATTTTCTTTATCTGGAGCTTCCTGCATAAATTTTTCAATTTCTTCCTTCGTTAAAATCTTACATTTCTTTGCCCTATAACCTTGAAATTGCCGTTTCAATAAAGAACGAAGTTTTGAGTATGTAGATATATCTACATTGTGTTTAAGTGCAAGAGTTGAATTCAGCATTGAATAATTGGTCCATAATGTTGAAGATTTCATGTTTAAACAAAGGTCTAGGAAGTATGCCATTACAACATTTTCTGAGAAAGAACTCGTATTTTTACTCATGCGATAATCCATGAAAAGTCTGTATGCATTTTCGTACTTTTCTCTTGATTTCTTTGGCAATAATTCTAATGAAGCAGTATTCACTGCCTCAACCAGCTCTGGAGGAGTCCAAGGAATAGAAATTTCATCATCACTTATCATTTTACTTTCGAGAACACCAGCAATTAAATTTATAAGCGTCAAGTTTGACAATTCAACCTCAATACGTTTCTATGGAAGTCTCGGCTTGCGCCTCGACTTAGCAATCTTCACAGTCGTCCAGGAATGTTAAGCTTTTCCTACCCGGTAAACAATGTACTATTTTTTCTGTTAGAAAGCTCATTTCCTTCCAATTATAGGAAGTATACAGCTACCGGCTGGCCATAGTCAAGTTTGATCACAGAATTTTCATCACGAACTCCATCCCAATGGATTGAAATCATTTTCAGTTTGATATTCGAAAATAATAGACACTTAGGCAAAAAAATAGCAGGCTTTTCCTTCATTTTCATAAACTTCAACAATGAATAACTCCATTTCTAAGCTGGACATAACCATAATATCAAATGAAATAACATATTGCTTTTTGTCATCCCCATTTCAATAAAGATGGAAAACTCACGAATTTCAACATTTTGTCCTTTCGGTGACGTAATACCTACTCTATATTATTTATTGAAAATACAAAAATTTGGAATATTTAAATATTCATTTATTACGAAAGTCACGAAATAAAACCAACTCCTTTTTTCAAGGTTACTCAAACGTTTTCTGAGGTTGTTGATATTTTAAAAGCTATCGAGGAATCATAATTGGGTAACTCATAGATGCGGAACTCTAAAACAGATTTCGCAAAATTTACAATCAGTTCTGTTAATATATAGGGTGTCTCAAGTTCGAGTGCCTATTAGACGTTTCTGGAGAACTAGACATATTTGAAATCTGAAAATGGGGATTATGATATTGTTCGAAGTTCTCTACAGAGCTGAAATATTTTCGAAGCCCAAAAACTTCCGGTTATACAGGGAGTGAAAATAAACTCGACGAAAAAACTTTTTTTTCAAGTTTTCCATTCCTGGTATGATCGAGTATTCAATAGGGAATACATTTCTGTTAGAACCATTGTATTATATCGAATAGTTTTCAAAATATCTAAAAAAAACTGGAAAAAAGTCAAATATGTTCAGTCAGTAATATATTCATTATTCTTATTTTGAATATCCTGAGCGTAAACCGTTTTTACAACATCGAAGAGGAAGGATGTGAAAAGTTCATACATCTTTTGGATTTCAAAAATATCATCACAGGTTTTTTCAAATTTTGTGTTGAAAATTGTGATCTTATAATATATTGGCCATAACTTCTGTTTTTCAAATTAGAACCCTATTTTTTTATAATTTTGTTGAATTCTGCAGTCAAAAATAATGATAGTTTTCTTACATGATTATTTTCCTAAATTCAATAATTTCTGAGTTATTTGAGATTTTCTGGATTTATGGTGTACGTAGAGTGAAATTGATTGCATCTAAAAAAATTCAATGAATATTCTTTCGAAACTATGGGAACACTTTATACCCATGGAAGATAAATTATCTATTAATAATTCACAAGTGTCAGGTGTTGAACCGTTATTCTAATAATGAAATTTTGGATCTATTTTATATACATGGTGAATGTTACAGAATTATTAGTAGAACCTGCCAGGCCTTTAACGAGAAGTATCTCCATTTACCTTTCATGACGGAGAAGATCTTTAGAAAATATGTTTCAAACTTTCAAAGTTTTGGATGTGTAAGAGCCCCTAAAGAATACAAAAGAAGGGTAGTTGATGATGAGGAAAATGAAATTAGTGTTTTGACTTATTTCGAAGCGAATGAAAACGCTTCTATTCGAAGTGCAGCTCATGAAATCGATTTAGACAGAAATTCAGTGCACCGAATTTTGAAAAAATACAACATGCATGACTACAAATATGGGAAAATTCATGCATTAGAACCAGGTGACTACATAAAAAGGTTAAATTTTTGTAAAGGAATATTAAAAAAACTTGAAAATGATGAAAATTTTTTGAAAAAGATCATTTGGACAGACGAAGCAAGATTCAAGAATGAAGAACTATTTAATAGGAAGAATTTCCACATTTGGTGAAGTGAAAATCCTCATAGAAAAAGACGAAGAAACCCCCAGAACAAATTTAGTTTCAATGTGTTCGCTCTTTTGATGAACAATGAAGTGCATTTATGAAGAAAATTTAAATACAGAAAAATTTTTGGGAATCCTGAGAAATTTTGTTTCTGAGTTTTTGGATGAACTGCCGTTGAGTATGTCAACTACCGCATATTATCAATTGGATGGGGCTCCTACACATAGTTCGCACGAGGTGTCTGAAGAACTGAATGCTATGTTTGGTAATCGGTGGATCGACGCTGTTTTTCACTATTTTGGTCTCCAGGATCTCCCGATCTTACTCCCTTAGATTTTTATTTATGGGGTAAAATAAAAAACATAGTCTATGAATCTCCTATTGAAAGCAAAAAGATTGTGTGGAGGATGCTTTCCACTCTCTAAAGGGGGAGGAAATTGAGCGAGCGACTAACCGAGGTGTTTCAAGACGTATACGAAAATGTTTGGAACAAAATGGTTACCATATTGAGACTCTTACCTGATAATTTATTATGTTGTTAATTTGAGTTTTGAAACGTATTTTTATTTTTATTATCATAATTTATTTATAATCATAGTTCGGTGTACTGAAGTAGCGAATCTATTTAATGTGTTTCCTATTGTAGAGATTAATTCTCATTCGCTTCGATATAAGTCAAAATATTAATTTCATCAACTGACCTTTTTTGAATAGTTTAGGTGCTCTTACATTCCAAAATTTTGAAACAACTTTTCAGAAATTGTAAAAAAAAATGGGGATACTTCTCATTGGATACTCAACATTTTGTGTCATCCACCATGGATTTGAAATAAACATTATCATTAAGTGCATTTGAATGTGTATTGCGTATACAATTGAAAAAATACAATATAAGAAATGAATCCAAAATCTCGTTATTAGAATAGCAAAGATTCATTTTGTGAAATCAAAAAATTTCATAACGATTAACAATAAGACCTGTCTGACACTTGTGAATCATAAATGGAATGATTTATCTTCTATGCTCACAGAATATCCTTATGAATTTGACTCTACGTACACCATAAATCCAGAAAATCTCAAATAACTCAGAAATTATTGAATTTAGGAGCATAATCATGTGAGAAAACTATCATTATTTATGACCGCAGAATCCAACAAAATTATAAAAAATAGGGTTCTTATTTGAAAAACAGAAGTTATGGCCAATTTAATATCATAATTTTCAACACAAAATTTGAAACACCCTGTAATGATATTTTTGACATCCAAAAGATGCATGATCTTTTCACATCCTTCCTCTTCGATGTTGTAAAAACGGTTTACGCTCAGGTTATTTAAAATAAGTATAATGAACATATTACTGACTGAACATATTTGACTTTTTTTTTGGATATTCTGAGAACCATTCGCTTTAATACAATGGTTTTAACAGAAATGTATTCACTATTGAATACTCGTTCATACCAGGATTGTAAAACCTGAAAAAAAAGTTTTTTCGTCGAATTTATTTTCACTCCCTGTATAACCGGAAGTTTTTGGGCTTCGAAAATATTTGAACTCTGAAGAAAACTTTGAACAATATCATAATCCCAATTTTCAGATTTCAAATATGTCTAGTTCTCCAGAAACGTCTAATAGGCACTCGAACTTGAGACACCCTGTATTGGTTACAGCCTCTCTGACAGACGGACATCCTCAACTCCCATAATTCATCGGGGAGTACAACTTAGTCATATAATGAGCCCATTTTACATTCGATCCTTCAAAATTATTTACATTTGAGCAAAGCGATAGCCCCCTGTTTAATGAGGGACAAGCTTGTTCGAAAATTTCTGTGAATCACATTTCATCAAATTGTCTAACCTCATAATAAAGATATTAGTTTGGTAATTCGTGAATAATATCTACGAAATCTAATTAATCCTTTGAATTAAGCAATTCACTGTTTTTTTTCTTTAACAGGATAAATTTAAATGCTATCGAACAGATTTTCTATTTTCGTTTCGCTTAGAGATTCTCTCCACAAAATGGGAAACCACAATGAAAATGTGGCGACTAATTGTATTTCATGCCATGAGTTTCTCCCCTTGCGTTTGTTGTGAGAAAAAATAATGAACCCCAGGCTGATTTCTCTCACCCCTGCCAAAGGCCCCTTCGAGAATCTCAAGCCAGGTAGGTATCAAGTTCACCCCATGAATAATTCAAATACTTGCGGAAAACTAAAATGGAAAATAATGTCACGTATTATGCCACGTTTAGCTCTGAACAGTTCATTGGACCTCACATATTATTATGCACAATAACAATTTGGTCGAACATCAGGAACACGCAATCGAATAACCAGGTAACCGAAAATAAAACAGGAACTGTGATTTCCTCACAGAAAATATTTCTGGAAAATGATTGGGACAACTGATGGGAATTGGTACTGGTCGATAAGAATACGAAGAATTCTAGCGGCACTCTTCACATCTTACTTTATGAATTATGAATTATTAGTTTGTCATGCAGAAATATGCAGCTTCATAATAATAATGAGGCTATATTACTGATGGGCTCGAATAGCCAGCTGAAAGAAAAATACATAATTGAATAATAAACAATCTAAATATCCAAACGAACTCAAATTCCAACAATTACATGACTGGTAATCGATACAGCATAAGAACAAATTATTTGGAGAATAACAATGTTATGAAATGAAATGAACAATTAAAACTCGGTGAAAAGGTGAAACAAAAACACGTGTAGCACTAGACTAATTGCTTTTAATACACACTCTACTAAGTAAGACTACATACCTTCGACGACTAGTGAAGAACAGAGTATCACGGAAAAATAAATGAACATAGAATGGTGTAGTGATGAACTTAGAACTTCATATAATAGTTCTCTTTAAATAGCAAGACAATATATTTTTGTTATTTTCAACACCCCCACTTAACAAAAATTAACCCAAACCTAAATACCGCACAAATTTATCATTCTTACGAACCGACAACCGTTTCGTCAGAATATTAGCTACATTTTCTTGGCTTGATAAATATTCTAAGCTAATCAAATCATCGGATAAAGCATCCCGAATTGAATGATATTTTATATCGATATGCTTAGTTCTATCATGGTACACAGGATTAACCACTAATTTTTGTGCCCTTTGATTGTCATTGAATAATTTAATACAGTCATCTTGATCAATCAACTCAAATAAAAGACTTTTTAAATATGTGGCTTCGTATTCAGCTTCTGTGCTGAAGAGAGCTACAGTTTTGTGTTTATTGCTCCTCCAGGACACTGAACCTTCCGACAGTTTGAAAACTTAACCTGTATAGGATTTTCTGTCAGTCCTGTCTCCAGCCCAATCAGCATCTGCATAGCCTGTTAATTATAAATCTGACCTGCTAAATTTGAAACAATAATGTTTTGTGCCTTTCAAATATCTGAGCAATCTCTTTGCACACTGGCAGTGTAATTTAGTGTATCTATTATTGAATTGGCTGAGATAACTTACTGCATGGGCTATATCAGGACGTGTTAAAATTTCCAGATACATAAGGCTACCGATAAATTCCTGATATGCTACATTTTTATCACAAGTTGATACATCTCCGTTAACGTTCAAATTGAGGCTATTGTCTAGAGGAGTCCTAACAGTTTTACAATGAACTTTATTGAATTTTTTTAAGAGTTCTTCAATATAAACTTCTTGATCTAATGTTATATAATTCAAATCATAATCTCTTGAAATTCTGACTCCTAGGCAATGCTTAGCTTCACCTAAATTCTTAATTTTGAATTTCAAACTCAAATGCTCTTCTAGAAGTTTAACTTGTTTATCATCATTAGAAAAAATGAAGAAATCGTCAACATAGAGAGCAACGAAGGTATATAAATTATTTTTCTTTCTGATGTATAGGCATGGTTCAAACTTTGATTTTTAATAACCAAAACTTAAGAGTTTCACTAACCCTTTCATTCCAGGCTCGGCTAGACTGTTTTAAGCCATATACAGCCTTTTTGGCGCTCTTGATCACCCGAATAGAGTGCCTATCATTTTGCCCGAATGTCTGTAATTTTGGAATATCGAGTTCTTCAATATAAATTTCTTGATCTAATGTTATATAATTCAAATCATAATTTCTTAAAATTCTGACTCCTAGGCAATGCTTAGCTTCACCTAAATTCTTAATTTTGAATTTCAAACTCAAATGCTCTTCTTGAAGTTTAACTTGTTTATCATCATTAGAAAAACTGAAGAAGTCGTCAACATAGAGAGCAACGAAGGTATATAAATTATATTTCTTTCTGATGTATAGGCATGGTTCAAACATTGATTTTTGATAACCAAAACTTAAAAGAGTTTCATTAACCCTTTCATTTCATGCTCGGCTAGACTGTTTTAAGCCATATACAGCCTTTTTTTTGCTCTTATTCACCCGAACAGAGTGCCTGTCATTTTGCCCGAATGTCTGTAATTTTGGAATATCGAGCCGAAAATGGTTTCAATCAATTGGGTTCGACACCCTGATGATGAATTCGTGGCGAAAGTTGAGTCTGTCCGGCCAGCCGGCCGTATCCTCTCTAGCATCCAGAAGAAATCAGCTAGAATTTTCTTATTTCCAGAGTAGGTTGATTGTCTAAATATCTCTGTCAAGTTCGTTATTGGGCCAAATACGTCGGATGGTTCAGTAGTTATGAGCATCTGAAATTTTGTTTTCTCAATAACTACTAGAATATCCATCCGATCGAATTGATACTTGAAATATCGTTGAGGAGGCTGCAACAAAATGGCTCGCAAAATTTTCCAGAAATCGTCGAGCAAGAAAATTTTTAAAAAATTTTTTAATCCTCATTATCTCATAAGATCTTTTTCGGATTTCAATAAAGATTCGTGAATATATTGAGGTGGTCGATATCTTACTCATCCTCAAATTTCATTCTCGTAGCTCTTTTCCATCTAAAGATATGATCATTTTTTCAATTTACTCAAGAGAAAAGAGGAATGACATAATTCCCGATGATTTTCTTTGAACGATGGGCATCACAGATCGATATTTGATTGACAAATATGCCGGGTTCATTAATCAGTGTCAGTTGGCGTAATATTAATCAAAATTTTTCATAACGGGAAATAATAGAGATAGAATTCAATCTCGGTGGCTGAAATAATAAACGTTGTCAAAATTCAGAAGAGCACTGACGTAAGTTTTTAGGGGAGGGGAATTATAGCTTCGAACAAAACTTGGGAAAAATTATGAGTATTTATTTTTAATTTGAGATATAGGTTTGTTCATTCATTAGGCGTTCATATTTGCATCACAATGTAACATAGTACGGAAAAAGACTATTGTTCACGTGATCAGAGTGCTTATAGATTTGTTACGGTTTGAATATTTACTCGCAAGTAGCTCAACAAAAGGGCCAAAGCAATCTGACCTCACGTCAGTGCTTTCTAAATTTTTTAATTTATATACTTTGTCTTAAAACCATTCACAACAAAACCTCCTAGTTGTCTCATGTAGATGCTTTCTTTCAGTATACCATATAAAAATGCAGTTTTTACATCCAGATGAATTATTTTCAGGTCTTAATTTACAGCTAGAGCCACTTAGATTCTAAGTGTTGAATGACGCACTACAAGGGCAAATGTCTCATCATAATCAATTCCCCTTTTTTGTGTATAACCCTTCGCCACTAATCTTGCTCGGTAACTGTTAACATCTTCACTGTCACATTTAGTTTTTAGCACCCACTCACAGTCAACTATGGTACCCCCTTCTGATGGATCAACGAGTTCCCAAGTCTCGTTCGCCTCAAAGGATCTGATCTCCTCCAGCATGGCTTCCTTCCATCTCCTTCCGTTTGGTCCAAAGAGTACTTCGGATACGGTCTCAGGTGTATGAACCGTGTCAGAGACTGGGTCATCCATATTGTTGGTGCTGAGATATGTGACGTAATCATCAAAGTTTTTTTTTTGGCAATTCTTTGTGATCTCCTTGGTACAGTTCCTATTTCTGGTTCCCGTTCGGGAAGATAATCACTATCTTCACTTGGGACAGTCCCCTCGTTGAGTGATTCTTCCTTAATGGAATTCTCACTGCTCTCCAATTCCGAACTTAGTTGTTCTTCCCCTCTGAAACTGCAAGGTCTTCTAGGTTTTCCAAAGTATAATTGGATATATTCAATATTTTCAATAATGGACACATCTCGACTAATGATAACTTTCTTTATCATAGGGTTCTAGCATCTATAACCTGCCCATTCTTGGTAATTCTAGAGACCAATTAATTTCGGCACTGAGGCAAAGTAATTCACGGCCATTTTAGTTTTTTTTATCTTCACGTCTTGCTACACAACTGTGTTAACTATTGATCACTTGTTTCACGAAAAATTAAAATGTTAGCTGAATCACGCACGTGGGCACATAACCTATTAAAACTCGGTGAAAAGGTGAAACAAAAACACGTGTAGTACTAGACTAATTGCTTTCAATACACACTCTACTATAAAAAACTACATACCTTCGACGACTAGTGAAGAACAGAGTATCACGAAAAAATACAGGAACATAGTATGGGGTAGTGATGTACATAGAACTTCATGGTTCTTTTTAAATAGCAAGACAATACATTTTTATTATTTTCAACATAAACATTTCACGCAGAATGAAAACTACTTATAATAACTAAGAAATAAAAAAAAATCACTTACCTATTGAGAAAATAAGTAAGTATTGTAGAATAGAACTCCAAATATTTATTTGGACTTTGTTGACAATTTCAAAACTCTTTCTGTGCCGAACCTTGTGTAACTATTCTTATCTGTGAATACATAATTCTGTTATGACTACAAACTTGTTTTTATTCACGTTGCAAACATCTTTTCTACCAAAAATGATTTTTGGATCTACTGTTATAGTATAACCAGCGACTCAGGAAGTGCGCTTCTCTCTCATTAAGCGGGTGATTATTATTAATCCTAATTCTGTAGCCGCAGATTCTTTTATTTTTGTATTCAGTCCACGCATGTTATACTACTGCGAATTGGCAGAATGGATAAAGATGGAGACTTGCCACAGAAGAGTTCTTGACACTCCAAACAACCATTGAAATTTAATCATCGATTTTAATCTTATCAAATCCAAATCATAGCAAAACTTGCATTCAGTTCAATTCTCGGTAGCTATAATTGCAAATTTGTTACGACAACTTTATTCAAATCTAATTGATAAATGTCACGTTTAAAGAAGTAAAAGTAAAAAGAATTTTCGATGTATAAATTCACTCTTGTTGATTTACTAGGAAGTAAATATCCAATCTATAACAAATGCACTCTGTTCAGGTGAACAAGAGTCTTTTCCCGTATCCTGAAACAATCTGATACAAATATAAACGTATACCTATATCTCAAATAAAAAATTACATTTCATAGTTTTCCCGAAGTATTATTCGAAACTTGAATTCCCTTCGCCTGAAAATATAAGTCAGTACTTTTCTAAACTATGACAACTTATATTATTTGACCGCCATGAAGAATTTCGGTTACTCATCCCATAACTTGCACTGCTTAATAAGTCCGACCCATGTCAGTAGAGTACGTATCTCTGATAGCATCGAACAAAGATACATACTTCTGACGGACTTTTTATCATTTCGTTTAAGTAAATGAAGAAACAATCACATTAATGATTAATTATTATTAATTTGATAATATGTGAGAATATCGTCCATATGTGCGCAAATTTTTGTTTAAAAACTTCTGATATCTTATGAGGTATGAAGAATTGATAATGTTACTTTCGGAATTTTTGGCAAATTTTCTCGGCTATCAATTCTGCGAAATTGGCAAGCCTATTTGCTTCAACCTAATTCAAATACACTGCTCAACAATTGATAGGGATCACCTACTTTTTCTAAATTTATTTCTGAAATATTAGCTCCAAGATTATAAATTTAGTCAGATATCAGAGTATTTTCAGTTGATAATATGGTTCACTTGAGAAAAGAATGAAATAATGGAAAGTTGGAGAGAAAAAAAGACTTTATTAGGAACACTCAAAATTCTGTGTTTGAATAACATAAAAATTTTATGATGAAACCACAAGAAGGCTGAAGTTTCGGTTAAGCTAGTACCTAGTTGGTCCCCCACGAGCTCGTCTCAAGCATTCTACCCTACGAGGCACACTTTCAATCAAACGATTTATGAAATTTTGGGGCAAATTCGTCCAAATATCCCGTAAAGAGTTAGAAAGGTCCTTCAGGTTATTGATCGGTTGTTCTAAGGTTGACAATTGTCTAGACTCTCAGACCAGACATGTTCGATGCAATTCATGTCTGGAGAGCGAGCTGGCCAGTCCATCCTATCAATAACATGAGTTTCTAGCGCTTCATTAACTCTTATAGCGATGGTGGTCCATAATATAGACCACCAATTTTTCGATCCAACTGATGCGGTGGTACTGTATTTGAACGGCCATTTCAAATACATTTTCGAACTGTAGCAGCCGCGCTAATTTTGTACCACCGTTGGCAAACCATCTGGCGACGTGAAAACAACGTATTAAAACTAGTCGCAACAGGTATCGAACGACCTCTGGTAAAATATTCGTTTTCTTTTCTCAGTGCAATATTGTCCTCATAGTGATAGCGTCGTTTTGCGACGTACACTATATTTCAATTATTTCTGTGTCGAAACAGTGTTGTAAATAACATAATATGTAAGTAATATTTCTCATATATTGATTCAATTTTATTGATCAATAGGAATAAGACTTTGATGTTGGTATCCAGTTTTTGGACCACCGCTCCAGTAGAGAGAAAAATTATAAGTCGGAGTCAAATATAAAAATTTATATTTTTCTACAGGAAATGTGTGATAATGAAGATATACCGTTTCGGTTAGAGAGGATGACACGTAGAGATTTGTTGGACATAATGGAATCCTTAGATGACCCTGTCTCAGATTTCGAATCTTTGCCAAGCGGTGATGAATCAGATGATTCATTTGAAGTTTCGAGTGAACATGAGATGGTGATGGACGTAAATGATGACAGCGATTCATATAACGAAACTTCAGCAGACGTACGCTCTAAATGATTGAAAAATGCACCTCAGCCCCTGCAGTCACCTGTTTGGGGTGAGTCTGAAAGACTTGGTTCACCTCCACCTTTTAGAGAAGTAAGCGGAGTTCCAGAATTCGTATATTATAAATTCATATCAGGGGCCTTTTTCTCTGTTTAGTTTATTTTTTGATGATGACTTTGTGGATCATCTAGTTTTTCAGAAAAATTTGTATGCGGAGCAGATACAAATGCGTACAGGAAAAGTATACACAAAAACAACAAAAAGGGAAATTAATATGTTCTTAGGAATCAATCTGCTTATGGGCATCAAACGTTTGCCAAGTTATGAAGATGTGTAGTGCACCGGACCTTCATGATAGCTATATAAGTCCACTCATGACGTTGAAAAGATTCGGATGGTTTCTAAACCACTTCCACATCAACGATAATTCAGTTATGCCCATTCGCAATACTCCCCAGTTTGATCAGTTTTATAAAGTGCGACCTGTACTGACACATCTTGAGGAAACTTTCATGCAGAATATGATGCTCAGTGAAATTCTTGCTCTGGATGAATCGATGATAAAATTAAAGGGTAGTAGCGTTTTGAAGCGATACTCGCCTAAAAACCCATAGCGGGGTTACAAAGTATGGATGCTATGTGACAAGTAAGGTTATTGCTTGAAATTCGAGCTATATACAGGGAAAACTGACGAAAATGCCAAGAAACTTGCCAAGTACTGCTTTGCTTGGGCAAGCAAAGAAGCTGTTTTCAACTTTTTCATCAATCATTTTAGCTTCGTTTTGTTTTTTTTTGTATTCGAGAAAATAAATATTTTTGATAGATTAATTTCATTTTTCCTTGTACTGTTGCGGTGGTACTCAAAATAGACCACCCTTTCACACAAAAAACACGAGTTAGACGACATGAAAAATAAAATTTTCGGCTTCACAGAGTGCCGATGTAAAATAAAAGTGATAAAATAACAAAAAATTATTTCGTTGCCAAACCGGCTCCAGTTGGGTCGGAGACGTTCTTGAATTTTTGCTCCAGTAAGAGTTAACCAGACGACTACGGTGTGGACGGGCATTATCGTCAATTAAAATGAAATTGTTGCCCAAGGCAGCCGCAAACGGAACAATTATCAATAATCATATCGTGATATCTCTGGCTGGTCATTGTGGTGTTCTGCAGAACAACTAACTCTGTGCGTTGGTTCAGAAAAATGCCTCCCCATATACATATAGAACCTCCGCCAAAAGCTGTTGTGGGTACCATAAACTGTTCTGCCTACCTTCGACTTCTTTCCCTCCAAGCAAGAAAACGTCCATTGGAGTTGACCAAACGAAATCTATAATCATCCGTGAATGAACATCGGCTCCAATCTTCAAGTGTCTAATTGTGGTGCTCCTCAGACCATTGCCGTCGATGAACCCGGTGTTCCCTATTCAAACGGTTATGTTGTACCCTCCTACGTACTCTCAAACCACGAACATGTAGTCGTCGTATAACACTCTGGTTCGAAATTAGAACTCCTGTTGCAACTCTCAGTGATCTATTGAGCCGCGACGCCGGGTAAGTGGGATTTTTCCTAGCATTGCGGATCAAAAGAAGATCTTGGGCAGCTGTTGTACTGCGCTGCCGACCTCCCTCATAAACATAAGCTAATGAGTCGTTTTGGATGAACCTATTCCAATTCCGACTCACGACACTTTGCGAAACATTCAACCGCCGGGACAAACCTTCCTGTATCCACCGTATGATTTTCTCCAGTTGCACAGGGGCCAAACATCTTCTCGGCAAGACTGATAAGCTGAGATTGTTCTCATTTCTTCAATTATTGTCACCTATATATATATATATATATATTCTTTTGAACTTTTAGCTGACAATATTTAGTTAGCAAACAATAAAGCATATAGATCAGGGGTTAGTGACGGGGTGTCATACAATTCGGCGTAGTTCATAAAAGCCTAGGGAAAAAACCCCAGTAATAAAATCCCTGGCTCCCCATCTAAGTGTGAAAATAAAAAAAATGAAAAATGAAAAGAGTGATCTTCTATTGATGGAGACAGAGACTTCTTCAAGGTGCTCACATTGAATCTGGAAATAAAAAGACAAAAGCAGAAAAAAGAACTGAATAACAATAATACGTATCATATTCGTTTGAAATTTATAACCCATTTCAAGAAAGAGTTGGAAACATCATGAATAGCCCTAAAACCATCTTGAAATCTATATATGGGACAACTATTGATGAGATGAGGTATTGTTTCTTCTGCTTATCCACCTTCACAACTTGCGATAGGAACTGAGTTCCATTTAAATAGCATGCCATTGGTAAGACCATGACCTGTTTTCAAACGATTAAGAACCGTCCAATTTTTTCTTGGAAGATCAAAACCAGGAACTTTTTTAGAAGGATCAGAAGCGAGATACTTATTGAACATATCGTAAGAGTTCCACTCAGTCTTCCATAATTCTTTATCACTTATGTTCATATTGAAGAACGAATTATGCCATAATGGTTTACGTGACTTCAATCTGTGAATTCTTATTTTGTGGAAAATATGAAATAATTGGGAATAAATTGGGAAAAGAATGATATTTATTCCAAGAATTCAGAGCTGCAGTCTGCCTCCGAATATGAGGAGGGATAATATTAGACAATACTGGTAACCAATGAAACGGTGTTGATCTTATGGTGCCAGTAATTATTCTCATAGATGTATTCAATTGTGCATCAATTTTTTGTGTATGTGCACTATTAAACCAAAACAAAGCAACAATACTCAGCTGCAGAAAAGACTAGGGCTAGAGATGCTGTGCGAAGAGTGGAAGCATCAGCACCCCTAGACGATCCAGCTAATTTCTGAACAATATTATTCCTAGTTTTCAGTTTTAGGCTCAGATCATTTAAATGAGCCTTGTAATTGAGAGATGAATCTAATTTAACGCCTAAGCATTTTGGATAGAAATTATGTTCGATAGGAGAATCATTGAAAGTTACAGCTAAATTTCTATATTTTTCATGATTATTCAGATGGAAACAAGATACCTCTGTTTTGTTGGGATTTGGACATAATCGCCACTCGATAAAATAATTCTTTAAAATTTCCAAATCAGATGACAGTATCTTCTCCAGAGCATGGAAATCCGAATTTTGGTTAGCAATAGCAATGACGTCAGCATAAACAAATTTTTGAGATGATAGAAGATGTCTATCGAAACGTCGGAAATCATTACATCCACAATAGATGATGGTAATAGCCCAAACAATCATTCAACAAGAGCTAAATCATCAACAATATCTCGTCATCAACTGCAAATCACTTAGATTTAAATTGAAAAGTAAAGGAGGTAAAACTGATCCTTGAGGAAGACCGTTTTTCAATGATTTGAAGTTGCTACTCTTATTGTCAATAAAAACACAAAACCTTCTATCAGATGCTGACCTTGAGAAGATGAAGAAGGTGGAACAATTGGCCAGATCTACTAATTGGTTGTATAAATAATATTGTTGTTACTTATTGTTTTTTTTTTTAATTGCATCACTGATTTTGTGTGGTTTATAAAATTTTGTATTGATCAAACTGGGGGCTAAATTGAGTGGATAATTGTGGGATTTATAGATTAGATTGGTATATACAGGGTGATCAATGAATGATTCAGGGGGAGATTTTGTCGAGATAGACACAGGTGTATTTATTGACTGTGATGATGCTCGGAAGGAATTCGGGAAGGAGAGAATAATGAATTTAATACATTTCAACATTAGGAGTATTCAAAAAAATTTTGATAACCTTTTAATATGCTTGCAATCTTTAGAATTTGAGAATTTGGATGTGATAGTTCTTTCTGAGTGTTGGGGTATTAGTAATCTGATTCAATTCGATGTTGCAGGTTTCAATTGTTATTATAATGAATCTAGATATA
Organism: Micraspis discolor; assembly: GCA_030674115.1. NCBI lineage: Eukaryota > Metazoa > Arthropoda > Insecta > Coleoptera > Coccinellidae > Micraspis > Micraspis discolor. The sequence goes on along the minus strand of JARTUT010000451.1, from coordinate 816,367 downwards.
ATCAGAATGATGGGTTAGTGTTATATGTAAAAAATACATTCGATGTTGAACATGAAATCATTGAACTAACTGAAGTGAACTTATTGAGACTAACGTTAACTAAGGACCATAAAACCTTTGGAATAACTGCTACTTATAGGCCGCCAGCAACACAGGTAACTGCATTCATAGCTGATCTGTCGGGTTATTTATCAAATTTGCTGAAACGTGACACGGAGGTAATAGTTGGTGATATAAACATAAATTTAAAAGAGAATATAAATCAATCAATTTTGTATCATTGCACTTTGAGCCAGTTTGGATTTGTGTCGTATATTAATAAGGAAACTAGGCGATCCTCACATTCATCTAGTGCATTAGATCATATTTTCGTAAGGACTAGTGGTGAGATGAGACAAAGATACTGTTTTAGTTCGAGAGTTTTCCATACCTCACTCACAGATCACTTCGCTGTCTGTTTGTTCGTGAGGACTTTAGGTAGGGGGAGTGTTGGACAAAGTAAACAGGAGAGTAATGTGTTCACAACCCACATAAACCATGGTGTTCTCCTAAATAAAGTGAAAAATGAAAGGTGGGGAGACGTGTTGAATAGTCAGGATCCGCAAGATGCTTTCTTTAAGTTCAAAAACACAAACTACATTGAGTCTAGTCAATATCGAAAAGTTAACAATAGTCAAAATTTGAAAAAAATTAAACCCTGGATAACCTGCGGTCTTATTAATTCGATGAGAAACCGAGATAGAATGAAAAAAAGATTGCAGTTTAATGGCACCGACACAGATAGGCGGAATTATATTCAATATAGAAACAAATTAAATTCTCTTATACGTAAAACTAAAATAAATTATTATTCAGGGGAGATAATGAAAACAGGTGGAAATTCTCGTAAAATGTGGTCGGTTATAAATGAAATAACGAATAGATGCAAAAAAAGAGTTTCACTGAGATCAATTAAAGATGACAGGGGGGTTGTTCTTACTGACGATATGGTCATAGCTGATGGATTCAATGAGTTTTTTGTAGATATTGGAAAAAAAATGGCGTCGAAGATCAGGCAACCAAATAGTGGCAACGTGTTCAACTTCGTCGATATTCTTGAACCCGGTAGACGGAAATGAAATAATACAGGTCATTGCATCTCTTAAAAATGATTCTGCGCCGGGTCCTGATGGTATGTCTGCTGGGCTACTGAAGGAGTTGCACATGCATATTGTAGCACCTTTGGTCCATATTATTAATTTAGTATTTGAGACCTCCACTATGCCCCTTGAGTGGAAGGAAGCGTTGGTAATATGTGTACACAAATCGGGAGAAAAAGACATTCTTACGAACTACAGACCAATTTCGCTCATCAACAACTTCGCGAAAATATTTGAAAAATGTTTAAAATCACGAATGACGCAATTTCTACAGCGTTTCATTATATTGAGCTCCAACCAATTCGGTTTCCGAGAGGGAAAGTCTACTCAGGGTGCAATGTAGGAGTTCTTCGGGTCACTTATTGAGGGTATGAACGGAAATAAAAAATGTATGTCAGTGTTTCTGGACTTGGCGAAGGCCTTTGATACGGTGTCTCATAAGTTGTTGATTGAGAGACTCGAGGCAGTGGGTATTAGAGGCAGTTGTCTGTTGTTGCTCGAAAACTATCTGAAACATAGAGTACAGAGGGTTACTTTGAATGGTAAGCTGAGTGAACGAAGAACTTCAACTATGGGTATACCACAGGGAACTGTCTTGGGGCCGATATTATTCCTCATTTATGTGAATCAGTTGCTTCTTTTGAAGGTACCCAATAGAAAAATTGTGTCATACGCAGACGACACAAAGTTATTTTTTGAGGGGAATACATGGAATGATGTATATAGAGATGCTGAACAGGGTATGAGGATTGTGGAATCCTGGCTGACGAAAAGCCTCTTGAGTCTGAACACTGCAAAATCTCATTTCATCACGTTCACCTTGATGAGGAATGGGTTACCTGCTTTTACTACACTTGCAGTGCATCAGTCCGACTGCGATGACACAAGTTGTATGTGTCCCAAAATAAGCAGAGTGCCTAGCATAAGATATCTTGGTTTATATATAGATCAGTACATGAGGTGGGAAGTTCACGTCGAGTATATGACGACACGCCTCAAAAATTTGGCATATATTTTCTACAATCTGCGTGAAGTAACAACTGTCCCCTTTATGCTGAAAGTTTATGATTCGCTGGTTGAGTCGTTGCTGAGGTATGCCATAATAGTGTGGAGGGGATTATTTGACAGTGCTTTGGAGGGTCTGCAATAATACAAAAATATATTTTTAAAATAATCTTTAATGTCAGCAAAACTTTTAGCACTGAGCAATTATTTGAGCAATGTAACAGACTGAATATAAGGCAGCTGAATATTTCGGAATGCTTGTTTCATCAGATCAATAGTAGTAAAAGTCTCATTATACATGATTATGCCACGCGACATCGTTGTGAGCAAAACTTGCGCGTACCACTTATGTTCAGGAGTCATTTACAGCGGAGTTATCAATATCTGGGTCCTAGGTTTTATAATATACTTCCTCATTCATTGAGATATGTGAATACGAAATATAGAGGTAATAAGGATGATATTTTACACTATGTTAAAAAAAATTTCGACAGATTCTTGGATGTTCTGTCGTGAATGTTGCACTGATTTTCTCCTTCCCGGGTTTCATTGTGAGATGGTCCTGTGATCTGATGTGTTTTCTTTTTTTCAAAATGACAGGTTGGTTCTTATATATCTTGATTTTCAACATGCAGTCGGAATATTCGATAACTGAGAGAACTGTGCGACATACAAGCTTGCAGCTTAGGTTACACAGGATCTCAAAGATAAAATTAATTTCAAATGTACGTAAATTTCCGAATAAATTATTATTATTATTATTATTATTATAACATATTTTCTAATAATCGTACCATTTTCACACATTCCAGATGGGTATAGAGTTCGAATATTAATCCATCTTTTCACACAGTGTCATATGCCGAAGATAAATCGATGAAAGCAGCTCCTGTTTTCAACCAATCATTGAAGACTGATTCTATGAAAGTTGTGAGGCTGAGAACCTGATCCGAACAATTTCTGTTTTTCCTAAAGCCTCCCTGGAAATTTTGTAGAGCATTTTCTATAGAAGATTCAATTATAAAAAGGATTAGCCTTTCTAATATCTTGAAAGGAGCACTCAATAAACTGATGGGTCGATAACTACTAGGATCACAAGGATTTTTTCCTCGTTTCAAAATCCCTATTACTTTAGCCTTACGAAATTCGGAAGGAAAGTTTCCCAAATTCAGAATATTGTTATAGAAAGACAATAACCAAGTCAAGGCCTTTTTTCCTGAATGTTTGATGAATTCTGGATAAATTCCGTCAAAACCTGCTGCCTTTCGAGATTTGGTAGATTTGATTGCAGCCCTCAATTCATCTTTATTGAACGGATGTGACACATGTTCTAAAGTAGGAGCTGATCTCCTGAATATCTGTAATTTTTTCTTCGTATTCCTCATTTTAGATTGGGATATATTGACTGATTCAAAGACATTAACTAATGTGTTTGAACGAGAGAAAAAAACAGATTTAATAACAAATACCACATTGCTTTTCACTCCACCTGTAACAGTCTACAGATGATAATCGATTTTGTGAACAAGAGCCGATGAAGTGAAGAAAAATTTGATATAATCAACTCAAAACATCTTAATTTTTCCTTAGAGAACATATAATGTACAAATATTCACGAGAAAAAAAATACAGATCTTCCTAGTTACAACTTGAGGCGTCCGAAATTCTGGTATGATGATTAATGAAGACCTTGTTCACCTATAGCTAAATTTTCCTGATTATGATGCCATATCTATTTAAGTTACTAAAATGATTATATTTTGAAGTAATATAGTTTCAAGTGGAACAGGGTTGTAACAGAAATGAAACAGAAGAAAAGTGTTAGTTTGGAATATTTTACTTGGATGTATGAGTTACTTCAAAGGACAACTGCTCAGTGAAAGAAAATTATGCTGAATGGTTCTCGATGCAGTTGATATGACTACTTTCGATTTGTTTTTAGTAGATGGGGAATTTAAGCTTAAAATAAAATTTGAGGAAACTGTGAACAGTTATTTTTTCGTGATTGTTCTATTAGAATATGACGATATCTTTTCGCTTTAATGACTGCCATCTTAGAATATTGATCCGAAAATGTTCTCAATCGATTGGGTTCGAACTCCTGAAGTAAAATATGAAGTTATACTTTAGAGTGTCCATACACTTTTAATCATCCATAGAAAATGTGCTATACAATTCGTATTTTCAGAGAAGATTAACTGTGCAAAGATCCCGGTCAAGTAAGTTATCGAGCCAAATCCGTCCTATGATTCAGCAGTTTTGAGTATATGAAGGTATCTCTTATGTCCTAGAATATCTATCGGATCAAGTTGTAACTCCAAATTAGATCAAAACAAATAGGCTCGCAGGATTTCGTAAGAATCGTCAATTTTTAAAGAATCCAAATATAAAATTTTATTACTTTATTAATCATTAAATATCGGACGTATTATAACAAAAATTTAGCATATAAGGATTGTATTCATATCTAACATATTCTCAAGGTTCATTAGCCCAACATCCTTTCACTAAAAAAGTTCAATATTTTTTCATTTGTTTAAGATAAAAAAAATGTCAGAAAGTCCGTTTTATATCGGTCGGACTCTCAGTTCGGGGAGAATTATCACGATGGAATAATATATATTGTTGAATTGATAGGAAAGGACTGACAAGGGCTTTTAGGAGAAGGGTCGTTGAGCTTGGAACAATAATTGAGGAATACTATTATTATAAATTTTTAATTTAAGATATGAGTTTGTTCATTCATAGTGGTAGTTGTTTTAGTAACACACTGTTCTGGAGTACGGGGAAAGACCTGACCTTACGACAGTGATTTATTTTATAATTCAATATAATTCAATTCACAATTCAAAATATAGGATTGTTGATTCATCGTTGCGGTTGATTTAGAATGACACTGTTCCAGAGCATGGGAAGAGACTCTAGAATAAATGCGCCAAAGCTCTCTACCTCACAACAGTGAGTTTCTGGATTTATAATTCAATAACATTCAGTTTATGATTCAAAATCAGAGCTGTGCCAAAGCATTGTGCTTAGTGCTCGTGAAAGCACTCTAAGCACTTTAGTGCTTCCGAGCACTGTGCTCGCGAGCACTTTTCAAAGGCTAGTGCTTAGTGCTTGTTTTTCGGAGCACTCTCGCGAAAATCTTAGTGCTTAGTAATCCGCTAAGCACTAAGCCTTTCCGAATTCTTGAAGTAGGGTCAATATAAGCAGGTACGGTATTTGATTTTTTTATGTGCGCAAAGATAATATGATCGTTTTGAATTAATATTCAGTATTTCTTCAGTCACCATTGATTTAACTTTATGGTTATGAAGGACAGAAAATTTTTTGCTTTTGCGCGCTTGTTACTAGTGGAACAGGCGTGCTATCGTTCTGTCCAAATGTCTGTAATTTCCGAATATCGAGCCGAAAATGGTTTCAATCCATTGGGTTCGACTTCTTGATGGAGAAACCTTGGTCAAATTTAAGTAGGTCAGGCTGGCCGGCCCTCCGATCGTATACTCTCTATCTTCCGAAGGAGATGACCTAGAGTTTTCATTTTTCAGAATAGGTTGATCGTTCAAATATCTCTGTCAAGTTCGTTATTGGGCCAAATCCATCGTTAGTTATTAGCATTCAAAATTTGATTTTCGCCTAGAATATTCATCTGATCAATTTATTATTTAGAAGGTGTTTTAATGATGTTAAATTAAATGGTTTTCCAAATTTCGAGATAATCGCCACTCTAGAAAATTCATTAAAAATTCCCAAAAAAATCTTTTATTAGAACCGATTCTTTATAAGATATTCGTCAGATATCTATGATGTTTCTATGGACGTTATTGATTTCCTGAATATAATTAAATTTCATCAATCCTGAAAATATATTATAATTTTATGGAACCGAAAGCGAATAGATTGGAAATTTTGAATTCTCATTCCTTGTTACTATGAGCCTTCGTGTCTCATCACAAAAAAGGGATCCAAAATAGGAAAATTTCTATAAACAATCTGATTATCAGCTACATTTGATTTCATAACGATTTCTGGATGAAATTATATGTTATTCATCAAAATGTGTTTTGTGCATTGTAGGTCAAATGCTTATTTTTCAATAATTTATGTTTCCATTGATGACACTTCATGAGTCTGAAGTTGTTTAAGGGCTAAATTGTGTTCGTATAAATGCATTTTTATATCGTATCACTTATAGAACAAACGCGTTGAGACTGCTTTGCAGCATTTTCAGATTTTTCACTTATATGCTCTATCCACACTAAAGCGAACAATGCATCACATCAGTAGTCTCGAACGTCAGAGAGCGAAAACGGTAGAAATACTTTGAGCAAATCTGTAGATTCCAACTGAAAAATGGTAAACGAGGAAAACCATATTCTTTAATAAACTTCATTCATTACTGGTTCAAATGGTGGGAATTCGAATAGATGTGAAATAAAACGAAAATTCGAACTAGACTAGAATGATTTATTGCACAAAATTTTCTGTACTCTTTTTCACAACATCATATCACTGATTAAAATGGATATTACACCATAATAAAAGAAGATTTAAAGCTCTTTTAAAATATTGTAAACAAACGAATATTTTCACAAAAACGTTAGACCAAACTGCCGTTCCCAATTGGGAATTTTTAGGCCAGATGTTCTTGTGCATATTTTTTATGACCCATCCATTTTAGCACTCTTCGGAATTTCCGTCGGCAAATTTGTTGATTATTTGGAAAGTAAATACACAAAACCAGGGTTCAATAACTACCTTATCAGTGGCACTCGGTGGGTAACCGGTAGTTGTAAAATTCGAAAGTTATGGCAATCCTTGAAACACAGCCCTCATTTTTGCGCGCTTGTTTCTAGTCTAGAATAGTTTAGCATTTGAAAGTTGATTTTCGCAATAATTCCTAAAATATTTATCCGATCAATTCGTACCTTGGACGATTTTGAAATAAAAGGGTTGGCCAAATTTCGAAGGAATCGACACGGTAGAAAATTCTTAAAACATTCCCGAAAACATTTTTCTCAATACTCGATATCTTATCAGATATTCCTTCGAAATCAACAAGAATTCGTACATAAATCGAGATTACTGATAATTTGTATGCCCCAGAATTTTACCGTCGTAGCTGAGTTTTTGAATAAAACAAATCAGTTCTAGTGTGAGATTCAAACCCGGGAGGGTGGAAAAACATTAATATTAGGTAGTAATGAAAATGTCAAAAATGAATCTACTTCAATAAACAATTCGAAGTGACATTTTTCAACTACATTGGAATGCGAAAAGCACTAACGTATTGTCACTCTAATCCCAATCAGAATATCTAAAGCATTAAAAAGCATTGGCGTGTCAAGATTTTTTTACTAATAAGGAATAATGCATAATTTTGGTGCTCCAGAAAAACAAAACTTCATATTTCTTGGACACTGAAAGCACTTCTAGAGAAGTAAAATTCATTTGCCAGGACATTTTGACATTTTCAAGCAAAAAGCTCACCCAAATTATCTTCTGAGAAACCATACTTCTGGGTAATATTCCACTGGACTAATAAATAATATTGAACAAGCACTCAAGGAAAAGATCATAATTGAATGCAATTTGAACACTCTGTGATAAACCTCTATGTTTAAATGTTTTGCAATCAATTTTGTTCAGTACCAAAGAATACCGAATGCTGAAAATAAAGTTTCAATATTTTAGTTTGTGATTGAAGACCTCAAAATAAGTGGTTTTGAAGATGAAGCGATATTCTGTAGTCTAATTAACTACTAGCGTAACCAAATACAAAATTCGATTTGATTTAATTTGCCAGATGTCCTATCAACATACAATTCAAATATTCCTCAATCAGTTCACTGGAAGAAATCTCAGCTGGTCACAGACAACATATCCCTTGTTTATTATGAGGGACCTAGAGTTTTCATTTTTTCAGAAAAGGTCGAATGTCCAAATATCTCGGTCAAGTTCGTTATTGGGCCAAATCCATCGAATAGTTTAGCAGTTAATAACATTGATTTCTTGAATATTCATCATATCAATTCGTAACTTAGAGAATGTCTAGATAGCGTTAAAAAGGAAGGAGTGTGCCAAATTTCGAGAAAATCGTCACGAGAGAAAATTTTTAAAATTCCCAAAATGTTTTTTTCAATACACGATATCTCATAAGTTATTCGTCAGATCACATCAATTTAGGGCATTTATGCAGGGTATAGGTACCTAAAATATTTTAAAATTTCATCATCATAGCGTACAATCTCCAGAAGATATAAGAGTTTTTCTGAAAATGAAGTCACAGATTATTATCCATGAATTCACATCACATCAACTATGAATCTCTATGAGGGTGGTTTTAATTTTATGACAAGTTGTCATAATGAGTGAATATTGAGCCGAAAATGAAACTAATTCTGTGGGTTCATTTTTATGACAAACATGTCTAAACTACTGGTGTGTGCAGTTGTCATATTTTGAATGGAAATGTCATTATGAATTTTGCGACAAGAGGACTATTTTTTTCCCAAATGTCTGTAATTTCTGAATATCGAGCTGAAAATGATCGCCATCGGTTGGATTTGACTCGTGATGAAGAAACGGTGGTCCAATTTGAAAATGTTTGGCTGAATATTCTCTATCTTCCGAAAGAGATGAGATAGAGATTCCATATTAATAGAATTAGTTTATTATCCAAATATAAGTCGAGTTAGTTATTGGGCCAGACCTTTCCGATAGCTCAGCAATTATGAATCTGAAATTCGGTTATAATTGATGACACTCAACTACAACAATTTATATATGGTATAGAAATGTGGAAAGAATGCCAGATCGAAGAATTTGCTGAACTGTAAGTTCACTCAACTTCCATTTAAGATATATGTTTATTGATTCTTTCACACCAATTGTGCTGGCTGATTTTGAATCGCATTCTTTTTAAGTCTGAGAAAAGACTTTAGAACAAGCGCGTAAAAGCTCCTGATCTCACGTCAGTGCTTTTTCAGTAATGTGTTCTCGCTTATAAAATAATTGGTCCTCGATTATTAATTCAATTTTATGCATTGATTAGGAACAGCCATTCAGATTCAGATCGACGAATAAGATTAACTAGTACCAGGATGTAAATTGAATGCATGCGTTTCACAAAACAAATAAAATGGCTTTTGAGTTTTTCCCAGTCTCGAAATCATAATTTTAGATATGTCGATGAAGCTAAAGAGTTCTTATTTCAATCAAACAACATTACATAAAATAGTTCCCACTAAAGTGCTTAGTGCTTAGTGCTCGAAATATTCGATTACTTTTGCAAAAGTGCTCGGTAATCCGGAGCCTTCTGTCGAAAGCGGTGCTTAGAACTCGAGACTCGAAGCCTTTTTTTTTTCGAGTGCTTAGGGCTTAGTGCTCGAAGCACTTTTTTTCGGTGCTTAGCACAGCTCTGTTCAAAATATAGGTTTGTTCATTCATTGTGACGGTTGTTTTTAGTATCCCACTTCCAAAGTACGGGAAGAGACTCTAAAAAAGTGCTCTCCACTCCACGTCAGTTTTTTTATAAATTTTTCATCCCGAAACATCCTCTGTTAAGTTGGTCTAGAGGTTTAATTCGCCGTCAAGCATGAAGTAATATTTACACTGAGATATAGAGTCCACCATAAAGGAATCAACAGTATACACTTGGGTATTATTTTTCGTGAATCAATAAAGATACTAAGCAATTTATATATCAAAAAATGTGTTCATCGAAATTTCCACTCCGACGAATCGCTTCATGTTATGAATTTTTTGTTGCTGAGATCCTTTATCCTCCGAAGTGTTCATTCTCTGCCCTTGCCTTGCCTGCCATCCAATTGCCCGAAGGGTAGGAAGCCCGTCAAAATAAAATCGCTGTGTAAAAGGTTTTATCGATTCGCCGGAAATTTATTGTGAAATTTCTCGGAATAAAGATTGACAGACATCACGAATAAACTTCACATATTAATCGACAGGTTAAACAAAGGCGGATGGGGCCTTTCTGTAATTCCATTAGCCGATGAGTTGAACCAGTGGTTTTATTGGAACGTCTTTCAATCTGAATGCGTCCGACAATATTCTCGATGGGTAATCTTCCTCCTCGGAAACCCATTCAGATTCAGCGTCTGAATATTTACATTGGAAGATTTAACTGGATGTAACTGCTTTTCTTTCGTTTTGACGTTCCGATAAACGGAAATTGAAAATCTACTGTTGAAGGAACAATTATCTTATAGATCGTCACCTTTCAGTTTATTGAACCATTGGGTTTTCACTTTCAGAGTCGGCATGGGTGGGTATTTCACTTTTCACTGGAATATTGTGCTAATTCGATCATGTGAGCGGGGTTATTATTATAATTTAATATATATAATAATTATAAAGAATCTACTGACCTCCCAGAAATGTGAATAGGATACTCTATGTTATCGATTTATAACTGTGTCACCAAACCCACTCGGCTCCAGAGAGTGCACAAAGTACCTCCTCGGCTAGCTCTGAGCTGAGACTACTTATAAAGGGGCGCCACTCTCTTTTATAATAATACAAAGAAAAAAAAGAGGAAAGTACACTAAAGATCTCAGGGTCGCAAAAGAGAGAAAATGACGAACGCACTCTCAGGATGCCAAACGAGCCCGATCACACAAGTGGGAGGTAGTGGCTGGTAGAAAGAATATAGAGCAATTATTTAATAATATAATGAGCCCAAATGAAATACACAAGGTCCCTCAAACGAGGATATATCTTACAGAAGGTAGATCACTAACTAGTTCTTACTTCACAACCCGAATATTCGATATAATGCTTTATCTCTTACTAAACAAACAGTAATATCACCCCAAGGTACATACTGAGAGCCTCGATGGTAATCGTTACTAATAGCTCTTTCCTTATATCTTAGCGACCTTCTCGATAGGTCGGATTTTATGTACTGAACAGTATTCACTGAATTGGGCTTCTTTGATACTAATCAATCTTAACTGAATTCTACAGACTAACCTTCTATAACAGTCTAGGTCGTGGCTTGACTGAAGTACAAAAGGATATAGTTTCTTAAACCATAATTACTCTCACAGTCTCGCAGATGGAAACTGGGCTCAAATATATTTCTAGGCCAACGCAGTACAATTTCTCACAGTAATGCCCCCTGGGTAGACGACAGGTGTGGTATCTTAGATGGCAAAATCTGGTGGAGGTCCCCAAAGACAGCTCCCACGGCAGTTCGACGGTAATTCAAAATCAGCCTAGACAAACAGCTCGAAGACTTCAAAGTCAGTTCAGAATCTGCGGCACCTCGCAACGGTACAATAACAATTCCCAATCCGAAGCAGAGTGATGCTAAAATAACGAACAAAAATCTAAAATACCTCGTGACAAACAAAGGTTAACTCACCAATCCCACGTCGGTCCCCAGTTCGGTCTACAGGTACTAACTAGAGCGGGAATTTTGAAACCGTGACAACTGTTTCACTCAAGCTCCGTAGTAGCTTAGAAATAGTGTGAGTCTTTGACCACTGTGTTTATTTTAATTGCAGGTTCTTGATTTTTTTTCTCTAACACTTTCTTATTCTGTCCCGTAGCACAGTTATGAGTGATTTAAGGCTTTAAATTGGGCTATACCATCACTGAATACTTTTTGAGAACACATATTTTTTGCTCCTCAGAGAATGTAACTTAAGTTTTCATCCAAACAAGTATTTCAACTCGAAATCATACTGAATTTCTTATGTAGAGACTTTCCATTAGAATTTAGGTGAAAATATAAAAATTTCTGAATTGTATTCGGCAATTTTTCGCTTTTCCGGGCATAAATTATCAATTTTGTTAATGAATGACGGAAATTCAACAGGTTCACTACTAATAGCACCTAATGAGGAAAGTTTACTCTGTATATTCCAGGAGTTATTATTGTAATCAATTTTTAAATTGAATTTTCTACAAAAATCGGAGCCAAAATTAAATGAATGGTTAGTGGCGGGAACAACTAGTGCCTCTAAACAATGACAACAATTATCTATGATGATGGGGAGATACACAAAACCTTTAACTTCTTGTTCTTGATTATCAGCTGTTATAGCAAATTCGCGAGAATGAGGAATTATTTTCAAATGTTTTTCAGTTAATATTTTTAAACCACTTCCACCTACTATGGATACATTAGATCCCGAATCTAACAAAGCAATTATGGGAGAGTTCACTAAAATAACTTCGACAAAAGGGCGGTTATCATTAAATTTTTCGTGAAACAGTGGAAGTGTTTTATCAGGTGAACACAAATTTTCTTTATAAAATTTAGATACAGTTATCTTCCACTTTCGCAAATCTTCCTCGTCAAAAAGACCATAATTGTCAGATGTGGTCCTACGATCGCAGTGAGAATGCTGGACTACAGAACAATTCTCAGAATTTAGTTTTTTGAACGATTACACGTATGTACCGTGAATCCAGGGGATCCGCACGGAAAACAAAATTTTCTCGTCCGTTCTTTTGAACATTTTCTATACACGTGACCAGGTTTATGGCAATTCCAACAATTTAGTTCTTTACTGTTTGCATTCGAAACATAAGTTGGCTTTTTATCTACGGTAGCGACAGTTTTCTTCGAATATGGATTATGTCTAGTCTGAACTGAAAATTTCAGAATTGGATGAACTTGGAGGGACTATTAATAATAATAATAATAATAATAATAATAATAATAATAAGGCTTTATTTCCAACAGGCTAGATTGCCCAGTTACAGGAAAAATACATAATTGAATAGAACAGTAATTGAAATATTCAAACACATCGATATTACTACAAACACATGAGTGCAAGTTGATTCAACATAAGGATATCAATACAAGAACCAATATATGGTGAATAACAGTGGTATATAAAGAAAATATATATATATGCATATTCAGCCTGTAACAAAATTCACCAAGAGAAAAAAAAAAAGTTAACAATGAAAATTGCAAATAATCACCATTATTACATAGCAACAATGACTTGCATACACTTACAAAAACAAATTGAATTCTACTTCATCAACGTCCATTCAACCTCAAAACCCTACTTATCTCCGAGAACGAATCATGGTTAATATCGCAATTCTCAGATATATCATTAAATATGGAACACATGTATCTCACAGGGGACTGAATAAGTGAGTTCGTCCTAGGCGTATCCATGGCGAAGCACTGCTGTAATCTAGAGGACATCCGGGGGACACGGAACCCAACAGAGGAGAGAAGTGCCGGGCAATCAACAAGACCGTGCAAAATGTTGTACAAAAACCTTAGGGATAACATTCTTGCACCCATTTCAAGAGACCGAGCTCCGAACCTTTCGAGTAACTCATCTTGATCAAATCCTCTAGCTGGATAGACGCCGTCTTCTCTCCAACCAAATACTTCAGAAACCTTCGCAAAATTGACTCTAAATACTTCTTATGTACCCTATAAATAGGATGCCATATCATGAAACCAAATGTCAATCTACTCCTTATCAAGGAATCAAACAAACGAATGAGGGTTTCTGTGCTGCTGAAATGACGGGCATTTCTAACAATAAATCCGTAGGTCCTAGATGCAGTCACCATAATATTACTCATGTGCGGGACGAAGCTCAAACGCTGATCAAATATAATACCAAGATCCCTGGTCTCAGTCACTCTTGTGAGAACCGAGCTACCAACCGCGTTGTCAAAGTGCACAATACTTCGGTTCTTTGAAAAGGAAAGCACACTGCATTTCACAACATTCAAGCACAGCCGGTTGGCGGCACACCACTCAACCAAAGCGTTCAGTGCATTCTGCAGGACAACACAATCCGACCAATCAATAATCCTTTTAAACAATTTGAGATCATCGGCATACATTAATTTGTCAACCGCCAAGCAGTCCAATAAATCGTTAACAAAAAGCAGAAACAAAAAGAGGTCCCAGGTTAGACCCCTGTGGTATGCCGGATGTAGCAATATAGTCACCAGAACGATGACACTCGAACTGAACAAATTGACGTCTTCTGTGAAGATATGATCTCATCAAAGACACCAAGCCGTCAGAGAAGCCCACTCCAGCTCCGAGTTTCCGCAACAAAGATCATGATTCACTCGATCAAATGCCTTCGCGAAATCGGTATACACCACATCGACCTGTGTACCATCATCAAGGCTCTCGAATGCAAACTGCGCGAAAGTTACCAAATTCGATATGCAAGATCTACGCGTCATAAATCCGTGCTGTTCCATGTGCAGTTGCTTTTTAACCATTGAATATATATTATGGTATAAGATGATCTCGAACAATTTCGCAAAGTTTGACAATATACATATCGGCCTATAGCTGCTCACAAGCGATGGATCACCTTTCTTCAAGATAGGTACAATTTTACCAACCTTCCAAACTTCAGGGAACACACATGTCTTCAGGATAAGGTTGAAAATATGACGTAAAGGTACACAAAGTACACCGATACAATCCTTAACCAAGAAAGCCGGCACCCCGTCCGATCCGGCCGTTTGATTTGCTTTCATTTTCCTAGCGGCAAACAAAATATCCTCTTCCACGATCCTATCGAAATTAACAACATTATGAGCAACTCCAGAGTCAACATCATCTGAAGAAGTAGTACCTGGACTGTCATAAACCGAACTAAAGTAAGTTGCCAAAGCATTAACTATCTCCCCCGGCTTACTGTACTTTTCGCTTCCATTGCTCATTACACCAGGCAAACGAGAGCCACCCTTTTTTGTTTGTAAAAAGGACCAAAATTTCGACGGGTCGGCCGCTATATCGATCTCTGAGTTCCTAACAAATTCTCTGTAAGCGATCTTAATTTTGACCTTGACTTCATTTCTGATCCTCCCAAAATTATACCGATTAAATATAGTTGGTGTCTGCTTGTATTTTCTATGATATCTTTTCTTCAGGTGTAGGAAGTGTATTATCTCAGCGGTGTACCATGATGGATAACGTCTCCTTCTAGATGACCTATAAGGAACGGATCTCTCGAATATACGATCAAGAACCTCATAAAGCTCCTTGCATGCTAAGTCAGGATCACCCTCCATATTAGTTACCGCGGACCAATCGGTCTCTGAAATAAGCTCGTAAAGCAGAGGAAAATTTGCCCTCCTGAAATTGAAGGTCGGTGGGGAAGAATGGTTAACTCCAATGTTTCTAACGCTAGCAAATTTTACCTTCAAAGCAAAGTACAGAGGGGGATGATAAGGATCAACAGGTACCATAGAATAATCATCCAGCAACATATTACAACATACATTACTAAATAATAAATCGAGTAATCGACCAGAGCTATTAAGAGTATGATTAAATTGTTTAAGTTCTAAAGTTTCTGAAAAAACTCTCAAGCCGATACATTTACCATCTGTTAAGGAGGAGGTCACATACAGCGGCGCATTGAAGTCGCCAATAATTACAATATTTTTATGCAATAAAACAAATGAAAGCAATAATTCCAAAAATGAGTTATATGTATCACTATTAATATTAGGAGGTATATACAAAGAAAGAACAACTAAAGAGGATAAACCGGTCTCTATTTTACACCCAACTAAATCAACGGAAGGAAAATGTTCACGCTGCGCTGAAAAATCAACTGGCTCTGCACGCAGCCTCTGGTGGACTGCCATCAGAACACCACCGCCCCTAGAGCAACCCACCGACTCCAAGTTACGATCCTTCCTGAAAACACTAAAATGATCTGGAAATAGTTCGGCACTAAACACACCATCTTGAAGCCACGTTTCTGTCAAACAGACAATATCATATGATGAACCTGACACGGAGCAAAAAGTTCTTCGGTTTTTGTATTTAGTCCACGCACGTTTTGGTAATAGCAAGTTAGTTCATCATTGCAACCGAGCGAAACTAGTTTAAACGTTTCACCGTTGGTATGCCCTTTATATATTTAAGTTGAGCATTTACGCCCTCTGAACGTAGTTTGTCGACTTCAGATTTTATTTGATCGTAATGAAGATACTTCAACTTAGTGGCTTCAGCCGGCTCCCTAGTCAATCGTCCGAATAGCTCATTCATTTTTGCGAAATAAATTGTGACTGACTCGCCATCAAATTTATTCCGAGATTTAATTTCTTCCCACAAATGTTCATCATGATTGGGTTGTTGAAAATCTCTTTTTACTTCAGCAACCAACGAGTCCCAATCTTTTAGTTTTGAAATTATTTGGCGGAGCCAATATCGCTCATCACCAACAAAAAGATCAATTGCTGAATCGTATAATTCAACTTTACTGACATGACGAGCCCTTCTTAACTCTTCGACATTTTCCAGAAAAGCATGCCACTTATTTCTATCCCCGTTAAATGTTTCACCCCATTTATAAACTGGTACAGATTTTACAACATTGTTACTACCTGTATTAGAGACATTGGAAACTGACGATTGCATAGAAATATTAGGTAAGACAGGTAGTTGAGGTTCGCTAATTTTATCATGTAAATCTGCGTCTACAGTTAAACAAGTTGCGTATGATTCATTTTTGAACTCATGGCGGTGTTTCACATCGTCCGCTTCATCATCTTTGTATTCTATTTCATCAAATACAAAACTCAAAGCCCCCAAGTTGGGCGCCATAATAATGTGTAACGTATTTTTGAATTGAAGATGTTAAAAAAAATATAAATATCTGAGTACACACAGCGAACGGCTGCTCTAATATACAGTAGGCAAATAGAGGTGGGTTATGAAAGAATTTGAGCAATGTATCTCGATGTTTGGGCGCCAATTGGTTATTATTTTCGAATTAGTTTTGTCTATTGCTAGAAACCAATAACTAACAATGGAAAAAGTTGTTAAATACAAATCAATAAAAGGGCTATACAAACAGTTTATTATAGAGGGTTGTTCGCTTGTACATGCATTTCCAAATCTCACTTGGGGATGAGCCTCCAGAGACTGTTTTCTGTGATGTGGTTGTAGAGATGTTGTCGACCATACCAAAATTAAATTTCCTCCACAATTATATTCAACGACTTTGTCTTCTGCTTCGTCAAGATATGATGAATTAACAGTAATTATTTTACGGTAGGAAGAGAAAAAAACCCTGAAACGATAAGTTCTAAAAACTTGGTTCCGTATGCCAATATGGCCGCTTAATATTTGAGAAATACTCACCTTTCAAAAAGGGTTTCGATAAATTCATACGGATGACGATGAATCTGAATATAATTTCACTATATTTATCGTGAACTCGACTCAACTAAAGATAGAAAGTATTCAAAAAGAGCGATAAAACAACTAATCCCTTAAACAGGTTCTACTCTAAGTGGAATCAAAAATGGAAGTGAAATCTTTGAATTAATTAAATTTTAATATTGAATTGTTAAGTACGGCATCTGGCAGAAACAGAAGGCTACAATGTTGAACGGAGAAGGACAACTGCTCGCGGAGATATGAATGAAACATATTTTGAAAATTGAAAGGTACATGGTGTTATAAACAATAATTTAATATTTTAAAATATACCATAACTTCAACTTCTGATGTCATTTATGAATGCTACAAGATATTCATTCCTCCTACCTACCCTAAAAATTTTAGCCCTCTAGACCTGCGGTTCGCGAGCCACATGTTGCTCTTTAGATGTGAGGCTGCGGCTCTTTAGTTCCATTCGCAAATATTATTTAATTAAAAAAATGTTCTGAAACGATTGACGAGATTTAGGCATTATCTGACGGCGAGGTATAGAAGAGGAGTGTTCCAGGGAGATTCACTAAGCCCGTTATTATTCTTTTAACACTCATGCCACTATCCATTGAGCTGAGGGCAAGCAAAATAGGATACAAGGCCGGTCCACTAGGTAGAAGGAACCACCTGATCTCCCATCTTATGTACGTGGACGACTTGAAACTCTAAGCTCTAAGTCCACCCTACAGCAACTATTGAATATCGTGTCTGACTACACCTCTGCAATAGGAATGTCATTCGGTTTGGACAAGTGTGCTGTTTTTCCTCTGAGCAGGAAAAGGGTTGATGATCCAGGAGAATATATCCCACTGGAAGATGGAATGACTTTTCGACGTCTGGAAAACGGAGAAACTTACAAGTTTCTTTGGATAAAACAGAGAGGAGTACTGGAGACAACCCAGATAAAGGACGCCTTATCAGCCAGAAGAAGCTGAGAGACATCTGGAAATCACAGCTGCCAGGAAAGAACAAAGTATCAGCTACAAATATACTAGCCATCCCGATACTTACCTACTCTTTCGGGGTGGTAAACTGGACGGTGAACTAACTCCTTGATCTTGATAGGTCAACAAGAAAAACGATGAACATGAATCTTAGCCTTCATCCAAATAGTTCGATTCAGAGGATATACCTTCCCCGAAGCCAGGGGGGTAGAGGATTGCAATGTTTGGAATATCAACACTATCAACAAACATTGGAAACAGCAGTAAGAATCCTAGGAAGTGAAGATCCGCTTCTGAAGTTTGTAGCTCAGCATGAACTCGCGAACCACGGAGCCCTCCTAGTCCGAGCTGGACAGAGAGCCTTGGAGAACCTCAGCATAACCAGCGTATCGATCGATCCTGAGCGTGCTGGAGCACCAATCACTCAAGAGCGGAACAAAGAAGGCTAGCAAGACTGATCCGGAAGTCTCAGTCGAATACATTACTCGAACATCATATGAGTAAGAGCCTGCACTCCATATTTTTCAGGAGTTTAAAAGACCAAGATCTGTCGGAAAAATTGTCTTTCGCCTTTCTAAAGTCGGCTAGCCTTAAGTCAGAGACATAGGGATTTGTGATGGCGTGTCAGGATGGAGTAATAAATACCAGATGGTGTGAAAAAACATCATGAAAATGGACACCCCAACAACTTGCAGAGCGTGCCATAGTCAACAAGAAATGATTATGCACATTCTTTCCGCCTGCAGAGTCTATGATCCATCAGGGTATATAGAGAGACACAACGCAGCACTCCAAGCTCTCTACTTCTATCTGAGAGCGGTATATGAGAAAGACAAAGAACCGGTGCTACCATATGTGCCTCTGGATATTGAAGCGGTGGTCCAGAACGAGAGAGCTCGAATATACTGGAACTATCCTGTCTCAACAACACGGCAGATCAATGCAATAAAGCCAGACATACTTCTTTCGGACAAAGAACTGAAAGAATTGTTCGTCGTGGAATTCTCCTCCCCTGCAGAAAACAATATAGTGATGAAAGAAGAACAGAAAAGGCAAAAATACAAAGATCTTGTTTTCGAGTTTAGAACTATGTACCCAGGTCATAAAGTCAGGATGGTTGTACTAATCTTAGGATGTCTCGGTGGAATGAGAGCCAACTACGTGGAAGAATTAAAGATTATTCCGGCCTGCAGATCTGGAGCCGAGATACTAGCACACAGAATGCAGAAGGCGGTGTTGCTTGGGTCAACTGCATATCATCAGATCCTATGAACTTTAGATGCCACTTGCAGCTCATCTCTTTTGTTAAGAGACGCTGCAAGGGCCGGACGAAGAACTTCTCCATGGAATGTGTGAGGGGTTTTTAGTGAGTAGCCAAACAAGATCTTGGAGTCTCACACTACCTAGAGTGCGGACCCTCTGGGCGCCCATAAAGGGTTTTCCCTCACACGAAAGAAAAATAATAATAATAATAATAATAATTTATTCACACATATAAAAAAAGTACAATTTTTAAATAAAATACTGGTTGTGAATATAATAATTCCACAGAAGCAGCCGATGCTACATGTATGTGGACATGGGTTGAATAAAATTTTTGCAGACTGCCAATGACAATATAAAATACAACCGTTGAAAGAAACATTCTTTGGGAAAGGATCGGCACGGTCAAAGACCAAACAATGATTCTCGCGGAGCTACATACGCAACACAAAATATGAGCATGCATGCCTTACCGTGTATCATGCTCAAGACGTCCCGGCATACATAAAAAAAAGATAAACACCACGAAAGTATAGGGAAATACTTGAATGTAGGGTCTACCCATCTCATTATGAAACTGTATATTATCTGAAGTCGCCCGCACACCGAAACAAAAGCAAACCACGAACACGCACTAATCCCTCAATCCAAATGTAATAGTACAAAAATGCTCTCTCAAAAATTATCACTATCTAAAGATATAGTTCAACCAAAACAATAATCGGTGTAAGTAAGTAAGATACAAAGCCATACGTTCATCATAAATAAAATGGTTCACTCTCACAATAGAATATGCACAGGAGAAAAACACAACGAAAATGGACTATAGAAAATTCTGCCACTAGGTCAAGAAGAGCCGCGAGAAGGGTCTACTCACCAGTAGCCAGTCCTTGACTTTCCTCCTGAACATTGCAGGCGAGTTAAGTGCAATGATTTCTGAGAGGGTTTCATTATACAGTTTTGGACCAAGGAACACATAGCTTCTCAAAGTAAGGGTTCTGTTAACTTTCGGAATATATACGGCAAGCGGCTGGTATCTTATAGAGTACTTATTCTCCGTAAGTTTTTTGTTCCTTGTGAATTTTTCTTCACTTATTACGCACTGAAAATAAAGTTCCCTGATATCAAGGACTCGCGAAAGTTCAAAGAGCTTCAGCGTAGAAAATATTCTTTTCTTTCCATAAATAATCTTCAAAATCCACTTCTGCAGTATTTTGATTGGGGAAAGATGATGATCATATGCACTGCCCCATGCTATCAAACCATACCTAAGCTGGGAATCCACCAAGGCATAGTAGATGGACCTCAATTGGTCAACACTCACCATCGCTCTAGAATGTCTGAACAAGTAAAGCAGACTCCGTAGTTTACCCGACAACTTTGCCACATGATGATCCCATCCCAAGTTGCAGTCGATAGTCAATCCCAGGTAAACCGTTGAAGTGGCGGGCAGTATCGAAAAGGCTACCTCCGGGAAGAAATTGGAGGAAAGTCATCGATGTTTACTTTCTGTATGCTGAAGGGCACGTAATGCGTCTTGTCAAAATTGATGGTCAGAAGCCTGGAGTCAAACCATTCTTTAATTCTTGAAAAATCCTCTTGGGCCTTATTAATTAAGTCGGTCCAGTTATTTGCCTCATAGAAAACCGCAGTATCATCCGCAAAGCTCACCACTTGGCCATCGACATCAAGGAAGAACAGGTTATTTAGGTAAACACTAAAAAGGCAAGGCCCAAGAACAGTACCCTGTGGAACACGAAACTGGACGGTTTGGAAGTCACCGATAGTCCCCTGAATTTCAACGCATTGGCATCTTTCCGACAAATAATTTCTCAATAATTCCAGGCACGGCCCTCTCACTCCCAGATCGTTCAGTGTCTCGATCAGTTTCTCATGACTCACAGAGTTAAAAGCTTTTGCCAAATCCACAAAGATACGGAGTGACGGTTTTCCTTCATGAAGGAATTTATAAATTTTTGATGTTAGGATTGCTATTGCATCCTGAGTGGAGCTGGCCTCCCGAAAACCATAATGCAGTGGGGAAAGTATGTCGTATTTTTCCCAAAAACCGCATAAACGTGTTTTATCACTGTATCCATCATCTTCGCAAGGCTGGAAATCAAATATATAGGCCTGTAGTTTAGGCATTCTAGTTTGTCACACTTCTTATATATTGACTTAATTTTGGTCTTTTTGAATGAGCGAGGAAAAGTACCGCTCCTCAGAACTACATCCGACAGGTGACATGTCGGCCTGCATATACTATTACATATAACTTTCAATGTATCCGTGCTTATCGAGTCTAGTCCGGGCGCCTTCCTTCCTTTAAGTTTGCGGATTATCCGCTCTATCTCCATTTCAGTGCATTCCTCCATATATATTGTGTTCGAAATATGTTGCCTTTTTCTTTGAAATTTTTTGGTTTCCTTGAATTGCTAGGCTAGTTGTTCTCCAAGGTTTGTGTACTTCTCAACAAAGTGGTTCGCAATTTTACTAGGATTACTTGATATCTCACTATTTTGGAGACGAATTTCCTTTATTTCAATTTTTTACTATTTCGATTAGTGGATTCTCTAAGTGTTTCCCATAGTTTTCTCCGGTTGTCTTTACTTCTTTCAATTTCGTCCTTGAAGAAGTCTGCCTTTGTTTTCTTTACGAGCATACTAAGATTATTTCTATAAGTTCTATATCTACTTCGAAGTTCAACGTTTTTCTCCCAATCTCTGTGTCTTTCTTCATTCAATCTATTCCTTCAATCTATAGATGTAAGAATATGTATTTTCTTGTGCTATATTATATATTATTTAGAAGTAATCTTTTTGGGATTAGAGCACAGGATCAAAAATTAAGACTTCATCTATTTTTTCTATATTAATTAACTACATATGTTTCAGCGTATACTAAGCCTTTTTCAAGTTTACGTGCTACAAACATAGTGACAATCACATCTAAAATGTACAATCAGATTATTAGGGGTTTCTTAACATTTCCACATTTTATGCTAGCCTACCTGTCTAACAATTCATCTTGAAAATCAGAAAATTAAAATCATGTTCATTGTGTTGTGAACGCTGTCAACTAGAATCATTCTTCAAATTATCTCTTTGTTTATGCAGGTTTTCAATTTATCACCTGGAATGCCATCTGTGCATATGTGTGAAAATTGTTGAATAGAATATTTTATTTTCACTAGTTCATTTTGGTGATGTTTTTCGACACAGATGCCACCTCGACACAATTTTGATACCATTACAGAATGTTATAGTAAATTTTGGATAGGTTTTTCAGGTCTGTTCTATCATTTATTGAGTGTTTTTCTCTTTGAATGTATATCATTTCTTGGAATGTCCTTATTTTGCTGTTGGTTTCTTTATGCAGAATTTTAAAGTTGTCAAAGTCAAATCTATGGTCATTCTCTCGTTCGTGCTTTTTAAGGGCTGTGGAATTTTTGAATATTTATGGCCGTTGATCCTTTCTTTGATGTATTGTGTTGTTTGGCCTATGTAGATTCCTGGACATTCTTTGCATTTCAGTTGGTAAACACAATTTGATATTTTTCTCTCAGGTTTTGGCTTTTAGCCTCGTGTAGAGTGGTCTCAGATTGTTTGTGGACTTATGTGCAATTTTGATGTCTGTGTCTTTGAAAATATGGTTGATTTTTTCGGACAAGTTTTTCACGTATGGAATTGCTATGTATATTTTATCTTTTTTTGAGCTTTCATTTTTATCGGAATTGTAAGCTGCATGAATTCTGTTTTTAAATATTTTCTCTATTAGTTTATCTGGATAATTATTTTGTTTCAAGATTTCTTTGGCTTTTTATTGTTTCGATGCGATGTTTTGGTGATGTAAGTTTTATTGATCTATCTGCAATTCCTGATATAACACTTTTTTTATATTGAATTGGTGCTGTTGATTCATAGTTTAGGTATCTTCCTGACCATGTTTCCTTTGTGTGCCATATTGTTTCTATATTTGAGCAGTTTCTGTTCTGTATGAGCGTCATGTCTAAAAAGTTTATTTTATTGTTAGTTTCTATTTCTGTTGTGAATTTAATTTTAGGATGGTAGTTTTTCAGTTCATTTAGCATTGACGCTATATATGTTTCAGGAAGTGCAGCTATGCAGTCGTCCACATATCTTTTGAAAAATACTATTTTATACTCTTTTTCTTTTTTTTCATTATAGTCTTTTCAAGGTCTTCCATTACAAGTTGGGCTAGTAGGGCCGATAGAGGGCTCCCATGCTGCATCCATCGATTTGACTATAAAATGAATTTTCAAACTGAAAGTAGGAGTTGGATATGCAGAAATCAATGGCTTTTAGGAATTCTACTTTTGGAAGATCTGTGTGGTTTTTATTTCATTCCATCGTTCCGAAATTATGTTTATCGCTTTATCCATTGGTGTGTTGGTATATAGACTTACTACATCGAATGACACTAATTTATGGGTTACCTAAACTACACAAAAACAATATCCCACTAAGACCAATTGTCAGCTGTATTCAAAGTCCCACCTACAAGTTATCAAAATATTTAGCCAAATGTATTTCACCCATTATAGGTCAAAATGCATACCACATAAAAGACTCTTGGACATTCAAACAATTCATAAACACAGTAAGCCTCAATAATAACGAAAAATTAGTGTCATTCGATGTAGTAAGTCTATATACCAACACACCAATGGATAAAGCGATAAACATAATTTCGGAACGATGGAATGAAATAAAAACCACACAGATCTTCCAAAAGTAGAATTCCTAAAAGCCATTGATTTCTGCATATCCAACTCCTACTTTCAGTTTGAAAATTCATTTTATAGTCAAATCGATGGATGCAGCATGGGAGCCCTCTATCGGCCCTACTAGCCCAACTTGTAATGGAAGACCTTGAAAAGACTATAATGAAAAAAGAAAAAGAGTATAAAATAGTATTTTTCAAAAGATATGTGGACGACTGCATAGCTGCACTTCCTGAAACATATATAGCGTCAATGCTAAATGAACTGAACAACTACCATCCTAAAATTAAATTCACAACAGAAATAGAAACTAACAATAAAATAAACTTTTTAGACATGACGCTCATACAGAACAGAAACTGCTCAAATATAGAAACAATATGGCACACAAAGGAAACATGGTCAGGAAGATACCTAAACTATGAATCAACAGCACCAATTCAATATAAAAAAGTGTTATATCAGGAATTGCAGATAGATCAATAAAACTTACATCACCAAAACATCGCATCGAAACAATAAAAAAAGCCAAAGAAATCTTGAAACAAAATAATTATCCAGAAAAACTAATAGAGAAAATATTTAAAAACAGAATTCATGCAGCTTACAATTCCGATAAAAATGAAAGCTCAAAAAAGATAAAATATACATAGCAATTCCATACGTGAAAAACTTGTCCGAAAAAATCAACCATATTTTCAAAGACACAGACATCAAAATTGCACATAAGTCCACAAACAATCTGAGACCACTCTACACCAAGCTAAAATCCAAAACTCCGAGAGAAAAAAATATCAAATTGTGTTTACCAACTGAAATGCAAAGAATGTCCAGGAATCTACATAGGCCAAACAACACAATACATCAAAGAAAGGATCAACGGCCATAAATATTCAAAAATTCCACAGCCCTTAAAAAGCACGAACGAGAGAATGACCATAGATTTGACTTTGACAACTTTAAAATTCTGCATAAAGAAACCAACAGCAAAATAAGGACATTCCAAGAAATGATATACATTCAAAGAGAAAAACACTCAATAAATGATAGAACAGACCTGAAAACCTATCCAAAATTTACTATAACATTCTGTAATGGTATCAAAATTGTGTCGAGGTGGCATCTGTGAGTGTATTCGAAAACATCACCAAAATGAACTAGTGAAAATAAAATATTCTATTCAACAATTTTCACACATATGCACAGATGGCATTCCAGGTGATAAATTGAAAACCTGCATAAACAAAGAGATAATTTGAAGAATGATTCTAGTTGACAGCGTTCACAACACAATGAACATGATTTTAATTTTCTGATTTTCAAGATGAATTGTTGGACAGGTAGGCTAGCATAAAATGTGGAAATGTTAAGAAACCCCTAATAATCTGATTGTACATTTTAGATGTGATTGTCACTATGTTTGTAGCACGTAAACTTGAAAAAGGCTTAGTATACGCCGAAACATATGTAGTTAATTAATATAGAAAAAATAGATGAAGTCTTCATTTTTGATCCCGTGCTCTAATCCCAAAAAGATTACTTCTAAATAATATAGATGTAAGTATACCCTTGGTAATCCAGATTTTCCTTCTCTTTATTGCTTTCACCTCAACCATAGCCTTCTCAATACACATTTGGATTTTTTGTGTCAAGCTATCAGCCAAAAGTCTACATCCTCGATCTGGAGGAAGTTACTCCTGGACTCCTCCGCAATCAGTGTTTTCATTTTTTGATAATTTGTCGTATGTTTGTTCAACAAGCTGCAATCCATTCTTGTAGAATTAATCTCAAATTTAAGCATAGTTGTGTAATGATCGCTAAAAGAGCTCTTTACAATGATTGGGACAACTCTGCCAGCCACATTTCTTGTGAACAGATGGTCTAAACACGTATTTCTCGTATACGTATTTATTGGCGAGGTGAAGTTGTTTTTATTTAGAATGCTCAAGTACTCGTTTAAAACTTCTGATTCCGAAAGTATATCTCTGTTTATGTCCCCACCAATTATAACCCGATCACTATTGTCACCCAAGTGTTCCGCAATGAAATCCTCAAGGCATTCATTAAACGCCGGAGAAGACGTCGACGGTGACCTGTATATCCCCACTATAATAAGATTACCCCTCTCCAATCTCACTGTAAGTTTTATTGCCGTGGAATCGTCTATCACAATATTCTGTGCACTATAGTTGTAGCGATCTTTTAAATGAATTACCACTCCATCATTTTGGTTGACTGCACCACCACTATATATCAGATCATAGCCCTTCAGACGATACAAATCGGTATTTAGGATTATCCTGGTTTCAGTTAGGATCACGCAATCAAAATCTTCATCTATTCGATGAAGATCAATGTGAACATCCTCAAAATGCTTTGAAATGCTACAAACATTCTGGTTGTACACACCCTTAACAGTTTTAAGCCTTTCTTTGCAACTCTCATACGACTCGCACACCAAAGTTTCAGGCCTATCAACCTCAAAATCTCTTATGAACGCGTCCATATCGCAAACTATTGAACAATAGGAGAAAAAGACCCAAGTGAACATTATGGCATCAATTAAAGTGAGACATTTAAAACAGGATCATATACCAATTAAACAAATCAACCAGCATGAAATCACCGAAGCGTAAATTATTTGAGTATCCAAAATGAACTTATTTGTCAAAAATAAAATGCCCAATCAAGTCTTGCCAGAAACTCATTTATTTGAACGTTGATGTCATGTCCCCCTCAAGGAAGGCCCACCAGCCATCGGCCAAGTTATCTTCCTGGTCCCGGTGTTTTTTGGTGTGTACACATCCTTAACAACTGTCCCATTCACTGCGTCTCCGGTAACTACCTTAGTATTGGTGACGCATGCACCCTGTGGAGTTGTTTAGTAAAATTTAAATTTTCTACTTGAATAACCATGCAGAGTCATCGCTTCCATTGAATTTGTTTGCTCAATTGTTTGTTGTTGAAGTTCATACAAGTTAGTGTTCTGAGTAAGTAAATGTTTAATTGTTTTCATTTTTATCTTATTCATCATCATGTGATTATTTGTTGTGAAAAACACAACTTATATATGGATAAAAAAGATATATTTTTTCAAAAGAGATTAGATTTTGTATCAACAAACTTTATTTATGAAAGTATAGAGGCTATTTATTGTTGGCAAGAAAAATATTTGTGGCTCTTTAAAAACTTGAAATTTTGTGAATAGTAATTTTTGGTTCTTCCGACTCAAAAAGCTGCCGACCCCTGTTCTAGACCATCCCTTTCAGACGTGATCGTGTCTACAGACAAATGGACAGAATCGATTGTAACCTCAGATTCTTCATCGGCGAGTCCTAATGAAACGATTGATATTACTTTGACCCAAATATTCGAAAAATACAGACATTTGGGCAATTCTGTAATCACTCTGTTCAGGTAAAAAATAGCGCCCAAAATAGTGACAGCTCGCTTAAGATATTCTTCACCATCAGTGTCCTGCATCCAAGCACTTCTTCATCAGCCAACAGTAGCTTCAGGTATTTTTTTCAACTAGTGTTCTCCATTTTTTAGCGCCCTTGTTCACCCGAACAGAGTGCCTATCATTTTGCCCGAATGTCTGTAATTTTGGAATATCGAGCCGAAAATGGTCTCAATCGATTGTGTTCGACGCCCTGATGAAGAATTTGTGGCGAAAGTGGAGTCTGTCCGGCAGGCCGGCCGTATCCTTTCTAGCATCCAAAAGAAATCAGCTAGAGTTTTCATATTTTCAGAATAGGTTAATTGTCCAAATAACTCGGTCAAGTTCTTTATTGGGCCAAATCCGTCGGATGGTTCAGTTATTATGAGCATCTGAAATTTTGTTTCCTCAATAACTACTAGAATATCCATCCGATGAAGTTGATACTTGGAATGTTATAGAGGGAGGCTCGCAAAATTTCGCAGAAATCGTCACGCTAGAAAATTTTTAAAAAATTCCCAAAAAAAAATTTTCAATACTCAATATCTCCTAAGACTTCATTCAGATTTAAATAAAAATCCCGATACCGATATCTTACTCATCCTTAAATTTCATTGTCGTAGCTTTCCCCCTTCTGAAGATATGATCATTTTTTTCATTTACTCAAGAGAAAAATAGAAATGTCATGAAGTCCGAGCTTTGTCATTGAAAGATTTGCCATCACAGATTGATATTCGTTCGACAAATTGCGGACCTAGATATCAGTGTCAGTTGGCGTAATATCAATCAAAATTTTCATAGAATTTATAGAGGTAGAATTCGAACTCGATGACGTTGTCAAAATTCAGAAAAGCACAGACATAATATCAATCAAAAATTTTTTATCATAGAGAAAGAATTTGATGACGTTGTCAAAACTCAGAAAAGCAATGACGTAAGTTTTTAGGAGAAGCATAGAACAAAATTTGGTGAAAATTATGAGTAGTTATTTTCAAATTGAGATAAAGGTTTGTTTATTCATAGGCTTTCATATTTCCATCACATTGTCCCATAGAACGGAAAAAGACTATTGTTCACCCGATCAGAGAGCTTATAGATTTGTTAAGGTTTGAATATTTACTCGCAAGTAGCTCAACAAGAGCGCCAAAGCAATCTGACCTCACGTCAGTGCTTTCTGAATTTTTTATACTATCTCACCGAACTGATGAAAGCCTGAAACACTAGTTCGCGGATATAAGTTGATTTTAAGTTTGAAGTATGGGTAGTTTATCTCACTTATGGCAGTAACTTCATTATTTTTATCCTGAATTTCTTACTTATCTAGAAATAGACAGAATAGTTTCTTTCGAAAGTGTTTGAGAAAACTGATATGACCTGATGCGGAAATTCTCGTACCTTTGACTGACATGTTGATATACTCTTAAAGGTTCAAATTTGAACGGTATCAGGAACTCAGTTCCGACAAATGTATCCGTAACTTTGTTGATAATTTATGTTTAGTCGTAGTTATTTTATGTAAATATCAGTAATACGTCAACCGCAATTCAGAACCGTAAATAATTAAAGGATTCCTATGCTTTCGTGAAGATTCGAAGTATGTGGAAGTTCTAAACTACAAGCAAACTGGGTTATGCAGTTGCACCTCAAGTGTGCCCCAGTATATCTCGGGAGAACGTTGTATAATGTCAATCTCATGAAAATTGAATTCTCGTTCCTCCAGAGTCTAGGGGAATTGGATATGGAATGAAATTCGCAAGCGTTCTTTTAATTTACTGGTTCAATGGTTGCTCTTTGCGGTAACATATACATTTTTTATTTAACTAAAACACGTAATAAATAATTATTTGCCGGAGCATATAAAGTATTTGATTCTGGCGTGGGACGGAATTAATTCCTTGAAATCCCCTCTGGTATAGGTATATATATTCTTTTGAACTTTTGGCTTACAATATTTCGTTAGCAAACAATAAAGCATACAGATCAGGGGTTAGTGACGGGGTGTCATACAATTCGGCGTATCACATAAAAGCCTAGGGAAAAAACCCCCGTAAAAAAAAACCCTGGCTCCCCGCCTAAGTGTGAAAGTACAAAAATAAGCTGAAATATATTTGGGATTTCTTTCTTCAAGAGTGATCTTCTATTGATGGAAACAGAGACTTCTTCAAGGTGCCCACATCGAATCTGGAAATAAAAAGACAAAAGCAGAAAAAAGAACTGAATATCAAAAATACAAAATTTGAAAGAGATAAAGAAAACTTCCTCAAATTAGCCTTTTTGGATTAACTCGATATTGTGAATCAAGAATTTTTTAACATAACAAGCTAAACCATAAATTTTACTAATTAGATAATCAATTAATACATAACCTTTTATTGTTCCTCTTCAACGAAGATGAATAATAATAATAATACATTCCCTTCTGGTGAACTCTATATATACAGGATATTTTGAGTTCTACCTATTGTGCGTTTCTAGGGCTCTGACCTACTACGAGTGATGGCATATGGCTCCACATTCTCTACATAGATTGAATATTTTTGAATCCAGACCACTTCTGATCTTAGAGGATGCTAAATGAATTCAATCAAAATGGTTTTTAATATTTGCCTCGCGGATGTCATCTAGTATTCAGTTCTCAGTTTTCGAGTGATTAACCAAAATTCCAATGAGCAAAGAAATCATTATAATATAATATTCAAGGAGTTAAAAAAAGAGTTTTTTGTTTCTGACCTGAGGAATGATAAAATAATATCAGCTTTATTGTCCGCAGAAAATTCATTTACACGAAAAATTAATCAAGCAAGTACAAATATGGTATAACTATAAAGGATATATCAGACATAGGAATGTTCAAAAACTGTTAGTTGGGCAGATATTCAAGTACAATTTTCCTAAAAGCTCTTGGAGCGCAGGGCCGTCGCGTGGTTCGAAGGCGCCCAAGGCAAGAAGGCATGGATGAAATTATCCATTAAAATTTTTCTAAACGAGGATTGAGTTAAAAAGTAGGTATTATATGAAAAAATAAGTAGTTGGTGGTTGAAAGCATCGAATGTGTTTAATATCAAATCCTCATTACTTATAATTTCACTGAAACATTTATCTTCGAGTCCATGAAAAATAACTTTATTTTTATTTGAATTGTTTCGAACAAATTTTTTTTATGAATTCTCTGATGATTTGGTTTGGACTGATATTTTTTTTTACTATATACAATTTATGAAAAGAGGAATTTGATTATGGAATTCTTAACTATCGGCAAACCCCCTCAACACGAAAAGTTGTAAGTTGTAAGTTGTTTTCTGTAAAAGGCCCCATATAAATGTTCTTGATTCAAATTTCTTTCGAACCTAAGAATCCTGTGTGATGCGATTAGTTAAATGTAGCAAATTTTCCAGATTAAATCAACATCAGAGCATATAATTTGTTACTTGTTAGTGGATTTCTCCCAGTTTGTTTATATTTTTTGCCTTATTAATTCTTCTCAAGATTCGTTCAGTCTAATCTAAACTTGTAGTACAGTTATCAGGTAATATTGAATTATCCTCTCATAAATACAATAAAAAAACTGGTTTTCTGATATAAAATTATAATTTTCATATTTCTATAATGAATATAATATAGTAATATACAACGGAATAAAATACTATACAGTATCATAAAAATGTAGTTTAATTCTGCATGCATTTCAGTCAACAATTATGTATACATCAATACATTCAAAATAACAAGTATACAAGGACTTTGTTAGTGATATGATAGAAATATATAGTGTTAGAAATTAAACAAACTCGTAATCGTTATCATTTAATAATTCCAATATGGAATGAAAATATTAATGAATAAAAATAAGCGGCCTTGTATCCCTGAGCTGGGACGTATGCTCTCTGTTCCGTTTCTCTCGGAACTGCCTTAATCGGTCTTAAGGCAATAAACATCTCCGTGTTTATTTACATTAGCATTCTTTCTAATAGTCCCGGACCAGCGGCGGCTTAGGCAATTTTTCTTCATATTTCTAACACGGCCTTCCTGACAGGGGTGACGCTCTCGGCACCCTCTTCAGTTGCCAATTCATCTGAAAAATTACAAAAACAAAATCTATCCTTCCTGATAGTTTTATGTTTTTTTATGTTTTTATGTTTATACTGGCTTACCTAGGTATACATAATGTACACCCCTCAGAAGGTAATTAAAGCTTGTGCGAGTTAGGTTAACCAGTGTGTGTTCTGTGTAGGCTTTGTTACTGTGTCCTTACGCCACCTTAGGCACAGCACTGTTAATTTTAGACCCAACAGTGAATGGTGGCCGCATACCGAAAGCTAGAAAATTTCTTTCCTAGCCCCGGACTTGAACCTACGACATTTCGGGTTTCCACGTCAAAGGTCAAGGCTTTATTCCACTAAGCTATGCGACACGCATTAGTGCCAGAATACTTCAACCTACTACACTAGTAGGTACTGCAATAACTTGCCAAAGTAAGACTCATCAATTCTAAATTATATCTGCAATGACCTCAGCCATCACTTGGCTCTGTCACGCATGGAGCAGAGACCAATCAAAAATTTAAATTGTATCTGTGATAACCTCAGCCATCACTTGGCTCTGTACGCATGGAGCAGAGACCAATCAAAAATTAAAATTATACCTGTGATAACCTCAGCCATCACTTGGCTCTGTCACGCATGGAGCAGAGACCAATCAAAAATTTAAATTGTATCTGTGATAACCTCAGCCATCACTTGGCTCTGTACGCATGGAGCAGAGACCAATCAAAAATTAAAATTATACCTGTGATAACCTCAGCCATCACTTGGCTCTGTCACGCATGGAGCAGAGACCAATCAAAAATTAAAATTGTATCTGTGATAACCTCAGCCATCACTTGGCTCTGTACGCATGGAGCAGAGACCAATCAAAAATTAAAATTATACCTGTGATAACCTCAGCCATCACTTGGCTCTGTCACGCATGGAGCAGAGACCAATCAAAAATTGAAATTGTACCTGTGATAACCTCAGCCATCACCTGGCTCTGTACGCATGGAGCAGAGACCAATCAAAAATTAAAATTATACCTGTGATAACCTCAGCCATCACTCGTCTCACGCATGGAGCACCAATCATGGAGCAGAGACTAATATGGAAGAGACTTTAAATTGTACCTGTGATGACCTCAGCCATCACTTGGCTCTGTCACGCATGGAGCAGAGACCAATCAAAATGAAATAACAGCAAAGCTGTTAGTTCATTAACCTTCATTTTCCGCAAATTCTTCTGACTCAAGAAAATTCAATACTTCATTCATGTCAACATCCAAAGCCCATTGCACAGGCCATCGTCTGAGCTGTTCTTTGGCAGCTTTGGTCATGATAATTGTGCCAACCTTCTTAATTTCATAGCGTCCATTATTCAGGCAATTCACCACCTCGTATGGACCAAGAAACTCATAATCGCTCTCACTGATATGCATCTGAGAATCACAATGCATCAGCACGAAGTCACCAGGCGAGTACTGAACTCTTCTCCTCTTCTCCTCTTGTTAACATTAACGAGATTGCAAGTTGAAGGCAGTCTTTCTGCCACCCTTTGTCTATCTAAATTTCTGTCTCGTATTGGAGTCAGATCTTTTGACACATTTTTCAATAACGCCTGTATCAATGGTGTCGATCCTTTGATTCCCAAGAGCAATTGTAGTTGGGTCGAACTGGTCGATTTCTGCACAGTTCTGTTGAGAACAAGCTGGATTTTAAATAAACCACTCGGCCATTCTGCTTTTACTTGAGTTCCAATCCTCAATATGTTACGAACGGTTCTCATATAGCGTTCGACCTGTCCATTTCCTCTATGTATGTCAGGTGTAACAAAGTTATGTTCAATACCCCATTGCTCCAGATACTTCGGAAATGTTGTATTTTTGAACGACGTAGCAGCATCCATTATAATTTGTTTAGGAGTTCCAAACAATGCTAACATATTCTCAAATTTCCGGTTGAGTTCGCAATAGTCAACACACATCCTGAATGATGTATCCTTTTTTTTTCTGACCAATATTACAGGACTTGCAAACGATGATTCACTAGGTCGTATAATGCTGTTCGCCATCAAATCTTCTGTGATTTCACGAATAGCTTCACTTTCGGTAGTAGATGAACGGTAAGGATTACGGACGACCACGGTGTCCTTTGTTAACCGTATCTGAAGGCTTACATTTTTGACCGCACCTACTTTATTTCCAGTTGTTATCATGCCACTAAAATCTCGAAGAAGTATCGGAAGATCATTTCGATAATCTGCAGGTACATCGAACTCAGTGATTTCGGAACTGAAACCTTCAGCGACCCGGTTGATTCCAGGCAGTTGACGGCGTATGATGCGTGATCCTTCATGATCAGTTATGGTTACAAGGCTCTGGTCTTCATAAATATTACGCCCAATCAAAACATCGTAATCAAGATTCTTCTCGGAAATGAAAACATAGGTAATCGGAATGTCCACATTAGATACGTTTGTGGAACCAACAAATTTTTTTTTTGTTGCTTCAATAGTAACATTGGTAAGCCCTTTCAAAAGAATGTTACATGAGGTTACCTTATTTTCAAATAAATGCAAAAATCTGTCTGAAATGAGGGATAAGTCAGCACCGGTATCAATTAGTGCCCAAAATTGATGGCCATCGATGAAAATCTTTGTTGAACCGACAGGTTTTCCTGTTGAACACAGATTAATATTTCGACGTTTTTCAATAACCGATTTTGTAAAACAATTTGAAACATTGTGACCTTTTCTAGCACAAAAACTACAGCTCTCGGTATTTCGAGATGTACTGGAAACATCGTGTTCACTGACATGCAAGTTCTTGTTTTCTGACTGGGGTTTGGTGTTTTTAGCACGACAATTATTTCGAACATGTCCCATTAAACCACATTGGAAACACTTCTTAGAAATTTTTGCATTACTCATCGATTTCTTGTCGGAAAAAGGAAATTTCCGCTTGAGAGAAGTGTCTTGTCCAATCATTCGTTGCTGACCATCGCTAAATCGTGGAGTTTTGACAAACGATGATAAGAAAACTAGTAAATCGGAAATAGTGCGACAGTTAGCATTCATTGCAGCGTTACGTATCTCTAACTCAGAAATTCTATGAACAATCAATTCTACCCGATCGGCTTCACACCAGTTTGCTCGTAAATTGTTCAACAACGCTGACTTCTCATGCACATAGGATTCATAAGTGTTTACGCAAGCACTTGAAAATTTTGTCGCCTCTTCTAACATGCGACCAAGATTTCTCTTCGGAGGGAATGCCTCAATGAAATCGATACGGAAAGTAGCCCAAGCTCTCTGATCTGGATTCCAACGTTCAAACCATTTTTTGCTTCGTTTAATAAAAACGACCAATCCTTGCTAAGGTTTGAATATCAGACCATCCTACTTCATGCTTAATAGTCTCAACATAACTCACCCATTTATGTGATTCATTAATTTCGGGTTTAAAATACGGTAAATCTACCTGTTCACCAGACCTCTGAGACTGTAGCACTTTGACTAACTCCGCCAGTAAGCTTTGAGTCGCATCACCATCCGATGAAGCCATAGTTTTTCTTTCACTTTTTTGTAGACACAATCCTGTTTTCGATATCACCCAGTATTGGGAAATTTCTTGAGAATGATTTCCTTTATGGACCACACAAACACAAAATTTCACTGTGAACACTAGGCACTATCCCACTTCTGATGTTAGAAATTAAACAAATTCGTAATCGTTATCATTTAATAATTCCAATATGGAATGAAAATATTAATGAATAAAAATAAGCGGCCTTGTATCCCTGAGCTGGGACGTATGCTCTCTGTTCCGTTTCTCTCGGAACTGCCTTAATCGGTCTTAAGGCAATAAACATCTCCGTGTTTATTTACATTAGCATTCTTTCTAATAGTCCCGGACCAGCGGCGGCTTAGGCAATTTTTCTTCATATTTCTAACAATAGAATGAATGTTTACGCTATGTGGTAAATCTGCATTAAGATCAATTCCATCAGAAAATTTGTACCTAATCTATAAATAAAACGAATACTGACAAACTGAAAATACATTAAAACTAATGCACAATTAGCAGGTTCGAAAGATCTGTTACCATTGCATTGGTGAAATCCAATTACTTGGTCAAGAGATATATCATAATAAGAATGAGTTTTGATAGACATCTCATCAACACATAATATGCAATCCTTTGCTTTTTCTGTCATAGTTTTTACTTTCACGAAATTGCTCGAAATACATATTCATTCGAACCAACGGAAAAGTTCGATTTGGTAGTTATTCTGCATAGAGTAGTCTTGTGAGGTAAGGAAAAAGTTTTTCTCAAACTTTAGGTCCCAAAAAATAGATAGTAAGTGCAAATTGTTTATAAGCGATGGAGTACCTGTAGCCATGGGAATTTGTTCATTTGAGTTGCAATTAGGGCTATCATGAAATCAGCCATGTTCGAGCTGAAATTATTTCTGCAGAATCGAATGACTTTCATCCTCAATTTCTACAGTTTCTTTCTCCTTCATTGAAATCTTTCTCCTCTTCAAATTCTACACCATATTCTGCAACCTTTTTTTTCTTGGAGTGTAGGCAGACAAACTTGGTGATGTTTGAGTCACACAGTTTTTCTCACTATGAGTAAAGATAATCTTTCATTAGACTCAGAGTTCAACAAATAAATAAAAAATAATGTTCACTTCTTACCAGGTATAGTACAGATACTTGAATCCATAAAAGTTTCAGTATTTTTAACCCCAGCTTTCACATTCTGATCAGAATGTGTTACACGTTACATTTATTCAATAAATACCCTTTTCACCTGTTCCTTCTTGGAATATATCTGGAAATGCATGCTTTTTCAATTTTCCACTTCTCATTTGACTTGAAAAGTGCTCACTACAAATCCTTTTTTTATGAGCTACTTCTGGCAGTTCTAGGATCCATTCTGACCTACCTATCTTAAAAACCCAAACGGTTTGTCTGCGAAGAATTAATACAAAATTTGGACTGATAGCATAATGAAGGTCAATATCGATACTATTCGTAAGTGGTTAGGCTACTGAATCTCCATGGTTGAATGAAGCACTACTCAAATAACAGAACTTTTAATAAGCAGCATTTTCTACAATTCTATATGTATCACTCACCTGTCAGTATCTAATGGTATTGAGAAAAAAGAAAGTTTCGGATTATTGAGACCATTTTTTTCGCGGTCGATTAGGTTATGCGCAGGGAGGAATGTGCGAGTCAGACTTGGTGTAAGAAAATCCACGGAGTGCGACTACTGCTTGGTCCCTATACTGTGGCCCTACAGAGGCGAAAGCGATCGGGCGCTTTCGTCGATACTCGGTTTGGTCCAGAACCGAGTGGTCGGGGCGAGGGCGCGAGGCGTGGGGGCGCGAGCCGACTCAGCTGTAGAAGTCGTGCGGAGCGGTCTTTCGCTTGGACCTCACTAGCTTGTGCATACAGTTAGTTTTGTATAGAAAATTAGCGTACTCAGCCATGTATCCTCCGTGTATACACAGAGATAGAAATTATAAATAAAGTTAGAAAAACGCAAAAAAAGTTACCCACGGCGACGCTCCCACGGCTCGCGGCGCCCAAGGCGACCGCCTCGGTTGCCCCACCCACTTGACGGCCCTGGTGGAGAGCTCAAAGAAATATCAAAGTAAATAGAGATGATATATTCGCCAACAACATGTAACGGTATGAATGCTCAATTACATTAGAGACGCCACTGATCGACACCACAGATCCTTTTACGCGTAGTCTGTTGGAGACATCTTCGATTGAAATCGATCAAGATCGGATACACGCGAGAGTTTTTCCGGTGATAATTGAGAGGAATGAAAATCAAAGGATGTATGATTTAGATTGACCTTGTGGTTTCAAGTGAGCAGATACAGTGTCGATTTTCCTGGTTACTTATTTACGCATTTATCTCTGTGCCTGAATTAGTTGAGTATTCATTTCATATCTTGATTTCTTTATTTAAATATATAATAGTATATTTTTATTCTCGAGCATTTCGATTTGAATATCGATTCAAAGTATCGTATTATTGTTCCTTTTTTTTGGGTAAGCAAGCCTATATTCATTTTTTGCATATCTTTTTTTCTACAATTACCAGGAAGTTTCGATTTTCTTGTGTCTGGTCGTTTGAGATAATTGATTTGATAATTTCATTGTTAATTATTTGAAGAATTTGGATATTTTGAACGGATTTTTATATGAATAATTTTTGTAATTTTTTCAAAATTGATTATTTTTCTAAATTTCTTAGAGTATTATTTTTGTAATTTTTTGAAAATTGATTATTTTTCTAAATTTCTTAGAGTATTATTTTTGTAAAGTATCCATCTCTGTTTTAATTATCTTTTCGAATCTCTGAATCAATTTCTTTAGAAATTTTTGGAATATTTTTTTTTTTGACAGAACGTATTGGAATTTTCCTTCATTATTCTTGTACCTACGATACTGATCTCTATTTTCTCTATTCATTAGGAAAGAAGAATTACCTTTTGGTTTTGAAAATTTCTGACAGACATTTCAAGGAAATTATTTCTATCAGGCTGTACGACAGCTCCAACCAACATTCCAAAGTTAGCAGTTGAAAGTAATTTGGCTACCATCATTGCGCAACTGTCATTTCCATATCGTCATAACAAGGAACATACTCCAGAACGATTAAAAAGTAATTTGGCTACCATTTTTCTACAACTGTCAGACGCCATTACACCGGCACTAGAAGAATACTCCAGAACTTGAGGAATAGAGGATCAATCGTAAATATTTCTGAAATTTGTTAACGTTCTGTTATTACTTAATTCAGCCTTCAGCGATTTATTATTTTTCTTTTTCTAAATTAAATTTTTGTGAGTTTGGTAAATATACCGATTATATATTTTTTTGTTTTCTGTTATTCATCTTTCAGGCAAGTTTCCTCTGTTACTATTTCTTTATATCTTGGCTTATATTAAGCCTGGCGCCCAACAAAATAGTCAATTCTGTCAATTTATTTTTATTAACTCACCCTCACCTATATAACTGAGCAGCCGACAGGCCAAAGTGTGTATTAATGTCAAGGTGAGATCACACAATTGGCGCCCAACGTGGGGCCCGATTGACGGAGTTGACATTATCTACCCTTGCCTGAGGGATGATTTAACTGATTGAAATTTCTGATAATTTTGGAATCATATATCTTTTTCTTTTTCATTTTTCTTCATTGATTTATCGTATTCGCGATCATTTCCGTTACCGTTTCTATTGAAGACCTTAAAATTTTTGAAACTCATTATTTATTTTTGGACTTTATAAAATATTAATATCTATTTCATTTAATTTGTTTTGGGGATTTTCTGATTTTTATTAGTCTCATTTCTTCATTATCTTATTACCTATCTAATTAATATTATTTTTTCCTATTTTTCTATATCGTCATATTCAATTTTTGATAGTTATCGATAATATCTCGTAACATGAATCCAAACCATTTAAAAGTTAATGAGTTAACTTATGAATTGAGAATTCGTGGTGTTGAGCCTCATGGCGATGTGGATTCGAAAAGGAAACTTTTGAGAGGCCTTTTGAGTCAGGAAAACGCTAACCGTAGTTTTTATGGTACTGTTTCCAATCCATACTCCCATTCCCAAGACGTTTTAGAAATGAACGAGACCCTTGCGGATTTAAAGACCCTTATATCCGATTTTGGCGGTTCCAGGAATGATCCTGTTTTTGGTAGGATTTCTAGTCGCTTAACCCATCTATCTAACCGTTTATCTAGGTTAAATGTTCAGGAAGATGATGAGGCTGCTGCACAGAAAATAATTCAATTTGCTATTCTCGAGTTGGAGGCAGACCTGGATTTCAAGGTCAACCCCGCTGTGACTTCTACTCCTTCATCCAGTCCCATGCAAGCTTCACCATCTTCTCCTATCAAATATGTGGCTCCTTACAAATGGAATATTTCTTTTTCCGGTTCAGGTCAGGCGGAATCTGTTAATTCCTTTCTGGAAAAGGTGGAGCTTTTAAGGGAAGCTCGAGGTGTGTCAAAACAGGAGCTTTTCAAATCTGCCTGTGATTTATTCAAAGGTGCCGCATGGACTTGGTTCGTTAATAACCATAATAAATTTCAGTGTTGGGATGAGTTGGTGGATCAGCTGAGAAAAGATTTTCTTCCCTATTTTTACGAAGAGGATCTAGAGCAGGAAATAAGTTCCAGAACTCAGGGTAAAAATGAGAGAGTTTCCTTGTTTATTTCTTCCATGGAGGGTCTATTTAGTCGACTGTCACTTAAGCCGGATGAGGAGACACGTGTGAGGAAGATCCGAAGAAATCTTCTGCCTTTCTTTATTTCAGGTTTGGCCTTGCAGAATCTGAATACTGTTTCAGAACTTTCTGAGTGTTGTAAAAATTAGAGGAATCCAAAATGTGGGCTGACAGATATAAATCACCTGCCAGTACAGAGACTGGGTTGTTAGAACCTGATCTCAGCATGCCTTCCTGTGGAACTTCCGATTCTAGGCCCTCAACATCTCGACAAGTTTTTGCAAATAGGTCTCTTCCTGTTAACGTGTGTGATATTTCTGATATTCAATGTTGGAACTGTGGTTCAGGGGGACATACATATTCTGACTGTGGTCAGCCTCGATCTATTTTTTGTTATGGTTGTGGTATAAAAGGAATAATTAAATCGAAATGTCTTAACTGTAAGCAAAAAAACGAGTATCGTGGTGGCGAGCAGCTGAACCTCGCCACCAGACAGAGTACCGACAGTTCAGTAAATCTTCGTTCAAAAAATCCTGTCCCTCCAAAAGCCAGCCCCAAGCAAAAACAGTAAAAACTATCGACAGGACCTCCTCAGAGTGGCAAAATTGGCTAGCCATTATACGATCTTTCTTTTCGACCAATGTCAATACCTGCCCTCTTTTTGTTAGAAAATTTAATGATAACCGCCCCTATCTACGTATAAATATTTTCGGTCAAAATATATTAGCTCTCGCGGATACTGGAAGTAATTGTTCTATATTAGGATCTTCGGGTTTCGACCTGTTGAAAACCCATAATATTCCCATTAAATATGAAACCCCTTTGAAGGTAACCACAGCTGATGGTAAATCACAGGATTTTTTGGGTTACATAGTTGTACCTATGTCTCTTCAAAATGTCACTAAACAAATGAAAATATTGGTGATTCCTTCTGTTACTCAAAATCTCATTTTGGGTATGGACTTTTTCGATTTATTTCAAGTTCAAGCAAATTTTCACGAATCATTTTATACCTTAGAATCGTCCCTTTGTGCAATAAATACTATTGAACCTTTTTCAAAGTTAACACCCACTGAAAGGGAACAATTGCAAGATGTGGTCCGTTGTTTTGAAAATATAGCTCCCAAAGACCGAATTGGTCGAACTTCCCTCATTACCCATCACATCGACACTGGTGATGCTAAACCGATTGTTCAACGTCAATATCCCTTATCTCCTACCATGCAAGGCCATTTGAATCGGGAAATAGATGAAATGTTGAAGCTTAAAGTGATACAACCATCCAAGTCTTCTTGGTGTAGCCCCCTTTGGCTAGTTCCTAAGCGTTCCGGTGAGTATCGTGTTTGTTTTGACGGTAGAAAATTGAATGAGGTTACAGTAGACGACGCTTATCCCATGCCTCTTATAGACTCTATCTTGAATAAATTGAGAGACTCTCGATATCTCAGTTCAATTGATTTAACCAAGGCTTTCTTCCAAATTCCTCTGGATGAGTCGTCACGTGCTAAAACTGCGTTTGCGGTTCACGGAAGAGGACTTTTGAATTTCTTGTCACTCCATTCGGTTTGAAAAACAGCCCAAAGGCAATGGCGCGGTTAATGGATATGGTAATTGGACCGGATCTTGCTCCATATTGTTTCGTTTATCTGGATGATATAATTATAGCAACCCCGACTTTCGAACTACACATTAAGGTTCTCAGAGAGGTATTCCATAGGCTGAAAGACGCTAATCTTACTGTTAACTTAGATAAATGTGAATTTTGTAGATCTTCTCTTGTCTTTCTTGGTTTTGTAGTGGATGAACATGGTCTGAGAACAGATCCTGAAAAGGTCTCAGCCATAATAAATTATCCCTCTCCAAAAACTACTACCGAAATAAAGCGTCTCATAGGTCTTGTAAGCTGGTACAGACGTTTCATTAAAGATTTTTCATCAATTTGTTCCCCCATATCTGATCTCCTTCACGGTCGCAAAAAGGTCAATCCA
Source organism: Micraspis discolor (assembly GCA_030674115.1). NCBI lineage: Eukaryota > Metazoa > Arthropoda > Insecta > Coleoptera > Coccinellidae > Micraspis > Micraspis discolor. The sequence goes on along the minus strand of JARTUT010000451.1, from coordinate 774,341 downwards.
TTTCTTGGACCCTGAAGCTGAAGCAGCTTTTTCAGAGATAAAATCTCGTCTTGTTACCGCCCCGGTTTTGGCAAGCCCAGACTTCAGTAAACCCTTCACCATTCAATGTGACGCCTCTGATACCGGTATAGGTGCTATCTTGTACCAAGAATGTGATGGTTTGGAACATCCAGTTGCTTACGCTAGCAAAACGCTATCTTCATGTCAACGAAAATATACAGTAACTGAGAAGGAGCTTTTGGCGGTCATTTTCGGTATCGAAAAATTTCGCAGTTATATCGAGGGTACTAAATTCACAGTTGAAACGGATCACGCCTCCCTTATTTACCTTCATAATTTATCTAACCCTTCCGGTCGCTTAACAAGGTGGGCTGTTAAACTAGCCCAGTATGATTTTGTTATCAAACATCGAAAGGGTTCTCTCAATGTAGTAGCTGATGCTCTATCACGGTCTGTTGAGGAAATTTCTGTTATAGATGTTTCCACCTTTCAACCAGATTCATGGTATAAATCTATGTTGAAAAAAGTTGTGGAGAAACCTGAAGCTTATCCGTCCTTTCGAGTAGAAAAAGACATATTGTACAAGCATATTTTCTCAAAAAGTCGTATTGTATCTAATTTAACAGACTGGAAAATTGTTGTACCTTCGGCAAATCGGTCAGACGTTCTGAAATTTTATCATGACAATGAGACTGCTGCTCATTTCGGAGTTTCTAAGACCCTATCTCGAATATCTGAATTATATTATTGGCCAAGGATCAGAAAAGATGTCTATAAATATGTCAGAAAGTGTTCTGTCTGCGCTGCTTGTAAAGGCTCCAATCTTCCTCGAGCTGGTCATATGGGAGCATATAAAAATATAAATTTTCCATTCCAGTGTATATCTGCTGATTTGCTTGGTCCCTATCCAAGATCAAAAGAAGGCAACCGCTATGTGTTGGTTGTTGTGGATTGGTTCACCAAGTTTGTATTAGTTCAACCTATGCCTAATGCTTCATCTAGGAGAATATTGAAGTTCATTGAAAATAATGTATTTCTTATATATGGCGTACCCCAAATTTTCATGGTTGATAATGGAAGTCAGTTCATCAGCAGGGAATTTAAGAAATTGATGGAAACCTATAAAGTTCAAAAGATTTGGTATAATGCCAAATATCATCCCCAAGTGAATTTCTCTGAAAGGGTAAATAAAGTTATTGTTACCGCCATTCGCTGCTATATACATGACAATCATAAAACTTGGGACTCCTCCATTTTCAAGGTGGCCCAAGCAATAAGAACTTCGAAACATGATGTAACTGGGTATTCCCCTGCCTTTTTAAATTTTGGGAGAAATGTCCCTGTGACTGGAGACTTCTACGGAAAAAATTTCAGAAAATGATAATAATTTTCCCTCTGTTTCAGATAAAAGTCAACGGTTTGATGATATTCAAGAACTTCCGAATTTATATATCGACATTAGCGAACGACTACGTCAGGCTTATGAACGCAATGCTTGCCAGTATAATTTGAGAAAGCGTGACGTGAGGTTTCATGTTGGTGATAGGCTTTGGAAGAAGAATATAACTTTGTCTTCGGCGATGGGTAACTATTCCGCAAAATTAGCTCCAAAATATATCCCTTGTAGGGTTAAGAAGGTTATCTCAAATTTGTTTTATGAGTTAGAGGACATGGATGGGCGAGATTTGGGTCGTTGGCATGTTAAAGATCTAAAACCTGCGTTCACTGATGATGAAAATTCCTCAACCAGTGATGAAGAGTATTTCAACACGGTTTCAGATATCTCTGAAAAAATTTGATAAAGCTGTTTCATATTAATTTGATGATATCTTAGATTCACTCAAAGGCATTAAGTAATAATTTCTATTATATGATCTGTTCTGCATTATTCCTTGTACTATCTGCTATTTTCTTTCCTACGTTAGCGCTTTCCTCAAATATAATTCATGTCCTTAATCTTAGGGATCATGCCTAAACGGGAAATTTATTTCCTCTCAATTGAGGGTGACATCTCGAATTTTTCCTTGTCGATTATTTAAAAAAAAAAATTGTAAACTCCTTGAGTTTCCAATTTTTTTCCACCCAGTTGGGGTGGTGTGTAACGGTATGAATGCTCAATTACATTAGAGACGCCACTGATCGACACCACAGATCCTTTTACGCGTAGTCTGTTGGAGACATCTTCGATTGAAATCGATCAAGATCGGATACACGCGAGAGTTTTTCCGGTGATAATTGAGAGGAATGAAAATCAAGGGATGTATGATTTAGATTGACCTTGTGGTTTCAAGTGAGCAGATACAGTGTCGATTTTCCTGGTTACTTATTTACGCATTTATCTCTGTGCCTGAATTAGTTGAGTATTCATTTCATATCTTGATTTCTTTATTTAAATATATAATAGTATATTTTTATTCTCGAGCATTTCGATTTGAATATCGATTCAAAGTATCGTATTATTGTTCCTTTTTTTTTTTGGGTAAGCAAGCCTATATTCATTTTTGCATATCTTTTTCTACAATTACCAGGAAGTTTCGATTTTCTTGTGTCTGGTCGTTTGAGATAATTGATTTGATAATTTCATTGTTAATTATTTGAAGAATTTGGATATTTTGAACGGATTTTTTATATGAATAATTTTTTGTAATTTTTTCAAAATTGATTATTTTTCTAAATTTCTTAGAGTATTATTTTTGTAATTTTTTTGAAAATTGATTATTTTTCTAAATTTCTTAGAGTATTATTTTTGTAAAGTATCCATCTCTGTTTTAATTATCTTTTCGAATCTCTGAATCAATTTCTTTAGAAATTTTTGGAATATTTTTTTGACAGAACGTATTGGAATTTTCCTTCATTATTCTTGTACCTACGATACTGATCTCTATTTTCTCTATTCATTAGGAAAGAAGAATTACCTTTTGGTTTTGAAAATTTCTGACAGACATTTCAAGGAAATTATTTCTATCAGGCTGTACGACAGCTCCAACCAACATTCCAAAGTTAGCAGTTGAAAGTAATTTGGCTACCATCATTGCGCAACTGTCATTTCCATATCGTCATAACAAGGAACATACTCCAGAACGATTAAAAAGTAATTTGGCTACCATTTTTCTACAACTGTCAGACGCCATTACACCGGCACTAGAAGAATACTCCAGAACTTGAGGAATAGAGGATCAATCGTAAATATTTCTGAAATTTGTTAACGTTCTGTTATTACTTAATTCAGCCTTCAGCGATTTATTATTTTTCTTTTTCTAAATTAAATTTTTGTGAGTTTGGTAAATATACCGATTATATATTTTTTTGTTTTCTGTTATTCATCTTTCAGGCAAGTTTCCTCTGTTACTATTTCTTTATATCTTGGCTTATATTAAGCCTGGCGCCCAACAAAATAGTCAATTCTGTCAATTTATTTTTATTAACTCACCCCTCACCTATATAACTGAGCAGCCGACAGGCCAAAGTGTGTATTAATGTCAAGGTGAGATCACAAACATATAATTGCGAGGTCATTTATGAATAGAATAAACAGTAACGGTCCAATATTGGAACAGCACAGTTTCTAATGAGAAATACGGGGTTGCCATCAATTCCACTAGCAATTTTATTCTTCAGCTTAGCCACAGCAGGAAAAATTTCAGTCACATCGATATTTAAGAAAAAGTTCGAGCAAATATATATATATATATATATTCGATATCGATTTTGTGCGAGAAGGTTGTACATCGTTGTCTCCGTGTTCAGATGTTGAATTAACTGGATTCAGTTTTCGAATTAAACGTTGAATTTTGTGCCAGAAGTGAGATAAAATACTGTTGAATTTGAAGTATCTGGAGAAAATCCAAATCGTATAGTAATTGAATCATAAATGAACGACTTTGATTTGAATTCGGTCGATTTCAAGCGTATATAAATATAAACACCTGTTCGACCAACCAACAAAAAATGGATTGTAACAAATGTGGAAAATCCGGTACGACACGAGTTCCCGTAGTCAGCTGTGATGGTTGTTCGAGGGGATTCTGTAAACAATGTGCTGGTTTAACAACATCGGAGATTTCGGTCATTGAACTGCGGGGAAAACGTGTTATGAAATTTTATTGTCAACATTGTTTGAAGGGGGAATCTCTCGAATTGTTTCACAAGATCATAGAGAGTAAAGATGAGATAATAGAAAGTAAAAGAGAAATAATCAGGCTACTAGAACGTGATTTGGAAAAGCTCAAGAAGGAAATGGAGAAAGAACCTATAGCGGCTATGCCTCAGCCAACATCTTATGCAGAAGCTACAAAGACTAGAAACAAAACTGCTAAACATGAATCCACACCGAATATACCCTTTATAATATGCAAACCAAAACATAGACAGGACTGTGCTCGAACAAAAAATGATATAGAAACCAAAATTGATGTTACTAAATTACGAGTGGGGATCAATACAATATTGAATAGAAAAGATGGATGTGTACTAATAAAATGTAATTCCACTCAGTCGACGGATAAAATGAAAGATGTATTAATCACAAAAATGGGGCAAAATTACGATATCAAAGAAACACAAATGCGAAGACCTAGTATATTTTTGTCGAATATAGAAAAGGATTTCCAGTCAGCTGACATTGTCGAAGCCATAAAAAATCAGAACCATTTTCTAAATGAGGCAGACGAGATTAAACTAGTCTCACTGAAAATGAATAAACACAAAACGTCACAATCTGGAATAATAGAATGTAACGGATCAGCATATAAAAAGCTGCTTTCTGTGGGTAAAATCTACTTGGGACTCCAGCGGTGCTCTGTTTGGGAGAACTTGAAAGTGACTAGGTGTTTCAAGTGCTACTCGTTCAACCATAAGATGAATGACTGCAAATACAGCGGACCTCCTGTGTGCTCCAAGTGCTCAGGACCACATGATTATAAAACTTGTAAGTCTGAAGACAATTGTTGCATTAATTGTATTCAAAGTAATACCAAATATAAAACCGATTTCGATGTATGTCATTCTGCGCTTGATACGGGGTGTCCCTGTATGAAATACAAATGAAAAGAGTTGAAGACAGGACAGACTATAATATTTTGAGCATATTTGATTAGTTATGGATAATTATATAAATGATTTTGATAGGAACGAAATAAGGTTGGAAAATAAATGTTTTTTAAGTGTTCAAGATGTGAATGATTTCATTAAATTAGAAAATGCCTTCAATGTTAGGATATTTCATGTTAATATTCGTAGCCTCAATAAAAACTTAGATTCCCTGAAGATTGTTTTGAGCCAAATAGAGCTTTCTTACGATTTTGTCGTCCTGACAGAGACCTGGAAAATTCAGGATATATCGTTGTTTGAAATTCCGGGGTATAGTTTGAAATATAATTATGGTAGTGTGAATCAAAATGATGGGGTAGCTATCTATATAAGAAATAATATAAATTTTGTTCATCATGTTGTAACTGTTGATTTGCTGAGTGTGATTCAGATCGAGGCTTATTACGAGGGTTGTTCTATGAGCCTGATTGCGGTCTATAGACCACATGATATATTGAAGGATGCATTCAACAGATGTCTTCAAGAGTTTCTCACTAGAAATGGACAAAACAAAAATATTAATATAATAATAGGTGATGCAAATTTCGACTTGTTGTCTGATAATGATTTGGATGAAGAATATCATAATATCTTGACTGAGTATGGTTATACATCACTAATAAACACAGTAACAAGACCAGAGAGCGGAACATGTCTTGATCATATTTTCATCAAAACTGAAATGCCGAGGGAAGACTACCAGGCATCAGTTTTTCACTATGATCTAACTGACCACTACCCAGTAATGCTATTCATAAGAAATTCATTGCAGAGATCAAAAGATTACAGAAAATCAAGGAGCTTCATAAATTATCCCAAGCTCAATACCGCATTGGCTAGTCAAGATTGGCGTTTGGTACTGGAGGAACAAGACCCGAATGTCTCCACTGAATCGTTCATAGAAATTTTGAAATTTCATATTTCAGAAAATACATACAAAAAGGTCGAGAAAAAAAAAAGACATAAAACGCAAAGAATGGATAACATCGGGTATTGTCAGGGCTATCAATGAAAAAAATAAACTTTACAGGCAGATTAGGGCCAGTCCTCGGAATCAGACACTAATAAATAGATATAGAATCTATAAGAACCTCCTTGAAAAACTAATAACGAATGCAAAAAAAAATTATTATGGAAGCAAATTGAAGAAATATGAGAGAGACCCAAGAAAATTGTGGAGTTTCCTAAGTGATAAACAAAAGATCAATATAGAACCTGGGCCCATAGTTTATAATAACGTTCTGCTTGAGAAAGATCAGGAAATAGCGGAAACTTTTAATACATACTTTTCGAGTGTTGGTCCTGCTCTGGCCGGTGAAATTGATCGAAACAGCGTCAGTGTGGTGGATGACAGAAACATCAATGAATTAACTCTGGAACCAGCAGATGAGGCTGAGATGCTGAAAATTGTAAAATCCCTGAAATCAGATAAAGCTCCAGGATTGGATGGTATAACGACGAATACGCTGAAGAACATTGCCTCAAATATCCTGGTTCCTCTCTGTCATGTGGTCAACTCGTCAATGGAGTTTGGTATCTTTCCCGACGTTCTCAAAGAAAGCTTGGTCAAGCCGGTATACAAATCGGGAAATAAGAAGGATGTAACCAATTATCGACCAATTTCCCTCACGTCAAATTTGTCAAAAATACTTGAGAAAATCATTCATAAAAGAACATCTGAATTTTTGGAAGGCTGTCAAATTTTGAAAGAAGGCCAATTCGGTTTTCGTAAGGGAAAATCAACACAGGATGCTGTAGCGCAACTAACGGCCAATATATATCGCTCCCTTGACACTGCTAAACCATGCCTATGCCTATTTATCGATTTAAAAAAAGCTTTCGATACCGTAAATCACGAAAAATTGTTAGAAACACTGGAAGGGTATGGAGTTAGACATCGAGCTTTGAAATGGTTTGGGAGCTACTTGTCCGGCAGAAGCCAACGTGTCCAGGTACGAGATCATCTTAGCGCCTCTTCCCCCATCCAATGTGGAGTGCCTCAGGGAACGATCTTGGGACCACTATTGTTTATAGCATATCTCAATTCAATTTTCACAATCAATATTGAGGGCGAATTGACTGCTTTTGCCGATGATGCGGCCATTTTTTACCATGCTGATACCTGGGAGATGCTGAAAGAACTGGTTGAGAGAGATTTCGTTGAAGTGGTTAACTTTTTCAGTTCCAAACTCTTGACCATAAACTATGAAAAAACATGTTTTATGCTTTTCTCTGCGACATCTGTCAGGTTGCCTTCTTTCAGGTCGCTATCGTATCGCTCGAGAACAGGAGAGTCGTATGAAATAAAAATTGTTGATAAGTTCAAATATTTGGGAATATACCTGGACAAACATCTGAGGTGGAACTATCACATAGAACATTTGGCCAAAAAATTGCGTATACTGATACCGCGTTTCAGAAAGTTGAGAGATTTTTGCAATTTGGGGCTCCTGAGGAGAATCTACTTAGTTTTGGCACAGACGCACCTGAATTATGGAATATTGGCCTGGGGTGGATTGGCGAAGGGTTGCCTGAGGAAACTTGAGATAGCACAGAAGTGGTTACTGAAGATAATATTCAGAAGACCATTTCGTTTTCCAACCGAGAGATTGTATGCGGAGAGCGGAATTATGGACCCGCGAAAACTTTTTTTCCTTGCGCTATCCATACATCAGAAGAAACATTTGGTGTCTGCGGTATTTAATGATCATTTATATGATACAAGAAATAGAGGAGCGTGGATAACTCATTCGAGGACGAACAGGACAATAGGTCAAAGATCTCATGCCTATCTAGCTCCGTTCATATTCAATAAAATACCGCCTGAAATTAAAAATGTTGTAATGAACGCCTTCAAAAGAAAAAAATTAAAGAGTGGCTTGTCTCGCTGCCGACATGGAAAATTTGCCAAATGATAGACTTTAAGAATTCTTATATCCATACTTAAAGACGAAAAAATTAAACATGGCTCATAACAAATGACATTCTATCATTAGTTTTTTTTTTCTTTGTGCACCTTTGTAAATACAGTATGAACTTTTGTTTATTTCATAATGATTCATGAATTTTCCTCACAAGACAATTTCATGAAATTGTCTTCGGAAAAGAATTATCTGGGATGTTTTTTCAACAGTATATTTATGCATAGAATGAATTGGAAATGTGTGGAAATTGTTCTTTTTTTCTTTGTTTTTGTGACAATATTGGATGTAACTACTGGTCGAATAAACGTCATAATTATTATTATTATTATTATTATATTCATCGAATAATTATGATGGGTGAATGGCTCATCTGGAGTTGAGTAAATTTTCTGAAAAAAAAACTGTGAAAGCATCAAACATATTCTTAGGTCCTCAACTCACGCTGTCAAAAAATATTTCTTATGGAATCCTGGAAGTTTTATTCCTAAAGTGTACAAATAACCAAAATTTTCATCATTGAAACTTGTTTAAATAGCATTCAAGTACTCTTGACAAGACACTCTAGTCAATTGCTCAACCACCAGACTTAGGTACTGAAATTCAACAATATCTGTATTATTCTCGAATTTGTCAATTTGATGTTTCTTATTATTTCTGGATCAAAGCAAGGTGGATATTTATGACTAAAATTTCTATGCAGAGGAATATGCTTATCAACTATTGAATGAATTCTGTCACAAAACTTTCTCAGTGCTAAGTTAATATTACATACTGACTCAAAAAACTCCAGTCATTTAATGATATATCAGCGTATAACATTGATCAGTCAGCTTTCTCGAAATGATGAACTCGACTTCGAATTTGGAAGAATTTTTGCTCTTCAGTGGCAGAGGGATTTTAATAATCAGAGCAGGATGATGAGTATACTCAGATTCAAGTGGTATGGAATTATAATTACATTCAGAATCATATTGTATAGATATGAACCACAATTATGGAAAAAGGATATCAATGAAAATGTTCTGTTGGTAATAATATCGTTCAGTACGAAACCTGGCGGCTTGAAGTCGCCCAACATAATACCATTACGTCCAACATCGACACAATAAATCCTACTAAGAAATTCGAGACAATAATCATATTCATCAGAAGACATCTTTACAGGAATATAAATAACTAATAAGTATATAATTTTGTGAACCAATGGTCGATAATTTCACAGCCAATATGTCAACCATTGAGAACAAGTCGAATTGATGGAGTAATGAGCACTTCAGATATGATTTTCATTTTATATATATTTTATATTTTTTTTACTGTCTCTTCACTTGTTATTCCATTACACAACCACGATTCTGATACGACAACCATATCAAACTTACAACCATAGATTGTCGAACTAAAAACAATTACACATCTATCCAACCCATGCACATTTCGATAGTAGCGACTGAAAGACATCTTCAGATCTGCTGGAATCAATACGTTCCGGAGATACATATACAGGGTCTTTCACGAGGAACCTTACCCATATTTATACGGCAAACTACTGAACGTATTTTCATGAAATTCAGCACTTATGAGTATTTCACGATGCTGATGAAATCTAAAATATTTTCAAGGCATGAGCACCTCCGGTTTTTCCGGAAATTAAGTCAACTTCCGTTTTTCAAATTGAAACACGATCTTTTTATTGCAGAAATAGATTCCTTAGAGAATTTCAAGTTATTTTGATGTAACATTTTTCAGTTTTGGTTGGAGAATTCTCTCTGAGCGTTAAAATTCGAAAAAAAAATCTGAGATAGAGCTCCGCTGAAACATCGTGAAAAATCAATTTTTTCAAATTAGAACCCCATTTTTTTATGGCAGATATTGAATCTACGTTGAAAAATAATATGAGTGTATGCATCACACCATTGCCCTAAACTGGATATTTTCTGAGTTATTCATAAAAAACTATTTTTCGTCTTGAATTTTCAGCTATTTCTTTTCCCTTCACGCCAAAAAGATGAAATTTTCAGGAACTGTTATTTGAACCATGCTGTAGATTTTTCACCACTTCTTGAAACCGACTTCAAGTTACTATCAGGAGAACCATGGCTAACTCTCGCAGTTATAACTGGAGAAGATACTCAAAGTTTTGACCGTTAATTTCTAGACATTTATTTATACGTCTCAGGAATGCTTCGTGCGTTGCTCTTCTTATTTCAACGGGAGAAATAGATCTGCAAAAGTGTTTAAAAACCAAATAGAGTTTCAAAACTATAAATCTGAAAATCTAAGCAAACCTGAACGCATTTCTGACTCGTTCTATGCAGTCCTCTTTATCAGTCAGGGGAGTTGAGTAGACAATATTTTTTATCCTACCCCAAACATAATAGTCTAAAGGAATTAAATCGGGAGAACCTGGTAGCGAAGTTGTGGACCATTGTTCGCCAACCATCGATCTTCAAATAGCCTGTATAGCATATTTGACACATTGAGTGAATTGTGTTGATACCATAAGTCATTATGGTTCTGTACTAGCGGCTCAATTATTTGAGTCAATATGTCAGAATATCTATCTCCTAAGGGAGAACATTCTTTAAATAACATGTGTAGTGTTCTATCTTACCAGTTAAAGTCCCATCATAAATGTGAACATCGAGAATTACATTATTTTTGATGGCGCAAAAAACATTGAAACTCTAGGTCTCTTGAAAGTTCCATTGTCTGAAGTGGTGGTTGTTCTCTTCATACCAATAATGACTGTTATGCCTATTGAAAGAACCATTCTTTGTGAATTTAGATTCATCTGTCCAAATTATACAGTCCAAAAAATTTTCATTCTCTTGAAATCGAATTATCATAGCTTCGCAAAACTCTGTTCTCCTGACGAAATCAGTTTTCTTCAAATGCTGTACCCTATTGAATTTATATGGGTGTATTTTATATTTTTTTAATATTCTCCAAACACTCGATTGAGATAATCTCAGAGCGATCTCGACATATTCATCTTCTTCTACACTTTTTTCTCTGTGTATAGTTTTCTTAACGAAAGGTCCGACATTTCTCAAGTTTGTCATGGTTCTGTTAATGGTATCTCTCGTTGGTCTGGGTCGGACAGGAAACCTCTCAATGAATCGTTCTATCTACAACTTTATTACATTCTCCATGAAGTAGAATGAGATTTAAATAATCTTCATTGGTGAAATTAGGCATATTGATCGATTTTATAACTTATTACGAATTATCGCCAAATTAATAGTAAACACAAAATGCTACTGAATAAAGAGGAATTTGGCAGATGTAATTAATGATATCTATCATTAAAAGAAAAAGAATGTGAAACATTCTTTTTTAAGTTTTTGCATATGGTTCATAAGGAATTATTCATTTATCACTGGAGAGAAAACCGATGGCCGATTAGTTGAAATAAAGAGGTTTCCGATACAAATTCGACTCCAAATTCGCCATCTATTTAGGAACAACCTGTAACTTTTTTCTCTTGCATATTAGGGTAGTAAAATCTATCAGTTCCTGAAAATTTCATCTTTTTGGCGTGAAGGGAAAAGAAATAGCTGAAAATTCAAGACGAAAAATAGTTTTTTATGAATAACTCAGAAAATATCCAGTTTAGGGCAATGGTGTGATGCTTACACTCACGTTATTTTTTAACATAGATTCAATATCTGCCATAAAAAAATGGGGTTCTAATTTGAAAAAATTGATTTTTCACGATTTTGTCAACCCTAACTTTGAAAGCGATTTTTTCACCCCTGCACCATGAATCGCGATTTCGATTTCTAAAGTGGATACATATATCTTATATCTTGAAAAATCCCAAAAATGAAAATACTCCATCCAAAAACCTCGAAGTTATTCTTGTTTCAGCGGAGCTCTATTTATTTATAATATTTATAAGTGCTGAATTTCAATAAAATACGTTCAGCAGTTTCATTTTACTAGCAAAGGACTATGGTGCTGAGATTATTCTCCTTCAAGAGACACATACGGATACTAAAAAAAATCTTCGTTGAAGTGGAACCATAAAAGGTTATGTATTCATTGATTATCTCCTTTGTAAAATTCACGGTTTAGCTTGTTATGTTAAAAAATTCCTTGATTCACAATATCGAGTTAATCCAAAAAGGCTAATTTGAGGAAGTTTTCTTTACCTCTTTCAAATTTTATATTTTTGATATTCAGTTCTTTTTTCTGCTTTTGCCTTTTTATTTCCAGATTCGATGTGGGTACCTTGAAGAAGTCTCTGTTTCCATCAATAGAAGACCATTCTTGAAGAAAGAAATCTCTAATATATTTCAGCTTATTTTTGTACTTTCACTGGCGGGGAGCCAGGGTTTTTCACGGGGGTTTTTTCCCTAGGCTTTAATGTGATACGCCGAATTGTATGACACCCCGTCACTAACCCCTGATCTGTATGCTTTATTGTTTGCTAACTAAATATTGTAAGCCAAAAGTTCAAAAGAATATATATATATATAGGAGAGAGATTAAGATTAATTGATGAATGAATAAACGAACTGAAATGGTCGTATAACTATCACTTCCAGGAGCTTTTGCGCGTCTTTTCTTAAGTCTTTTCTCTTACTCTAAAACACTGTTATACGAAAAGAACTGAAAATTAGAACAAAGGAGCATCCGGAGCTCTCTCAAGTGGTAGACACCGATAGATCCAAGTTGGTCCAACATGCTGTGGACGAAAATGATGATAAAATGAAAGGAAACACCTATCATATCTAAGGAAGAGATGCCTTCAAGAATAATAATCTAATTATTATTCAAGATTATCGCACCATCCATGTCTTCAGTCCACAGATTGGTGCTAAGTTTGTCTAGTTTTCGTAGTCTGAGTTCTCGATATTTATTCGTGTGAACTGAAAAATTTTCTGAACTTGTCCACTTTTTCAAAAGCTACATTTTACCTTGATAACAATAGAACATGTCTGTTGAAACGTTAGGAAGGAGAACAATAAGAGATGGTAATCGTCAAATAATAATTCTACATGAGTTCCATTATTGAAAAATTTTCAGCAAAGTAATTAATTAACTTCAACTTTGATGAACGCTGGCCTTCAAGAAGATGAAACGTCCATAATGTTTTTGCCTGAATATATCCCATGTCTTATGGGGTATAAGAATTCAAAACAATTTTTATTGGAGATTTTTTCAAAAGTTACTCGATTATCGATTTTAGCCAAATCCTGCGAGCCTATTAGTTTCAATCTTCTTCAAATATCTTCTAATTTTACAACCTGAACCGATGGATATTCTAGGAGTTATTGAGTAAATCAAATTCAACTTGCTCATAACTTCTGAAACATTGAACGCATTGGGCCAATAGCGAACTCGACCTAGATATTGGGGCAGTTAACCTATTCTGTGAACTCTAGCTTATCTCTTTCGGGAAATGAAAAGTATACGGCTGGACCCTGTATTCTTCATCAGAAAATCAAACCCAATCTATTGACACCAGTTTCGGCTGGATATTCGAATATAACAGATATTTGGGAAAAACTTTAGCACGGTGTTCCACTATAACAAGGTCGTAATAAAACAATAACCAAAGATTGACCCTGTACACCTGAATTTGGTAAATTGTTTTGAAATAGTAAAATTTGACTTCGAGAATTCTTTCTATTCGTGTTGGATGAATTTGATGGCGTAACGAACATTTCATTCTCGATTCATATTCAAGATTCAAGTAGAACGAAAAATATATTTCTAGTTCTTTCATTAAATCGCAAATGCAGTAGCGTTTTTGTTGAGGATTTGTTTCTTTCCGAGCAGTCCGCAATCAGCAGAATTAATTGTGTGTATAATCTTCCAGCACGTCGGCCAAAACCATTACACTACCTTATGAAAGCTGTTGGAGACTTAGACCTGCACGTGCTGTAATAAAAATTAAGTTTAGCGAAGAACTATAATACTTCGCAAACTGGGGAGACAGTGGGCATGCTTGCAGAAAGTCATTAAAAATAACGTTAGGACCTTATTTGGCAGCAATTTGTATGCTCTACGTGAAATGCTACCAGGGTTTCTGCCAGGTGGCGGAGGTTTCGATTTCAAGTTTACTGTTTTATGGATCGGAAAACTTCAGCGTACGTAATACCGGAAATCATAGTGGCTTGTTCGTCCTGAAATTTGCCAATTTTGATAGTGTATCAGGTAAGGAAACCTCGTATCATAGGAAGTAGCTGTCCCCGCTCACATAAGAAGTTAATATATATTTATAACTTGTCCCTGCTGCACGAAACTTCATGTTGGAAACCCTCAACTGAATCCGGAGATGATTTACGAACGATTAAAGAGGGTGTCGTAATGAAATCCTTAGGGACTTGAAGGTTAATTGAATGTTTATTGTGTTGAACAGAATATTTGGAGACTGATTCAATTGGTGGCGAGGTATAATGTATAATAGTATACCATTATCTTTTCCGAGGGAGACAGAATCCCCCTGGAATCGTTATATTGTACCGTATTATTTTTCTCCCTGTGGAATTTTGTAATATCAGGATCTTTTCCAGAACAATGAGCGCATCTGATTGCAACCGTACAAAATTTATTAAAAATCTCTTCTGAAAATGTTCGAATAATGTTATCACGTATTGAACAGAATTATTCATATTGAGTTAAAACGTGGAGCATTCGAGAATTTTCTGTTTGAAATTAAATGAAAACCGGAACAGAGTATTGGTAGATATTGGAATTATAGTTCTTGTCATCGAGTGTGGACCCGATAAATTTTTGGTGAGCTTCAAGTACCGGAAGAGTTTCCAAAATCTGACATAATAGTTTTCAATCTTCAACTAATTACTTAGATTCAAATAGGAACGTATGATGATTGGGGAAGTCAAATTCAATAATTCCTAACAGTATTTATTAAGCATGGTGACCGGTTTCGCATTAGTAACACCAATGCATCCTCAGACCTAATCTGCACACTACAAGAAATACAACCTCATAAATTACAAAATCAAAAAGACAAAACAATACAACCCTCCGCTTATACTAGTCTCAACAGGGTCGTCAAATCTAAAATGAGATAATCAATACTCAAACTTGAGTAGAAATACATTAATTTAAACTCCAAAACAAACTGCCAACGCAACATAAACACATTTCGATATAGGTTAGTTCAAGAGCACAGAGCACAAATTAAATCGTACCGTCAACCAAAAAATTCATAAACTATTCTAGAACTTACCATCATAGACAAATCAAGAAAAAAGAAAATACGTGTACACGTTTTCATGAAATAGCATTCATAATATGCATCTCCATAAAGTCCACTTGAGAATTCAAAACTAAGGATGGATATTATTTCTTATGTTTTATAATTTCAAATTTTTCCAAATGATCCACTAACAGGCAGTTGGTGCCTGTGTGTAATATTTTGAAACCTGTTTCCGGTACAAATTGATGACCTTCCTTAAATAGGTGGTTACCAAAATGAGAATCGTCGTAATGTGGACCCGGTCTCAAAATCCTCAAATGTTCCTTGATTCTTTGATTAAACGTTCTATTAGTCTTTCCAATATACATAGCATCGCACGTGTCACAAGTGAGTTTATGAACACCACTTTTCTCCAATGAAGGAACTGGATCTTTTGTTTGTTGGTCTGAAGGCTATCTTTATAGTACTGTCTTTCTCCAAAAACCTCGCAACCTTACTTCCCATGTAGTTCAGAGGGAAGTATCTTCTATCCTCTATTCTAGGTTGGCTCATTGGAAAGAGACACCTCAATAAGCATTGATGCAATTTCTTATTTAAAAGTCTATCAATGATATGATCGTCAAAATTGTTTTTTCTTGCTATTTGTTTTATTATTCCAAATTCTTTGTTAAAATTGTCTTCATTCAATGGTATATCCACAAGTCTTTCCACTTAACTATTTAAAACTGCCAACTTGTGGTTCCAGTGGTGTTGGGAGGTGATGTCAAATGACACGTTTGTATGTGTTGGCTTTCTGAAAACGTCAAAGGTGTGTTTGCCCTCCATCAACTTGATGTTTAGGTGCAAGAAATTGCATTCTTTATCATTTATGTGCTCATTCTTAAATTTTATGTTATTCACTCAACTGTTCAAATACACAACGAAATCCTCGAATTCTTGGTCAGTTTCTCCCCACAAGATGATAATATCATCCACGTAACGATAGTATTAGACAATAGGTGGAGAAGGGGCATTACCCTCGTTGAAAATGTAGGTTTTTTCAAAATAGTCCATGTATCTATCTGTTTTGACTATCATATCATTGATAGAATTTTAAATAAGAAATTGCATCAATGCTTATTGAGTTGTCACTTTCCAATGCGCCAACCTAGAATAGAGGATAGAAGATACTTTCCTCTGAGCTACGTGGGAACTCTGTCGAGTAGGGTTGCGAGGTTTTTGGAGAAAGACAGTACTATAAAGATAGCCTTCAGACCAACAAACAATCTGGGAAATTTATTCTTCAATAATAAAGATCCAGTTCCTCCATTGGAGAAAAGTGGTGTTTATAAACTCACTTGTGACACGTGCGGTGCTATCTATATTGGGAAGTCTAATAGAACGTGTAATCAAAGAATCAAGGAACATTTGAGGATTTTGAGACTGGGTCCACATTACGACGATTCTCATTTTGGTAACCACCTATTTAATCTACTAGTTCTGGACGAATTTTAAATTACAATTCACACTGCAATTTTTCATACAAAATAGCAGCAAATAAAAAATCTTATGTACAGATCAAAAAATCTTAGCGACAGCTCTTTTCACAAAGATAATTTGGTAATAATCAGAGATATTTCAAAACTAAATGCCTACCCGAAATCATTTATTGATAAAATAATTGGGAACAACAATATCAAATTAGACCGATAGTGGCAAGCGCGGTAAATAACACTCAAGATATACATTATGTAAAATTTCCATACATCCCTGGACTCACTAACAAAATAAATATGCTCATAAAATTGTTTTCTCATAACATAAAAGTAGTTTCATACAACATTTCAACTTTTAGCGCATTATTTTCTAAATTGAAGGATGTCGACCCTAAGTTGGATCAGAGCGAATTGGTTTATAAGATTCCTTACCGTGATTGTTCGAAGAGTTACATTGGCCAAACTAAACAATATCTAAAAAATAGAATAAGTCAGCACAAATATGATTGTCAAGAAAAATATAGATCTAAAGATACTAAAACAGCCCTTGCAACCCATCATTTTGTTAATAAACATAAATTTAATTTTCAAGCGGTTTTTATTTTGGACATAGAAAGAAATTATACAAAAACAACCATCAATGAGATGATATACATAAAACTAAATGATACCGTCAATTGCCGAACTGACACACAAAATTTGAGCTTGATATATAATAACATATTAGATCTTTTCAAAAACAAATATTAATAACAGTGAATTGAGGAATTCAACTCTTTAACAACATATTTTAGACTCCACCTGTTGTTGAACAGGTTAAGATAGAAATAAATATTTCAGTTTCGGAACACTCATTGACCGTAACACGTTATTGTGATGTTTTGCAATTCGTCTAAAACACATTCTAGACGCAGTTTTCCAAAGTTTCCCCATAAGTTCCTTTTCAATTTGCTCAACAAACTAATATTAAGATCCTTTGTGTGTAAAACATAAGTTCGACTTTGGTAAGGTTTTTTCGATTTTAAATGTGTGTTTCTGTCAAATCCAAATAGAAAAAGAAAAAATAACAAATAAATTCGAATAAATGTAATTAATATATAGTTTCAATTGTACGATTTTGTTACCGTTTGTTGTATATGTTTATTTTGGAACCATGTTTTAATCCATTATTCAATTTTTATATCAGAAGTACTTGTACCATATTCGATCTCTGTGAAAAAAAAAATTTCTCTTTTGTAGCCCTGAAGAAGTAGAAATATATCTACGAAACGTTGGCATTAGTTGGATGTAGTTTTTGACTAATTGCTTTCCTCAAAATTCCATAAAAAATCAACTCAATGTATTTGTACTCAAGTTTGAGTGTTGATTATCTCATTTTAGATTTGACGACCCTGTTGAGACTAGTATAAGCGGAGGGTTGTATTGTTTTGTCTTTTTGATTTTGAAATTTATGAGGTTGTATTTCTTGTAGTGTGCAGATTAGGTCTGAGGATGCATTGGTGTTACTAATGCGAAACCGGTCACCATGCTTAATAAATACTATTAGGAATTATTTAATTTGACTTCCCCAATCTTCCTATGAAATGTGAAAATGTTTCGAAAAATCACACAAGAATAAAAGTGCACTAACCCCCATAAATCAGTTGCTGGCCAGAAATTGTTGAGAATGGAACTCGTAAAGAATTATTATTTGGTCAGTAACCATCATCTATTGTTCTTGTAACCAATGTTTCGACACACATCTTGTAAGAATTCAATTAATACTGAATGTTCTTATTTATGAAGAATTTATTCTAGTTCATTTTCTGTGTCCATATTTAGATTCTCTGTGGATAAAGGTTTGACAGTTAGTTGATTGCTGAATAAGTTGATGTAAACATTGCATTAAAGGTTATATGGAATAATAAAGTGAATCACTTGTTATACGTGCTATTTTATTCAATCCAACTGGTTATAGGCCCAGGAAGTACGTTTTGAATAGCAAGGAATATACAGAATTAATTATTTTCTTAAAAATTCTGAAAATTTTGAAAATACACATAAAACCTAAAGGTTGGCATGCAATGAATTAATTAGTCGTCGAAAATTAGGGTATAACGCAATTTGATGGAACTGGATATGATCACTGTCGATTTCGGATGGAAATCTTGTTGGGCCAGCATAGTGTGAACGCATGCATAAAGGAATAACACATTAACCCTGACGAAACATTCCTGAAGCTGGATAAGCAGTGTACATCACTGATAATACAGTGAATTTCCAACTCCCAATTGCAATATGTTGAAGACAAAGCCAGTGCCTTCCAGATGTGGAATGCATTGGAAAAGGTCCTCCTAAGAAAAGGAATGGCGTCACAGCTTTACCTACGCAAAAAATTATTAACTATGGAGTTCAGTGAAGATTCACTAGAGAAATTCTTTGTAAAGTTTGATGAAATAATCAGATTACTGAAATCTGTTGGGACAAAACTGAAGGAAACCGACGTGGTTTGCCACCTATTATTAACCTTACCTAGAAGTTTTGACAATATTCTCACAGAACTAGAAACTTTAGATCCGGACAAATTAACGTTGGAATTTGTTAATGGCAAGCTCCTGGATCATGAAATGAAAATGAATCATAGTGTAGATCTACCAGTTGATTCTGCTGCTTTTTTGAATCGTAAGAAGAGAAAATCACAATGGTATGGAGAAACAACCAATCATAATAGTATATAGTAAAAGCAGCCCATTTCAATTCAAATGCCATACTTGTAGGAAGAAGGGGCGCACAAGAAGTAGATGTTGGTTCCAAAAGCAAACAAGTGCAAGGCGGACCTGAATAGGAACATGTAGCGTTTCCTATAGTGGCTGACAAGGCTGGAAGTATGGAAAAAGAGGAAGCAACTGTCAAAAGCTATATTGACTCTGCAGCTACAGATCATCTTGTGAACGACCCTAGCATTTTTAGTTCAATCAAAGACCTGGAGAAACCCATTGAAATATTCGTTGCGAAGTCCAATGAATATTTATTGGCTACAAAGGTAGGCAGTATGTTTGTTATTTTGCAAAATTGTAAAAGATTTGAAATAGATGAAATTGAGAATTGTCTTTATGTAAAGGACCTGCGGCATTATTTGTTATCAGTACAATGTCTTGTTCAGGAAGGTTCGAAAGTCACATTTGTTAAAGAGAATACAATTTTCGGAAGAAATTTTATTTTATTAGCATATGGAAGTAAAGTAGAAAACCTGCATCAAATTGAATTCGAAGTATTTTAAAAATATGAAGCAAATAATATTTGTTTTGATATGAACACATGGCATGTTAGATTAGGTCATTTAGGTTATAAAAATGTCTTGAATTAGGTTAGATCTAAAATAATTGAGGGTATACGCTGTAAACAAAAATCAGGTGTATATTTGAAAGAAAATAAGTGTGAAGTTTGAATACAAACTAAAACTACAAAGTTGCCATTCAACAAGCATTCTAGTAGAAGTTCAACTAGACCATTAGAAGTAGTCCATAGTGATGTTTGTGGACCAATCACTCCAACTACTTACGATAGGAAAAAATATTCGGTCACTTTCTTGGACGATTTCACACACATCACTGCTGTCTATTTATTTGAAAATAAATCTGAAGTCTCTGAATCTTTTGGATAGTATGAGCATTTGTTTCGGCTAAATTTTCAGATCAAATCGCAAGTTTGGTTTGTGATAACGGTGAAGAGTATTTATCAAGGAATTTCATTTCAAGTTTTTGCTCAACCAGAGGTATTCAGGTTCGAAACACTAAACCTTATACATCTGAGTTAAACGGTGTTGCAGAAAGATTAAATCGTAAACTATTAGAGAAGTCTCGAGCGAAGATTTTACATTCAAGGTTAGAAAAGATGTTTTGGGGTGATGCTGTTCTGTGAGTAGCATACTTGTTGAATCGATGTCCTACTGTGGCACTAAAGAATATTTGTCAGGCTGAAATGTTTTACAATAAAAAGCCTAATATAGCCCATTTGAGAGTTTTTGATTGTCTCGCTTATGTTCAAAAAGTTGAAAGTAAGTTTGATTCCAGAGCAGAAGCATGTATTATGATAGGCTATACATAAAATAGATATAGGTTATGAAATCCTAGAATAGGAAAATAATTACTGCAAGAAATGTAATATTTTGAGAAAATCGCAGGTTGGAGGATTTACAAACAACAGAAATTACTGAAATTAGTTTGACTCCTAATATAACTGAAGGTGAGAAAAAAACAGAGATAAATGAGCCAGAGAGCCAATTAAAAGATGAATATGATGAGATAAAAGAAACCGAGAAAGAAACGCAGGATCTAAGAAGAAGAAATAGAATAAAGAAAATGCCATCAAGATATCAAGATTTTAATATGGATTTTGAACATTTAACAGTGAGAGTTGAATCCTTTATAAATGATGTACCCCAAAGTTTTGAAGAAGCATAGTAAAGAGATGACTTTCAATTATGGGATTATAAGACAATTTGGAAATGAAAATGATAACTTAGTGAACCAATATTGCTCTGCTATGGTGAAAGCAAAATTGATAGATCAAGCTAGAAACATTGTTTATTCCGGTTCAGGCTGCTATACTTGGCCTGAATTGAAATTATTAAATAACAAATTTGGATTCAATATTAATTTCGATGTTTTACAAAGTGAATTCCAGTATTTGAGAAAACGCCCAAAATAATCATTAAGCGAATTCATCGATAGGGTTAGAGAAATGAAAACTTGAGAACTTGAGATAAAGCTATAAAAGAAAATTATCGTCCGATAGCGTTGTTGTCAAACTTCTCCAAGACTCTTGAAGCAATCTTGTATAATAAGATATTTCCTCATATAAGGAACCAGATTAGTTAGGTGCAATATGGTTTTATGCCTGAGAGATCACGTGTGACAAATTTGGCTCCGTTCTCCCAGTTTCTATTTGAAACTCTGGATGAGTCTGGTCAGGTTGATGTCATCTATACGGAGTTCATTGCTCTTACCTACTGGGGAAGGCCAAACATGAGATCTAGGCCGTTGTTCTATCTGGTCCCTCCTAGGAATAATTGCATGATTCGGACGCCTGTTCAGCATATGTGTAACCTAGTAAACGGATTGTGTGGGACTTGTGATATATTCTTCGATAGTTTAACTGCCTTTAAGCGGGCATACCTTAATGGTTCAGCATAATGATATTGAATTTTTTTGTGTGTGTAATTGTTTAAATATACTATTGTTAATTTTTCTGTAATTGGGTTTTTAACCTGTTGAAAAATGAAGCTGTTTATTTATTCTATTTATTATTTATTATAAATGAAATTGCAATACGATTATCAAATCCAGCTTATTGGATTGAATCTCGTAGAAGTGAATTTATGTGTAGATATAACCCAAAACAGCAAGAAGTAAAATTCCCAACTAGTGGGCAAGTTCTTGGAGAACGAGTTTATGTATTCAAACCACGAAATACATAAATAAATTATCCAAAGCCTGAACCAATGTCGATAAGAACAAGAAACTATCAGTTCAAGAGACCAGCTAGCTCACAAACTCGACAAGAACCATCGAATAACAGACAAATTCTTCAGAAGTACAGGTCCTCCTGACATTTTCACGGAAGAACTGACCGATACGGAAGAACTTGACTAAACAAATGATAAAGTAAACGATGAAATCGAATATCATTGCGAAGACTAATTAGAAAACCAAGATTCAAGTGATATTAATGAAATTGAAAATTTTCAAATAACGAGCCTTCCAAATTACAAGACCTAAATTTTAATAGAGAACACTCAGCTTCATTGTCATATTTGCAATTAGAAGAACCACCTGTTAAATTATTGATAGATAGTGGAAGTTCAATATGCATAATTGATTCAGCAGTGGCGTTTAATCTTATTCCAGAAAATGTTTATGAAGAAAGAACTGACTTTAAAACAGCTACGGGAAAAGATTTCAGTAGGTATAAGGTAGAATTTCCGCTTACAGCGTTCGGAGTTGATGGTAATTACCATCATTTCATTCATTTCAAACAGAAAGAATTAGAAACATCATTCATTATATTAGCGTAGAATTTATTCAAAGCTAAATCATATACTTTCAAAATTCATAATTCGCTCGTAGAAGACATTGAAACGGAAGAAGAGCAACAAGAAAAAATCCAACTTTTTCATGAAACCAGAACTACACACCGAGGGTATCACGAAAATATTGAAAGTTTGAAAAATTTCTATTCCATTTGTTATACTTCATTAGAATTTAATGATGAAAATGTAGTATTCGTAATTGAGGTACCTATCAGTTCTCCAAACCCCTTAGATACGTACCACCTCCACTATATTCCTTATAAAAATGTTACCCTAATCGAAAATTCTCCATATTTGTTGACCGAAAAAGAATAAGCGAAATGGACTATACCACAAGAATGTCCAAAAATCGAGGATTGGTGGATTTGCCCACAAAATGCTTTACCTGTTTGCATGGAAAAACTAATTTCCCACAAGCAATGCCCGAGAAGAATTACCCAGAGCAGAGACGATCTCCTGAAATTATCATCGGGAAAGTTCCTATCAGTCAACAATGTGAAGTTAAGTGAAAAATGTAGTGAACTCAATTATTTATTGAAGAGATTGCACCAGTCAGGTGAGATGACTGAGCAACGGTTCAAACACTTGAGTATACATAATGCTACCCATCCTAAACTTTATGCATTACCAAAAGTCCATAAGGAGAACATTCCTATGCGTCCCATTGTGAGCTCTATAAATTCGGTAACATACAAAATTGCAAAGTTTATCGCCGAAATTTTGAATGTATCATTTCGAGGAAGGAACGATTATAATGTCGAGGATACTTTCGCATTTGTTGATAAGGGTAAGGGCATTGCTCTGCTAGATGGATATATTCTGATATCATTGGATGTAACGTCTCTATTCACTAATATCCCATTGGACCTCACGCTAGAAGTCCTGCATGAGAATTAGGAGATAATAAAACCACACACAACCTTAAGGGAGGAGAATTTCTTTGAAATCGTTCAGTTCATATTTGAGAATACTCACTTGGCTTTTGACGGAAAGTTTCACAAACAGATTTTCGGTACACCAATGGGTTCACCATTGAGTTCAATTTTAGCCACTATTATTTTAGATCACTTATTTGACAAGGTTTAACCTAGGATTCCATTCCACATACCTTTTATCTACAAGATTGTGGATGACATATTTTGTGCAATTCCAGCAGATAAGAAGACGTTTATTTTGGACACATTTAATGATTTTAACCAAAATTTACAGTTCACAATAGAAATAGAAAGCAATAACAGTCTACCTTTTTTGGATACTCGAGTTGTTAGGAATACAGACAATGGAGTTATTTTGGACTGGTACCAGAAACCCACTGCGTCAGGTAGATTCATAAATTTTCACTCCCAACATCTCTATAATCAAAAATTAAACATAATTAAAGAATTGAAAAACAAAAAAAGAGTTTGTTATGTTTCGGATGAAACCTTCCTAAAAAAGAACATACGGAAACTATTCGAAATTTTTCACAACAACGGGTATCCTAAACACATCCTTAATAGAATACTTCATAATAGGGAAGTAACACCGCTGACATCTGCGGTTCAAACAGTTGATTATAAATTTAGGAAGATTCCTTTTGTGAAAGAATTAACACCCAAACTGGCGGGAATTTTCCGTCAATTTCATAACATCAGACTCGCGAAATACAGTCTGTCAAAAACAAGAAATCTTTTTTCAAAAACTAAAGATAAAACACCGATAGAAATGTGCACTGATACAGTTTATAGGATTGCATGTCAACATTGCAATGGTTGCTACGTTGGAGAAACGAAACAGTGGCGTAAACAAAGAATCACACAACATAAGAGTGATTATCGCATCGGAAAAAATTCTTGTACTCTGGTAAAACACTGTCAGGAAACGGGACACAGCTTCAATTTCAAACTTGAAGACATAGGAATACTGGAGATCAATTCGAATTATAAAAACAGACTGTTCCTTGAGATGCTGCAAATTAGAAAACAGAAAAATACAGTGAACTTTAAGTCAGATACTGATCAAATGAGTGCAATCTATAGCAATATTTTAAAAATTTTGTAATAATAAAATTGTTAACACATGGCTACATCATTTTAGGGGGAATGTGCACTTACAGCACATGTGATCATTTTAATTTGAGATTTTGATGAGCGTGGCTGACATTGTTAAAAATTACATGTTTAATTTCTAAGCATCATATTGTAATAGATGTTAACAATAGTGTTTATATATATATATATTTTTATCTGCGGTACAAGTAGGCGCAACCAATGTTAAATCTCCGGTTCAAGTGGCATCCACGGTAAAACAGCATCCGATGTACGGATGCCACTTTACCAAGTCCAAAGATCATCACTAACCGGCATAACTCATAGCCCTCTTTCGTTTGCGCCTACTTTCAGCTGGACATGGCGTCGCAACTCTGCAGGTGTTCATGAAATGGAATGAAATTTACGATCTCGCGTGACCTTGGTGCTCGACTGCGTTTTATAGTTCTTGGAAGTGGAATCACGATGCTAGTTGAGATTGAATATTTGCAGATGCGTTGATTCTCTTGAATCGCATATTAACAATTGGAACATATTGAAGTGGAGAATTGATATACTACATTTGAAATTGGAAATGAAATTTGTGTGACTTTGTAGTCGATATTTTCATGTGGAAAACAAAACCCAATCTGAAATATTTTACAATATGACATTCAGTAAGTCTTGGAGATGTTGACATTTAGCACGAATACCTCAGAATAGAATGTGCACTTACAGCACATGTGATCATTTTAATTTGAGATTTTGATGAGCGTGGCTGACATTGTTAAAAATTACATGTTTAATTTCCTAAGCATCATATTGTAATAGATGTTTATTGTGATTTTAGGCGATTAATGTTCTGTACATCTTGTGAGTATAGGTCATCTCTCTTCTTGTTGAGCATAAGTCATATCAGATATTTTACAGTTTCTCTGATGAAGTCGACAACAGCTCGACGAAATATTGAGAAATAAAGATAATCACAGATCGTTTTGACTGTTTGATTTTTGGAAAGTTGACCACATGTCCGACAATCATTTCAAGTGTTGATATTTTTGGTCGATAACTTCAATAGTGTTTATATATATATATATATATATTATATATTTTCTATGGCATATACTTCATTTTTCATAAACCCCTAAAATGCAGAACCAAGATGATTATGTTCGAGGCTACGAGCTAGACCGGTATTAGATCCTGCTCTCTAATCTACCTTTTTCCAAATATTCTTTGTAACAGCTCACTTGCCACTCGGGAGAAGTGAGCTGGTATACTATCATGCATGAAGTCCATTATTGCAACTATGTTCAATGGGACACCAATAATGGATTCTGCTGCTTTTCCAAAAATTACGATAGAGTTCGCCTGTTAATCGATTGGGTAATCGAAAAGGACCTAGTAGATAATGACCGATTATACCGGCCCAGATATTAATGGAAAACCCATACTGATGATTCCTTTTTATAGTTTGATTAGAGTTTTCATCACACCAATAGTGCAGAATATGCACGTTCAAAATACCATCGCGACTAAAAAGCGTTGATAAGCTGTTGATAAAATCAAAATTTGTCTTTGATTTTGTAACCATTCGCAATATTGTAAGCGGGGTAAAAAATTATCTTCTAATAAATAATAAACTTTCGGAAATTAAACGGGTAAAGAAGCTGCTCTTTCTAAATTTTTCTAGTTTATTCGTGGCTTGAATTGGCAATGGTTGAACTTATCTTTCTGGTGCTTATTCTTGGATTATTTTCTACCACTTCCAAAACGGTTTCATCAGTACGACGAGTTTTCGAAGCTCCACTATTAATCATTGGTTTATTGAATTATCTATCTTCCCCCAAACGCCTATGCACATCAATAAATGTTCGAAGGTTCAGAATCTTTTTCTTCTCCTTAAGAGCTTCTGAAGAATTTGATCTGAATTCTCCATAACACATGATTATGTTTCTTAATTACACACATTAATATCACAAAATATTCTTAACCATTATAAAAAATTAGTTTGACAAAAGCCAAATAGTTCGTTGTTTCTTTTTTTCGCCTGTCATTTTCATAACGTTTCCTTGATTATGATATTCACTTAATTCCTTGCTGTTTTTCAAACTGCTTTCAACAATGGTTGTTATTGTGAGTAGGTTACTTTGGCGCTTCTGGATAATTTGAGTGCATCAAAACTTCTTGATGCATTTTTACCGGAACCCGTAAGTGGTAGCGACTTCAACAAAGTATACTTTTTTGAAGGAAAAAAAAGAAATCGCTTTTTTAGTCTAGAATAACATACTGTCTAAGGCAAAAAGTTAGGGTTTATTTAAATGGGGAGGAATCCTGTATGTAGCGCCCCCTATTAGTATTCTGAAAACTAATAGGATATGTGGATTTTGCATCATACGAAACCCTCTTTGTTCGAAGTTATTAAACAAAAACCGAATAAAAAATTAAAATTGAACACCTTGTTTTTCTTGAAGGAAGGGAATTTCGGACATATATTTTCAATATCTTTTTTTTCATATTTTATGGTCCTCTATCGCGTGGCACTATGTAAGGTACTCTTTTTCTTGAGTATCTGTGTAATGTATTTCAAAGGACGAGAGCCTACTGAAAGAAATGTATTCTAAATTGTTTTTGATTAAGTGTACTTACATTTGGTTGGTTTTTAAGAGAAAGGGAGTTAAGTTTCAAACAAAACTGAAGGGAAACTGTGAGTGGTAATTTTTAATCTGGAGTAAAGGTTCATTCATTCATTGTGGTGGCTATTTTAGTATAGCCCTGTTCTAGAGATCGAAACAAACTTTTGAACTAGCTCGCAAAAGTTCCTGACCGCACGTCAATCTTTTACAACATTTTCATTCTAGGAAATGTTTCCAGAGTTCTCTATGAATCAGGTAGATGATTGAAAGAATCAGTTCGTTATCTAGCACATGTTTTCTATATTGTTCTTCGGTGCTTCGCTATAAACAAAGTATTGGTAGTTCTCGTATTGTAGTCGTGAAAGCTCCAAAGTTTGATCTAATTGAGGACGTATCACATGTGTTCGTCGTTCGATCTATTGCTATAACGAAATATTGCGCTGCTATTTCCATTCATCTGAACTCTTGCTGATTCTTACTTCAAAAAATCAAGAAATGAAATTTTCATTTTTATTAAAACCGCGAAGTAATAAATAGATTTGATAAATTGACCGTCAGAAATTTCGAAGTCCCTGCTGAACTTTCTCATTAAGAATGTTCATATCCTAAGGAATGGTTTGTAAAAAGGAACCATTGACCAGAATTTATTCTTGTTTTCCTACTGTTTCATAATTTAATATCTTTTACTTTCGAAATGATCTGTCTTTATGATGAATTTGGAAATTAACTATTATATCTTTGACAGTGAAAGAACTCGTTCGGATACTACTATTTTATATATTCGGTATCTGCACGAACATGCTGCAAATCCATCATAGTCGACTGAGACGTAACATTAAAGCCACATATTACTGCGTTGTACGGTTATATGCTCAACAAGTTGTTCCATAATGAGGCTAGCGGAAAAGCAAGAATTGATCCCTCTATTGGTTTGAGTTCATGAAGGGTATTGAACGATTGAATCATTTGTGATGCCTATGAGCTATAGGAAGTTATATGTTGGAGTAATTTTCAAATTTTGTTATATCATCGGGATTTAGGATTATCTGTACGTACCGCTAAATAAACTGCCGTCAAGAATATCGAGTTGATACTCGAAAAATATAGACTTCAGGGAATAGTATATTACATTACTACCAAGGTAAGTGGTTTCAGCTGGCGAATGGAGGATATAACTGACGAGCCGCAGGCGAGTTAATTACCTCCTTGAGCAAGTAAAACCCATTACTTTGCGTGTATTGTTTTATATTCTATTTGTTTTTATTTGTAAACGTCAGTTTCCAGAAACACAATATTAATCAAGAAAGTTTATTTTATCAAGTCACTAACTTGTAAATCTGACAGTTAAATTGCAAAATTTTTACAAGTTAGTGGTATTATTTATATTAGAAAATTTTGTTTTATCGTCATTTATGTTGAAAATCATGGTAAAATTTTTATTTCCAGTAACACAGATATTTAATGATGAAAGCGTTGATACTGATGATGATGAACCATCTGTTGACTCAGAAATTGCTGAACTCGAGGACTGCAGAACATTTGTACTCTACTTAGTAACAAATAATTTGTTAGAAATTTCGATAAAACAATATACGCAAGGTAACGGGTTTTACTGGCTCAAGGAGGTAACTTATTTCCTCCATTCGCCAGTTAAATCTCTCTTACCTTCCTAGTAATGTTATATACTATCATTTGTTTCTCATTTGTAAAAAGGTTAGATAAATTCCAAAAAAATCTCAATAATTTGTCGCAAATGTCGTAAGCTATGGAATCGTTGCCATGAATATGGCCATGATTAGATTAATGTCGAATTACTTTATGACCGGTAGTTAGTTCAGCGAAATAATGGGGTTTGAGACTCAAGATGTACGGCTGAAATTGGTGAATTAGCGGGTGTTTTTTTTAGAAAAATATAACTTTCTATACGAATACGGTGACTGGAGGGTAATTTGAAGCCAAGTTTTTTCAACATTTCTTTTCTGTACAAAAACATTGACAAATTATCATGAAGAGACTCACACCGCAACAACGAAATACTCTTTAAATTCACCATTAGGTTTTGTGTTGAGATGCAATTTGAGAATTTGACGATTTGTCAACTTGGAAAAACTTATATTTTATGCTTGTTATCAGTAGGTTAGAGTTCGCACATTCAATATGGTATCCCATCTATGACTGTCAAATTTCCCACCTGAAGGGTATGCAGAGAAGGTTTCTGAAATATGTGTCATTAGACGAACTGGCCTGTATCCTGGGAGGCAGGCAGATCTTTCTGATGTCAGGAGCGAGATAAGGAGTAGGTCTCTAGTTTGTAGGCATGAGGAACAGTGTGCGAGATTTGCACAGGCGGAGTTGATTCATCTTACCTGCTATCAAAGATGACATTGAATGTACCAAGACTAACATCAAGGACAAAACGTACCTTCCATTTGCCAGCACCCATATAAACCTGTTCGAGCTTGCACCAGTAAATCGTATCTGTAGAAGTGTCGATTGGCTTGCACTCGACATATTTCCCTAGGTTCAGTGATCACTGTTTTGTTTTGTTGTTTATTTTTGAGATTCTTCGTACTGAATTGAATGGTTTATTATTTTTGTATTGATTTTGTACAATGAATACATTATAATTTATACATATTACCCTGTAATTGGGATTTTTCCTGTTGGGTAAATGAAAGTATTTTTTTTTCCTTCCGTGTGAGGGGAAAACCCTTTATGGGAGCTCAGAGGGTCCGCACTCTAGAAAGTGTGGGACTCCAAGATCTTCTTTGGCTACTCACTAAAAACCCCTCAAACATTCCATGGAATCTGATGGGATCTGATGATATGCAATGACCCAAGCAACACCGCCTTCTGCATTCTATGCGCCAGTATCTCGGCCCAAGATCTGCAGGCCGGAATAATCTTCAATTCTTCCACGTAGTTGGGTCTCATTCCACCGAGACATCCTATGATTAGTACAACCATCCTGACTTTATGACCTGGGTACATAGTTCCAAGCTCGAAAACAAGATCTTTGTATTTTTGCCTTTTCTGTTCTTCTTTCATCACTATATTGTTTTCTGCAGGAGAGGAGAATTCCACGACGAACAATTCCATCAGTTCTTTGTCCAAAAGAAGTATTTCTTGCTATATTGCATTGATCTGCCGTGTTGTTGAGACAGGATAGTTCCAGTATATTCAAGCTCTCTCCTTCTGGACCACCACTTCAATCTCCAGAGGCACATATGGTAGCACCGGTTCTTTGTCTATCTCATATGCCGCTCTCAAATGGAAGTAGAGAGCTCGGAGTGCTGCGTTGTGTCTCTCTATGTACCCTAATGGAGCATGGTCTCTGCAGGCGAAAAGAATGTGCATAATCGTTTCTTATTGACTATGGCATGCTCTGCAAGTTGCTGGGGTGTCCATTTCCTGATGTTCTTTTTATACCATCTGGTAATAATTACTCCGTCCTGACACGCCATCACAAATCCCTCCGTCTCTGACTTAAGGCTAGCCGATTTTAGAAAGGCGAAAGACAATTCTTCCGACAGATCTTGGTCTTTTAAACTCCTGAAAAATATGGAGTGCAGGCTCTTAATCATATGATTTTCGAGTAATGTATTCGACTGAGACTTCCGGATCAGTCTTGCTAGCCTTTTTTGGTCCGCTTGAGTGATCGGTGCTCCAGCATGCTCAGGATCGATCGATACGCTGGTTATACTGAGCTTCTCCAAGGCTCTCTGTCCAGTTCGGACTAGGAAAGCTCCGTGGTTCGCGAGTTCATGCTGAGCTACAAACTTCAGAAGAGGATCTTCACTTCTTAGGACCCTTACTGCTGTTTCCAATGTTTGTTGATAGTGTTGATATTCCAAACATTGCAATCCTCTACCCCCTGGCTTCGGGGAAGGTATATCCTCTGAATCGAACTATTTGGATGAAGGCTACGATTCATGTTCATCGTTTTTCTTGTTGACCTATCAAGATCGAGGAGTGCGTTCACCATCCAGTTTATCACTCCAAAAGAGTAGGTAAGTATCGGGATGGTGAGCATATTTGTAACTGCTACTTTGTTCTTTCCTGACAGCTGTGATTTCCAGATGTCTTTCAGCTTCTTCTTGTTGTTGGCTGATAAGGCGTCTTTTATCTGGTACTCCCCTCTGTTTTATTCCAAGAAACTTGTAAGTTTCTCCGTCTTCCAGACGTCGAAAAGTCATTCCATCTTCCGGTTGGATATTTTCTCCTGGATCATCAACCCTTCCTCCGCGTAGATGAAAAACAGCACACTTGTCCAAACTGAATGATATTCCAATTGCAGACATGGATTGAGACATGGCTTTCCCGACATTGGTTGCTGATAGATGTGATCGAAATACTGACAATCTTCTGATAATCAACGGACCTCCATGATTTTACGACATAACTCCCTCTGTCTATTTTCTCAGCAGATGAGCCACTGGTTTATGCTGATGAATCAAAGCAAGTTACATCTTCAATTATTAGTGCTAATCTAATTTTTACCCACTCCCATGAAAGAGCTTTGCGACAAACGTTCTTTGAAGTGCCTCTCTTGAATTCCTTAGAAAACGACTTCACCATCTCAGTAGCATTGGAGTGTTGGTGAGGGTTGTCAAAAATAACCGAAAATGGTATGCAGTATCATGTATCGTACAAACCATCAAAAATGAAAATGCATCAAAATTATATCTTATTGAAAATTTATTCAAATTTTCAATTAATTAAATCATACACGTTTGAATCAAATTCATATTAAGTGAAAAAAATACGAGTTCAATTGAATGTAGAAAAGATTTATGAGAAACAGATTACTGCTTTGGTAACCACATAAATCGTGTTATGGATGACATTAGGCCTCAATTATTCAAAATTATTTCTGAACAATCATAAAATTATTTTTCATAAAAGTTTGACAACAATCTTCATTCAAATGTGGTTTATTTCTATCCAAACTTCTATCACCTTAAAAAAACACCATAAGACTGATGGGCTGTTTTGAATGTACCAAGTTTTTCAGTCTCACTTGAGACACTTGAGTTTTCATCTTTGTATCCAATTTTTAAGTGATCTTCACAATAGTAGTCTCAGTCTCAGCACATCTTTTCTTCAAACAGATGTGAAATGGCCTTCATTTCTGGAGCCGGCTCTAGAGCAATTATATTTATTAAAGTACCGCAGGGTCCAGTTTTGAATCATTCAATACGAGCTCCATCATCAACAATATCTCGTCATCAACTAGGGTCCAGTTTATTGAGCAATTGGTACTTTGTTATTGTTATTTGTTTATTCGATAACTTTTCATATTACTTAAAGGCGTTGAGCGTAGCCTTTGGGATGATAATTTATGATTGTCAGAGATAAATAGAAATCTCACCACGTCAATGAGAATTCGAAGAAACGTGGACACGATGGCTAAATTAGTCTAAGGAATTTCCTGTAACTTCAGCTATGTGCGATCTTTATATGTGCTGCGGATTCGTTTGGGACTTTCACCTCACTGAACCCCTCCTCTTTCCCCGAATATCATCGCTTCCTGGAAATAGGCTCCCAGCCGTACATCAGAAGCGTAGCCCGGTATGATCTCCCCTTCTTTCTCGAATGTTTGACCGTCGAACTCCTCATCAGACATCCACGGCGATTCTCTGCTGCTCCTCTCTATCCTGTCTCTCCTTTTTCTTCATTATACCGGTGATGTAATCATAAAAATCTTCCGTGATTCTCTGCTCTGTAGCATCTTTGGGATTATTTCCTCAATCTTTGTCAGAGATCCCAGCCTATTGACAAGCTCTTTCTTTTCGCTGCACCATCTCTTTCATGTCATAAATACATGCTCTGCGTCGTCCTTTACATTACACTGTCCACACATGTCGGTTGGTGTTTTCCCTATTCTTCGTGTGAAGGATCTGAACGATCCATGCCCTGAAAGAAACTGCATCAGAAAGTATCCAGTAGTTCTGTGGCTGCTCTCAATACATGGCTCAATTCTTAATGAAAGCGTTTTATACGCTGAGGCCAACCTCAGCAAGCTTTTTCTTTGTAAAGACCTAATCTATTCTAGCTGCTTTCTTTGTTACAGGATATTTTCCACGCAGAGTCTCCTCTTGGCATAGCTTGGTCCTACAAGATTTGTCATCAGCCTAGCACCTACTCTCAGTTTCTCGGATGCCTTTTCTACTGCTTGATTTATATGTTTGGAGCAGCTCAAATTCCTCAAAAATATCACTCTCAAGAACTTCAATTCTTTGGACGGTTTCACCTCTTCTCTAGTAATATTCAACCTGAAGCTCTCTACGTTTCTTGCCCCCCTCACTACCAACAACTCCGTCTTATGGGCAGCAATCTCCAAAACTCTTTCCTCCATTCATGTCACAGCCATATTTATAGCTCAATCCGCCCTTGTCCTTACCTCCCTCTCGCTTTCTCCTTCCACCACAAAAAAAGGTTATCCGCTAGGCAAGGGCTGTCACGCCCTCACCGTGCGGTTGTCGCAGGACTCAAAGACAAAGACAGTCCCATAATCGCTCCCTGTGGAACCCCCCTCGTACATTCAAGTCTTATTATGCCAGACTTTATAAATCGCTAGGAGAAATTCGATTCGACGCATTTGTTCAGATACGCACTAATTACTCTTTCACTTAACGTTTCCACGATGTATTTCCAACTGACCGTGTTGAAGGCGTTTTTAATGTCGATGGTTATTATAACCACCCATTTTCTCGTTGACTATATTTTTCAGAGAGATCATTGCTGTAGTAATTGATTTCTTTACCCTGAAGCCGTGCTCGCTCTCGGATATGGCCTCACACGTCTCTAGTTCCTTCTCCAGTCTGTTCGTTACTAACCTCTCGTATAGCTTTCCCAAAGTATTCAGGAGGCATATTGGCCTAAACGAAGATGCCTGATTCAGATCCTTGGTAGTAGCACAACCCTTGATATTTTCCAACATTTCGGAAAGTGTAGTTTCCTATGGGGGTCGTGGTACATTTGCAAGATTTCGCCCAGCATGCTTTCAAAAACCAGCATTACTATCTCTACACTGACTCCGTTCGTGCCTGGTGCTTTGTCGGTCTTCATTGATCTCACGGCCGCCTTCAGTTCCTGCTCGGTCAATGGCTGTGGCTTCTCTATCATTTCTCATGTTCTGGAAATTCTTAAGTTTGTCGTGACCAGTTCTCGTAGGATAGCTTTCCTCTTTTTTGTTGGAAATTTATGAGTAAGCCCTCCATTCCTAAAATAATTTTTTAATAGACGGTAACCTTGTCCCCATATATCGTTCTCGAACTTCTCGAGCAGCCTTTTCCAGTGCCCTGTTCTTGCTCTAACTATCATAGTATTCAGACTCTTTCTCGCATCCTTTATCTGCTTTTTCACACGATTGGCCTCGTCCCTTTTTTACTCTCCTATTCCGGAATATTTCCATCTTTGTAAGATGTACTATCTTCTGCAATTCTCTATCTCTTCATTCCACCAAAAAGGCGTGCTGGTTGCTATTTTTGGTGCCTTCATGACCGATTCATAATAAGCCCTAATCATTTTCTCATATAGGTCCATCTCTCCCACCTAAAAAGTGATAGAAAGTTTCCTGCCTTAATGGCCCACCTCTGTCAGCTGGTACGGCTCTTTTGATTTTTATTTCTCATAGGATATGACCATGATGGGTGTACAGATTTTCATGTCGAATGTTCCACTTTCTTTTTCCCCTCAGTATCTTTTCTGAGGCAAGTGTGACTTTTCGACGTACCTCTCTCGAAGGTGTGTGTTCCGTCGTTTGCAGACTTCCAATTTATCTGAGCCATCCACTTCTCTATGTATCTTTCTCTCTGGCCTGCCTGTGGGGAGCCCAAGATGAGATTTCACGTTAACGTCTCCTTAAATGAAATAATCTTCTACGTTTCTTGCGGCTCTTTCGAACACTTTATTTTCTTGGAATTTTCAAGACTTATATTGGGCGATATGTATACTGCGTACACATGCAGCACATTCAGGGACAAATACATGTTATCATTTTCTGACTTGATCTGATCAACCTCTAGATTTGTATGACACATCCTAACGGTGACATTTTTTTCTATCCATGCACCAGCCATGGCCGAAGCATACTTTTTATTAGGATCTGAAATCATCATAATGTCCACCTTTCTTTCGACTCCGTCTGCCAATGCAATATCATGATCTAACCTAGCTCTTTCCTGATTGGGTTCAGAATTCTGAGTATTGCTCCAATTTAAATGATATACAAATATATGTACCAATTGGAGAAGTGTATAAACAAGTAAGTTGTATATAAAAGCTACAAAAGGTTCTATGAATAGAACTTTAAAACAAGTGTATAAATATATATATAACCTCCTGTATAGATAAAGAAAAAACGAAATACGCAAATAGGGTAGATAAGCCTTCTCTGGTATTACCTAGCACTCGTGAGTATCACAGCAGTTTAACTCTTCTCCACTAGATATACTTCCATCTGGAATTTAGGTGTTTTCAGTTTTCTGGCCATGTTTAGTTGATTTTAAATGCAGGTCATCTTCCCGAACCCAGTTGATGCCCTTTTTTTTTTGCATGCCAAACATTCTTCCTCATATTTGCAATCTTTCGCTTGATGCCCTTCTTTTCCGCATATTATACAGCACCCGGATCTGTCCGGTTCCCCAAAATTCTCTACTGCGTGTCCCAGCCCCAGACATCTATAACATCTTTCGATGTTTAGTTTCGTCTCAACCCTGCAGTTATTCATGCATATCTTGATTTTGTCTGCCATTAACAGCTTCGCATATTTAGCATTGATTTTTATCTAACACTCTATGTGTTACGTATACCTAGTCTAGGTTCACTTCTTTGAACTTCCAACTCCTCGACCTTGAGTGATTTCTTCAGTGCTTCTGTGATGTCTATTTGGGTTGTCGTGAGGTCCATTTTTCTTGAGAAAAGTATTTGTTTCCTACTGACTCTGTCCCCGTTTAATTTTACAACCTTCATTGTCCTTTTCTATCGCCTTCTTAATTTCCCCAATGGCGTTTTTCGTTTCTATCAACACTTTTCCATCCCTTGTCGTGTTTATCCCTGTCACACACTCCTTTGCGGTGTTATTATTCAAATGCTTTTTTTTCTTGATGATCTCGCTGTATCTCTTTCTCCTCTCCAACACTAATGCATAGGTGCTCCTTACCTTCGGTCTTAGTTCCTCTTTCTCTTCTACCGGTACACATATTTTCACCATGCATTCTATTTCTCGGAATCCCAGTTCCACTAGTTTTCTAAGTGAAACTTGGTTGACCTCCGTGAAGAACGAATTCCTTTCTATTCTCCTTTTTGGCGTCCTCCGCGATTCGTCATAGTGCCTTGAAAGTGTCCCATTCAAATGTGTATGCTGGATTAATAAATAGTTGAATCTGTCCACTGAAGTAAGCACTAATCTGACTTATTTCATTTAACTTTTCCTAACCTCAAATGTTGAATTTTGATATTCGAAACTCTCAAAGAGGATTTATAAGAGCTTTCTAAAATCAAAATGTGATTTTGAAACTCTTTACCGAATTCAGTTCTCTATTAATATATCAAAGAGTTGGTTTCAAAGCATGAATGATTGCAACTAGTAGCTTGGTCGGACTAAGCTTCTGCCATGAAACCTACGCATTCAATAATTGAACGGAGTAATTCCATTGGCTACATCTTGCCAGTGAATAGGTTCCATTGACAATTTCCACTGGAGAAACCAATTGCTTTCCATATTTGAGCATATTTGAAACATCAATCCTTTGATGTATTCATGGAGATGCATTGCAATTGGCATCATGTCTGATTAGTCTATATTCATGAATATATACGATGGTGCCCAACAATGGATTCGGAATTTAAACAGATAAAACGCATATCTTATTTGCAGTCAAATAACAAATATGGAGATGAGTTTTTCTTATAATTCTCCTTAAATTTTACAATAGCTGCAAAGCGTCTCTCAAAATCAATAAGGGGTATGTTAGGAAATTTTTCCTTTAATGAAAATGAAATATGACTATCGTACTCAATTATTCAATAATTTTTGTATTCGTATTCTCTAATTCGTGAAATTTTTCTTCCCGAATAATCACCAAATTTTGAAACTTTTACAGGAGAAATCAATGTTGAACGATTCCTTATCCAGAATAAATCAATATATGCCAAGTGCATTCGATTTTATATAATTATATTTTTATTTTATAAATGTTTTCAGGGTAAATTTACTTTGAAAAGATCATAAACTTTCTGGAAATTCACTTATTTTCATTATTTGTTGAAATTGACCTAACAAACGAGATCAGATAAAATTCGTTATTTATCTGTCAGACATTTTCAAGCACTTATGGGATCAGAAGTGATTTCTAGAAATGCTGCTTCATTGATATTTCTTCTGGTAGGTTTTTTGGCACTCTTCTTCACCTGAACACACTACTTGCCATACCTCAAATGATTCAAATATAAATTGTTAACTAAATATTCCCTAATAGAGTCATTTCGTGAAGACGTAACATCAACTAGCTTTCCAGAAATCCCGACCATAGACCGCTTGACTATTTTGCATGGTGATACCTTGAATGTTAGGTATATCAAAATAATCTGACGAATCTAACCAAGTTGAAGCAAAACATTAGGTCAGAAATGGCTGAAATATCAGTGTCAACGTGTTATCTCCAATCTTCGTTTCTGATTAGAAAATTAGCAACGCAACGGTCATCATTTGGATAACATCATCTATTCCATATAATTTTACGATTTAGATATTTATAATCAATAATAAACTTTTTTATTGCTCACAAATACTTTTTTTTATTGAACTTACTATTACCATCGATACCATCGGTATGGATACCTTGTATATCATTTCTGTTTTCACAAATTGATATTTCGGGAGATACGATCATTCAGATCTCACATTATTACTTACTAGTTAGTTACATGAGAGTAACATCAAGCTTCCGTTGTGTAGTGGTATAAATCGGAGACTGATAATTCTTCCGCAGGAGGCCCTGGTTCGGATCCAGAGTAAAATAACTTTCAGCTTCTACATTTTTTGAGTGATATTAAATGGAACATACTGAACTGATATGAATTTCATCCATATACTTCAATTCAATTTACAATTTTGCATATAGTGGCTAAAAGAAAGGAGAATGGTGTTGAAGAACTTTTGGTTGGTCTATTTTAGATACACAATTTCAGTACACATTGTACAGAGTTTTTTAAGTTACAGTGCTCACTAGACATTTACGAGAAGCGGAGTCACAAATCTATCTGAAAATTCGTAATTTTCAAATGTTCATTGTATTTTTGCATATCATCTATATGTTTTTTTTTCAACTTATCCAATATAATTCTTCATGAAACCGTTGAGTTTATAAATCGCTCAATATCAGTTCCAACTGATTAGGTTTTAATATCGGAGATACAATTTCTACAGAACTATAAACTAAAAGTTAAACAAGCCAACAGACTTCAAGTAAGTGCTTTTTTTTGTCTTGATGTTATAGATGTATTTATCTAGTGGACCTTATTCACAGCATGTTGTACTTACAAAAATTTATCGCTCTCCAACACTTCATTAAACATTTGAAATTTTTCATTCGTGTGTTTTTCCTTCGATATTTTCGTCCTCAAATGGCTTTTCTTCTTACCTCAAGGTACTATCAACGCTCAATGAAAATTGAATACAATCTCAGCAACTCTGTTCTGGTCTTGAGCAATCTTGAACAGCGAACAATTAGCTCATAACAGTCCAATCGCGCATATTATTCAAATAGGAGTGATTCTTTTTTCCTTTAACGCCACGCCGATCACCGATTTCGGCCACTGATAATAATCAGTTTGTGAATTTGTGGAAGCTGTATAAACGGTGAGTCTGTGATCATTGCTTTAATTTTTACCATAGGCTCTTGAGATGAAAGAAACAGTTTTTTCTATACCGATTTTCAGAAATCATCTGCTCCAAAAAATAATGAGCATTTTTAGGTTTCAAATTGAACAAATATCCCTCTGCAGTCCAGTTTAGTTTGAATGAAAACTACCTTTCACGGTATCCACAAATGAATCTGAATTATTCGAATACAAAATTTTTTCCAGTTAGAAATGATTCACTAACTCAGATGAGGTCCATATTTAGCGGCAGATACAAAATACTAGTTTTTTTTATTGGTTGGAACATTCCACACCATAAATACTGATTTTTAGGTTCTTTCATAATTTCTTCATTATACAAGATTATAAGCCATTTCTTTGTGGTGATAAATTCTAAAAAATCTTATAATTGATAGATATTACATACATTTGTATACATTTGTAATTTTTTCCTGAAGATTTCCAAATCATGAAAGCCATCATTTATATGAACACTTTCAACGCGTGAGGTTGTCAAATTGCTTTTTTCTTCACTCAAACCAGAAAAAAATTATCTATGCATGTGTATCTGAACACTAATACTTCTTCTTAAGTTTCTTCAGTTTAGCATTCTTTCTTGGGTACTGATGTATGAACAGGTAGATGAAATCTTTTGATTTCAAGCTCGCCCTTCGGGCTCGTGGGTTAAACTTTCTTCTCATGAATACACATTCATTTAACTCACTTGTTGTATAAATAACTATAATATCTCGTTTCTTTCGATTTCGAGTGTTATTTATCTCTTGGTAGATAAACTAATGATATCAAAGCTGGCTATAATGGCTCCCTCAAAGGTCACTTGGTTTCTCATCATATCAATGAAACATCCAAATAAAAAAATATCCAAATATCTGGGTTTCAATTCGCTATCGGTCAAAATCCATTTGGAGTTTTGGAAGTTAGGTGCATTATATCGTAAAAAGGTCTGTGATCATTAAATGTTCTCCAAGACCTTGGAATTTCATTGAAATGAATCAGCTCGTGATATTTCGTTTGAATTATCAGACGAGAAATATTCTCAACAAAATTCTGAACATCTCTTGGATTTTATAAGCATATCTGAAAGCCATTAAATGACCGAATATTCTGAAATTTAGTCATTGTTTGATCATATTTTTGAAAATGTACAAATGTTTCTTTACGTTCACAAATCACGAAAAATAAACTAGAAAAGAGGTAATGTTCGGTCATGTTTGTTGCCAATTCCAAATCCTTCAATAATGATTACAAATATTCAAAATCATAGGTCCATCGCTCTTTTTATAAGAAGTCACATAAAATTGGATTAAATTTCGATTTACCGAATTTGAAAAAAGTATGGATTCGATTAAAATTAAGGGATAAATTTGTTTGAAAAATTATGTGAGATTTTCCAGTGTAATTGAGTATTGTAAAGCTGTTTGCATCGATATTCGAAATCAACAAACATTTGGACAAAAAAAAATGCATGCCACACTACGAACAAAGGCCTACAAGATTCCACGTTCGTGAAGTTTGAGGCTCAGTTGATATTTTGATATAAAAATTCTTTTTCAACAAGTTATATTCAATGTTGAGTGAACTGTAGTAGAAAATAATTTATATTTACGGAAAACACTCTATCCGGTAACGAACTCAGTCGATCTTACTGGTTCGACGTATGGTTGGGCTGAATTTTTGATTTTGGAATCCTCAAGAGTCAGTTGAAGAAATTATTTTCACCTAGAGTTTCAAAAACATTGACTTTATGAATATTGCATTTTATGAAATTTCCTTTGTGAACAAAAGAAGTTCAACTCCAAAAATTTTAAACAGACTTACATATTCCTTCCAGAAGTGGTCCCAAGATTTTCTCCTCTTGATCCGAAGACGTTTTAGGAGTAAATCAAACAGACGAAAAAACACCTACCTGTGTAATCCTGAAGTTGAGTCAGAGTTTCTTCGAATATAATACTGATCTAAAACTAAAGATTAGAGCTAATGAATTATAATATCAATAGAGTAATTGACCATATTCATGAAAGTGACTAAGATAGCAGGAAGATTTTGTGAGCTTGTTCTTACTGGAACAGCGTGGCCTTAATGTCGGTAATTCCTTAATATCGTGGTGAAAACAGTCTCAAGAGACCTATCTAGAGTAGTGTTAGATCGAAAATTGCTTATTGTGTTGACCGACAAACAAAACTCAGCTGATTTGTGTTTTGAATCGAGATGCATTCTTCATCCCTTGAAATTCAATTCAAGAAGTATTAATGAAATATTATCATGACTCAAAGAAATATGGACACTGTAACTGCTTTACCTTCTCGTATATTTAATCTAGTTAGTAGATATGTTAGGCCCGAGTACCGAAAACGCTCAGTGGCCGGAAAAAACGGCCACATCGCGTTCTGGCTGCTTTCGAACACACAGAACGCGTTTTGGCTGTTTTTAAACGCTCGCAACGCGTTCTGGTAATTGTTAAACAGCCGGAACGCGTTTTGTCAATTGTTCAACCCTCACAACGCGTTCTTAATGTTCGACTTGTATTATTTACCGCTTTCTTCCTGCGTAGGATAAAATTTATATTGTCCCTCATAAAACAAAGTTGAAAATTGAAATACAATTCAATTATTGACAACTACAATTGGATACCAAAGATGGGTTCGGTTTTTCTTACCGAAACATTTCAACAATATTAAATTCCTTATAAATGTTTTTCAGTTCTAGGAAAAGGTTACACTAATAAACTCATATTGTCGAGCATATAATATATAAATGCATGAATGAAAAAGCGGAAAGTTCTTTATTGAACAAATGAATTTCAATTTATTTTCTACAAATCCAACTTATTGTGGAGAACAAAACAAACTTGAATTTATAACTCTTTTAATTACTTTATTCGAAACAATTCAATTATCGAAAACTACAATTAAATACAAACGACGGGTTTTTCCGATCTTTTTTGGCGCTCTTGTTCACCCGAACAGAGTGCCTATCATTTTGCCCGAATGTCTGTAATTTTGGAATATCGAGCCGAAAATGGTCTCAATCGATTGGGTTCGACTCCCTGTTGAAGAATTCGTGGCGAAAGTTGAGTCTGTCCGGCCGTCCGGCCGGCCGTATCCTCTCTAGCATTCAAAAGGAATCAGCTAGAGTTTTCATATTTTCAGAATAGGTTAATTGTCCAAATATCTCGGTCAAGTTCGTTATTGGGCCAAATCCGTCGGATGGTTCAGTAGTTATGAGCATCTGAAATTTTGTTTCCTCAATAACTACTAGAATATCCATCCTATCAAGTTGATACTTGGAATGTTATTGAGGGACGCTGAAACGAAACGGCTTGCAAAATTTCGTAGAAATCGTCACGCTAAAAAATTTTTAAAAAAATCCCCAAAAAAAAATGTTCAATACTCAATATCTCCTAAGACTTTATTTAGATTCGAATAAAAATCCGTATATTAATTGAGGTTACCGATATCTTACTCATCCTCAAATTTCATTGTCGTAGCTTTCCCCCTTCTGAAGATATGATCATTTTTTTCATTTACTCAAGAGAAAAATAGAAATGTCATGAAGTCCGAGCCTTGTCATTGAAAGATTTGCCATCACAGATCGATATTCGTTTGACAACTTGCGGACCTAGATATCAGTGTCAGTTGGCGTAATATCAATCAAAATTTTCATAGAATTCATAGAGGTAGAATTCGATGTCGATGACGTTGTCAAAATTCAGAAAAGCACAGACGTAATATTAATCAAAAAATTTTTTATCATAGAGAAAGAATTTGATGGCGTTGTCAAAACTCAGAAAAGCACTCAGAATCAGGAAAAAAAAATATCGGGTGCTAAGTCACTTATTAGGTCTCAGTTACCGTTCTTTATTGATAACTGCCAAGCTTTCGGCCACTTTCATGGCCATCTTCAGGGCACTACAAATCAGAGGAATGTACATAATGTCAACAAAATAAAACAATAAAAACTTACACTCAAATTGAACAAAACCTCTTTACGACATTCGGAAAAACAGCCGAGAAAAATACAAAAATTCATCAAATCTTTCAACCAGTCAATCAAGAATTCAGAGCAACAAAATGAAATCAACCGTGCAATATAATCTAATAAGTAATCTGACACAATAAGATATAAAACTTCTTAACCTCGAAGAAAGATAGAACACAGAATATCCCCGAAACATGAAAACGCAAATAAGCACAAAACTATCAATCAAAAATGTTGACAACAAATAAAGAAATCCAGACAAATCTAAACCGATCGAAACGTAAACATCGTCAGTTCACCGTTGTATACCAGGGTCGTACGTTTGTTGATTAGTCCCCATTATTAAATCAACGATATGACAATAGATGGGATTAATTTCCTGTGATTCTGTGGAAAGATTCAAAGGATGGGTTAAATATCTAATTTCAAGAGATTCCAGGAACATGCGTTTATATCTATTGCTACTGCTCCTCAAAATCTCCACGTCAGAAAAATTCATCAGATGGCCAGTCTCAACCGTATGAGTAGACAAACAAGTCGATGGCTTAAGATTTCGACAGTCCCTCTGATGTTCCTTCAATCTGGTTTTTAAATTTCTACCAGTCTGACCAACATATGACCCATCACACACACCACAGTTAATTTTATAAACTATATTATTTCTGTTAATATACGGTTGAGACTGGCCATCTGATGAATTTTTCTGACGTGGAGATTTTGAGGAGCAGTAGCAATAGATATAAACGCATGTTCCTGGAATCTCTTGAAATTAGATATTTAACCCATCCTTTGAATCTTTCCACAGAATCACAGGAAATTAATCCCATCTATTGTCATATCGTTGATTTAATAATGGGGACTAATCAACAAACGTACGACCCTGGTATACAACGGTGAACTGACGATGTTTACGTTTCGATCGGTTTAGATTTGTCTGGATTTCTTTATTTGTTGTCAACATTTTTGATTGATAGTTTTGTGCTTATTTGCGTTTTCATGTTTCGGGGATATTCTGTGTTCTATCTTTCTTCGAGGTTAAGAAGTTTTATATCTTATTGTGTCAGATTACTTATTAGATTATATTGCACGGTTGATTTCATTTTGTTGCTCTGAATTCTTGATTGACTGGTTGAAAGATTTGATGAATTTTTGTATTTTCCTCGGCTGTTTTTCCGAATGTCGTAAAGAGGTTTTGTTCAATTTGAGTGTAAGTTTTTATTGTTTTATTTTGTTGACATTATGTACATTCCTCTGATTTGTAGTGCCCTGAAGATGGCCATGAAAGTGGCTGAAAGCTTGGCAGTTATCAATAAAGAACGGTAACTGAGACCTAATAAGTGACTTAGCACCCGATATTTTTTTCCTGATTCTGATTAAGTTAAGTCGAAAAATTTTTTGTTCAGAAAAGCACTCGATCAGAGAGCTTATAGATTTGTTAAGGTTTGAATATTTACTCGCAAGTAGGTCAACAAGAGCGCCAAAGCAATCTGACCTCACGTCAGTGCTTTCTAAATTTTTGTACTTTACATAGGTACGTTACTTATTTTTACAATAACTGTTTGAATGAAATTTCGAATTACATAGTACATTTAAATGTATCCGTAAAGTATGGAACAAATTCATTTTTAGCTAATCAGATCATTTTAAGAAATAATCCTGAAACACATCGATTTTTATTTT
Organism: Micraspis discolor; assembly: GCA_030674115.1. NCBI lineage: Eukaryota > Metazoa > Arthropoda > Insecta > Coleoptera > Coccinellidae > Micraspis > Micraspis discolor. Next base: position 729,418 of record JARTUT010000451.1, on the reverse strand, counting down.
AATTTACCTTATTTTAAAATAATAATCTAATATACAGCGTGAATTATTTTCGAGTAATGACATCACCGTCATTTTTTTTTATTGAACTTTTTTGTCTCCATTTCCGGATTACTCTAGCTGAGCTGATTCCAAAAATGTATCACTTGTTGATTCCAATAGGTACAGGGTCGACAAATAAACAGTAGTTTTGTATGTGCTCAGTGCTCATAAAGAAATGCTAGACCACAAGTACCAAACATGTTCGGAAACAACTTATTTTTATTATTCTAAAAATGTAAAAATTTACAGGGTCTTACATTTGAACCAATTGCCGTTAGACAAACGCGTTCCGGCTGTTTAACAATTACCAGAACGCGTTGCGAGCGTTTAAAAACAACCAAAACGCGTTCTGTGCGTTCGAAGACAGCCAGAACGCGATGTGGCCGTTTTTTCCGGCCTCTGAGCGTTTTCGGTCTTCGGGCCTAACAGATATAACTGAGGTAATCATGATCAGAACCATAGACTGAAGGAGAATTTCTCTGATTTACGAGGGCCGTTCAGAAACTAACCTCCGGTTAATTGAAAAAAATACACCAAGTTAAGTAAAAATATTTTAATATATACATCTTACAACTACATCTTTGCACTATTTTTTGACATAGTCTCCATAACGATTGAGGCACTTATCGTATCTCTTCACAAGCTTTGAAATTCCTTCTGCATAAAAATCACCCGCTTGTGATGAAAAGAAATGAGCAAGATATTTCATATTTTCAGAATAGGTTTATTGACCAAATATCTAGGTCACGTTCGTTATTGGACCAAATCAGTTAAACGGTTCCTTATTTATTAATTTTGAATAAATGTCAGGCCTTTTGATATTCAGATCATCCTAGAATTTCAGCATTCCAGCATCTCACTGTTAAGTAGTTATGGGTTTGCCATATTTTCAAGATTTCAGAACATAAAAATTGGTTGATGATAATGTGTCAAAACGCTATTTCACTTAATGAAACTCATATAATACACAAGTTTATCTTTTATTGTTATTTTCTATTATATGAAATATTTAAAATTAAATGAAATTCTATCAAATAACATGATGATGAAACAAGACCGATATAACAATTTAACTTATTATTTTGCTTTTTGGAATGGATGATTCAAGTTATGTGAAGTAGATGTGAAGATAATCAAATATTTTAAGTAAATGTATAATAATAGACTACTACGAGAAAACTTCAATGAAAACCTCTTATTTGAACAAAACCATCGATGTGGCAGAAATGAAAATTTCTAATTATTTATTCTCGAAATTCAAGTGAATCAGTATGTTGAAATCAGGCAACACTCAAAAACATACCATAACATAAGGTAGCATAGTACAAATTTGAGTGAAAGTATTGTGGCTGAAATGAAACGGCAGGAAAAGTTTAAGTTATTCTTTCGTTCTTTTTTTTATAATATATGTCTTCGTTTTTTTCATCGCACTGTTCCAGAGTCAGTCACAAGGTTATATATGAAGCATCAAGACATAAGGTTTTTCATTATTGGCGCTCTTGTTCACCCGAACAGAGTGCCTATCATTTTGCCCGAATGTCTGTAATTTTGGAATATCGAGCCGAAAATGGTCTCAATCGATTGGGTTCGACTCCCTGATGAAGAATTCGTGGCGAAAGTTGAGTCTGTCCGGCCGTCCGGCCGGCCGGCCGTATCCTCTCTAGCATCCAAAAGAATTCAGCTAGAGTTTTCATATTTTCGGAATAGGTTAATTGTCCAAATATCTCGGTCAAGTTCGTTATTGGGCCAAATCCGTCGGATGGTTCAGTAGTTATGAGCATCTGAAATTTTGTTTCCTCAATAACTACTAGAATATCCATCCGATCAAGTTGATACTTGGAATGTTATTGAGGAGGCTGAAACGAAACGGCTTGCAAAATTTCGCAGAAATTGTCACGCTAGAAAATTTTTAAAAAATTCCCAAAAAAAAAATTTCAATACTCAATATCTCCTAAGACTTCATTAAGATTTAAATAAAAATCCGTATATATATTGAGGTTACCGATATCTTACTCCTTCTCAAATTTCATTGTCGTAGCTTTCCCCCTTCTGAAGATATGATCATTTTTTTCATTTACTAAAGAGAAAAATAGAAATGTCATGAAGTCCGAGCTTTATCATTGAAAGATTTGCCATCACAGATCGATATTCGTTTGACAACTTGCGGACCTAGATATCAGTGTCAGTTGGCGTAATATCAATCAAAATTTTCATAGAATTCATAGAGGTAGAATTCGATGTCGATGACGTTGTCAAAATTCAGAAAAGCACAGACGTAATATTAATCAAAAAATTTAGTTTAGTTTAGAGAAAGAATTTGATGGCGTTGTCAAAACTCAGAAAAGCAATGACTTATGTTTTTAGGAGAAGCATAGAACAAAATTTGGTGAAAATTATGAGTAGTTATTTTCAAATTGAGATAAAGGTTTGTTTATTCATTAGGCTTTCATATTTACATCACATTGTCCCATAGTACGGAAAAAGACTATTGTTCACCCGATCAGAGAGCTTATAGATTTGTTAAGGTTTGAATATTTACTCGCAAGTAGGTCAACAAGAGCGCCAAAGCAATCTGACCTCACGTCAGTGCTTACTAAATTTTATTGAAAGTATTCCTGAAATGTTACTTAATTTGTGCCCCTCTTATGCTTTAGAAGATAGTACACAAATGTGACTGGAAAACCGCGATTCACTCAGAACGAGAAATGATGTTAAAGTTTCCAAGGAATTCAGTGAAAGTAGATTTCGTATTAATTCATATCAATTATTCCTTCGAAAATACTCACCTTATAGAGGGAAAAGTTTAACACAACAATCTTACCTTGTTTTTGACCGAATAATACTAACTTCAAACTTTTCCCAGGTATTCGCAACTTTCTGAATACTTAGCACTTTATGTTGCGTCACATCAGGAAGTATTCTTGGTGAAACAAAAACTCAAGGAAATGTTTGTACACCTTTATTTTATTTTACAATATTGTTTTGACAAGCATACAAAAATACTCTTGAATAATTGGGATATAATAGCTAATCGAATTCACAGAAGACTTTATTGTTCATCTCTCCTTAAAATACTAGGTGTTTTTACAAAGATGCATGCATGATTATATTTCTTTATGTTCATGATATCTTTCAAGACAGATCAATGTTTTTCATGAACAAAACTCAAAATTTAATCGTTTTCGTGATGGAACTATTTAGATCATTTCAGAAATCAATATTGGAGTAGAAAAACCTACTTATTATGAAGCGTACAAATTTTGCTTAAGTTCTTCGTATAGTACAAAAACCTTTAGAAGTCATGTCTTTTTTCCAAAAATAATTATATTATTCGAGATGGAAGATAAGAATTCAGTATAAAGAGATACTCGTAAAGATATTACAATGAAGTTTCATGAATAAATTCAGCATATTCAGTATAACCAACAACTCTAATCTAATCGACAACTATTTAATCCAGTAACAATAACTTACTTCGAATGTTACATTCGAAAATCGTACTACAGTATGAAATACAATCCAGTATTCTCATGTATCGTATCGTATTTGAATGCCCGTATTACGATTTGATTGAAGCTCTTTCTTCTCGTATTTTCTCCTATCTTCGAATGATATAAAATTTTTGTTTCAGTGCAACTTCCAGATTTGAAAAAGAAGAACTGTCACCAAGACGAGCCATGGGATGGTGATTCTCGAAGTTGAGTTATCGCGAGTTTCCTTCTCAAGAAGAAGGGAATTGGTTTTATCTACAAAAAAAATCAAAAGTTTCACTATTTGGGATCAAATGGATTAATACAGTCAACTGAGATGAAGGAATCAAAGAAATTGAAAGAAATTTTGAATTGAGCATCGATAAAATTGAAAACAATGAAAATTTCGACCTCACATACGAGTACACTCCGCCTTGGTAGATTTTAAGAGAATTTATTTCATTTTACAATTGTCAATAATGTATACAGGGTGTCTCAAGTTCGAGTGCCTATTGATGTTCCTGGAGAACTAGACATATTTGAAATCTGAAAATTGGGATTATAATATTGTTCGAAGTTCTCTACAGAGCTGAAATAATTTCGGAGCCCAAAAACTTCCGGTTATACAGCGAGTGAAAATAAATTCGACGAAAAAAATTTTTTTTTCAAGTTTTCCATTCCTGGTATGATCAAGTATTCAGTAGAGAATATATTTCTGTTGAAACCATTGTATTAAATCGAATAGTTTTCAAAATATCTAAAAAAACTGGAAAAAATGTCGAATATGTTAAGTCAGTAATATGTTCATTATTCTTTTTTTAAATATCCTGAGCGTAAACCGTTTTCACAACATCGAAGAGGAAAGATGTGAAAAGGTCATGCATCTTTTGGATTTCAAAAATATCATCACAGGGTGTTTCAAAGTTCTGTTGAAAATTGTGATATTAAATTGGCCATAACTTCTGTTTTTCAAATTAGAACTCTATTTTTTTATAATTGTGTTGGATTCTGCGGTCAAAAATAATGATAGCTTTTTCACATGTTTATGCTCCTAAATTCAATAATTTCTGAGTTATATGAGATATTCTGGATTTATGTAGTAAGTAGAGTCAAATTCTTCGAATCTGATTCATAAGAATATTCTGTGAGAATGGAAGATAAATCATCCCATTCATAATTCACAAGTGTCAGACAGGTCTTATTGTTATTCATTATGAAATTTTTTGATTTCACAAAATGAATCGTTGCTATTCTAATAATGGGATTTTGGATTTATGTCTTATATTGTATTGATTTGATTTTTCTTCTTGCAAGTTTTTCTTCTTTGGATATTATTGATGCTTCATCCCATTATTGAATGATTATTTGGGCTATTACCATCATCTATTGTGGATGTAATGTTTTCTGACGTTTCGATAGATATCTTCTAATGGGATGAAGCATCAATAATATCCAAAGAAGAAAAACTTGCAAGAAGAAAAATCAAAGAAGCAGCATTTATGAAAATAACACCAGATTCCATAAGTGCTCCATCTATAGATCTGCCAGAAGTTTGGACGCCGATAGTTCGATCCAACTTAAAAAGATCATCATATCATAGATGAGTATATAACATTGTTCATTTTTCTTTCATGACTTCTGTCATATTGACTTTTTGAAAATTGATAATTTTCGGAAGGTTTTTTACTTTTCCTCCTTGATAAAGATAGAAGATGTCTATCGAAACGTCGGAAAACATTACATCCACAATAGATGATGGTAATAGCCCAAATAATCATTCAATACGATCAGGATATTTAAAATAAGAATAATGAACATATTACTGACTCAATATATTTGACTTTTTTTCCAGTTTTTTTCAGATATTTTGAAAGCTATTCCATTTAATACAATGGTTTCAACAGAAATGTATTCACTGCTGAATACTCGATCAAACCAGGAATGGAAATCTTGAAAAAAATTTTTCGTCAAATTTATCTTCACTCCCTGTACAACCGGAAGTTTTTGGGCTTCGAAAATATTTCAACTCTGTAGAGAACTTCGAACAATATCGTAATCCCAATTTTCAGATTTAGAATATGTCTAGTTCTCCAGAAACGTCTGTTAGGCACTCGAACTTGAGACACCCTGTAGATGTTCTAATATTACAACGTAGAATAAATGAATTCATCTTTCCTGTATTTGATACAGTTGACCATATAATTATAGTGTATTGTGAGTTTATGTACTCTTTCATAGAATCTATGAGATAGTTTCAAACGAGAAATAAGAATGACGAACAAAATTTTAGAAATTAGATAATATATAAATATGGAAATTTGCCCTAAAGTTATCATTATGTGAGCAGTGCTACAAAATGACTTATGGAAACATTTTCAGAATTATGTCAACTCTATATGCAACGCCATGTCGATACTAACAATGGAATATTAAATCCTTAATTTATTGGGTTCACATTCAAAACGAACAGTAACTACAAATTGTAGCAGAAATATTGTAATCAGGACGCTCTTCTGATGAAAAGAGGAGTATATTAGACAATTGTTTTTATTTCTGATATCTTACCTCTTTTCGGCATGCCTGGATCGTTTGAAACATCTTTCGGGTGTTTTGATGTACCTGGGAGAAAATGAAATTATGAAACATTTATGAACATGAGTGATATTCAGAATGGAGCAAGTGAGTTTATACAAATAATTTCCGGATAATCATTGGAAATGTCGTATCCAACTTGAGATGTAGAATGCCTGTTTGGATAAGTTTAATTTAATTATTTGACGAGTATCTTCTATATGAAGGACACGCTTTCGGTGCTATAAAAACAATATAAATCTCTTTTCATATTTTTGAAAGTCCACCTGAATAACCATAATCAAAATAATCAATTATCGAACGAAAGAGAGGTTTTTCTTAGGTATAGGTATCTGGTTCTCCTACTGGAATAATTTGGAAGGTACTTTTTTCGAGGACTGCATACTTCACTGCACACTTGTCATTCCACCAAGGAATATCTGACTACTAAAATTTGATTGGTTACTTGAATATTTCAGAATTAACGTCACAGCTTCAAATCATTCCGATTCTCATGACAGCGCTCTACATATTTCTGTTGAGATTCAGAATATTTCAGACTCCAGAATTCACTTTGCATATATATATTGATGAAGGTCCAAAACAATCTTTGAATTTCTTGACAATATTTTTATAAAAATAAATAACAGTGTATAATCTACTTTTAACTTTGTGAATATAATTAACAATAGAATTTTGGATAAGAAAATATTTTTGGTTTTTTGGTTTGAACGGTCAATACTGATTTAAAAAGAAAATCTGACAAACTATTTGAACAATAGAAAGATGAAATAAACTTTTATGAACGACTGAACGACTCTTATGATCATTAATAACAGTTATTCAAGAAGTTGTAAAGAACGTTGAAAAAAATGAAATACTCATGTTTTTATAAATAAATTGAAAAAAATTGGAGATAAAATTTTTATCAGTTATTCGTTAACAAGAAAAGGGAAGGTTAGGGGTGAGTTCATCGTTACGGTGTATTTTCCTCATTTTTAAATGAAAAATTCATTAGGAACAAAGTATTGAATTTATTCCAATATTTATAGCGAAAGCATTACATGGCAATTATTCAATTTTTTTTTAATTCATAATGATTGAGGAAGTCGCAAAAAAGTTTGATGATTGACAAAGGTGTAGATCATTCGAAATCGAACTTTGCTGATGAATCAACGGGAATAACTTCCTTGAGTATTTGGGTTGAATCATGATTTTTTTGGATTTTTGATACAACTTCATTTATCCAAAAGAAACTTTTATCGTAACTCACCAACTTGTGGTGCCTTGCGCTCAACCTCAAAATGACGCACGGACGGCAATGTTCAAAGTTAAATCTGAATTGTTAATCATCTAGAAACACTTTCGAGGATCAAAACTTACGTTTACACTTCCATGAAATCTTTCCCTCGCGGAACGCAATAGTATGTTGCATGTGACAACATATGTATGATTTCTATCAATTTCCGAGAAATTCTGTTATCATATTCCTATAGCGCCCTGAATAAATAATTACACGATTTCCTTCGACTATTCTCGACAAAGTAATCATTAGTGACAATTTTTTTTGTCTATTATTATATTGGCCGATCAGTTTGATAGCATGCCTTGCAGCATCTGGTGGTATCTTCTCGAGCGGTCATCTATTTCTGTGGTGACATATGGAACTCGTGAATCTTCATGGATGGCGTGAGATATACAAAGGTGCATCAACTAATGCACGTAGTATTTCTGATTGTACCCTTTGGATTATTTGAATATTTGATGGCTAAACGCAACCTCAGAATTGGATGCCGTACGTCAAAATTGGTTTGATGATCGCTTTGTAAATTGGCAATTTATTTTGATTGTTTTTGAGTGTTTCTCTCAGAAACCTCGTTGGTGGTCTGGTATTAATTGGTGCATGGCATCCTTCAGCCTTTTGAGGAGTAACTTCTCAAGTAGTTTACCCAGGATAAGCAAAAGACCTATGGATCTATATGATTCCACGTTCTGTTCTGATTTACCAGGTTTGGGTATCAATATAACCTGAGCATACTTCCATATGATGGGGAATATATGCAATATATATGCAATGAATAGTTTCTTCTAGAAAAAAACACAGAGAAAATGAACATGGATCTCACCAAATGGAAGAACTAAAAATGAAATTGATTATGTGTTGGCAAAGGAAAAGCCTATTGTTCAAGATGTCTCCCCCACTAACGGCGTGAAATTAAGAATATCAAAAAAGCTAGCAAGAAATGAATTCAAAATAATCCCACAAATAATAGATACGGAACTCCTTAAAATCAATAGCATGCAATACGTCAGTCACCTCAGAGAACCCTGCGACCTGAAGTTGGAAGAGCTGTCACTTGATGAGATGAATGAGGTCATTATAAATCAATTATTGGAGGCAAGCTTAAGGGTAGCCGCGTCTCAACAAAAGAACAAGCTCCAGATAAGTAACAAATCTCAAGAAATGTTGAGATTGAGGCGTCAACTCCTAAATGACAACAAAAGGAACACAGTTGAATTCACTGAACTAAATAAGACCATAAGAAAACGAATAAATGCAAAGTTGAAAAAGTGTCAGGAAGAGCGTATTCAAACTATATTAGAAAATGGTAGAAATCTGAGGAATATGAAGTGTTGAGTGGAAAGAAAGAAGATAATTTCGTTGAAAGACCAAAGCATGGAAGACAGAAGCAGAGATGAGCTAGTGAAAATAACTGAAGAATACTATGAAGACCTTTATAGTACCAGAAATCCTCCCTCCATAGCAACAATAGAATTTTTGAGGGGAACAATAATTAATGTCAATTCTGAGGAATTACCAGATATAACAGCGGATGAAATAGACGAAGCAATACAGGAAATGAAAAGAAACAAAGCAGCTGGAAAGGATGGAGTTTTGATGGAGCTCTTGAAGGAGGGAGTGAAAAATGTTAAAGAATATTTGGAGATCTTGTATAATGAAAGCCTTTTCCAGGGAAAGATACCCAGAAAGTGGAACAATGCTAACACGATACTGATACACAAAAAAGGTGACAATGCCGTCCTAGACAATTAACGACCCATATCTATTCATTCACAGTCATACAAGACCTTCACGAAGCTCATCAATAGTAGATTGACGAATAAATTCGACAAATACCAACCAGTTGAACAAGCTGGATTCAGAAAAGGATACGGAACCTGCGACAATCTGCATACACTAAAAATACTGATAGAGAAGGACAACGAGTATGACCAACCTTAATGGTTGAATTAATTCAAGATACGAAAACCTATAGAACAACGTTTATTTGGAAGCAACGATGACAGTCCAACCCGAAGGCAGTTTGAGGACGAAGTGAATACCAATCAAAAGGGGAGTAAGGCAGGGGGATACTATCTCACCGATATTGATCACAGTGGTTTCGGAGGAGTTGTTCAAATCTCTGAACTGAAGTAGCAGGGGCATAGAGATCAATGGCAGATTCCTCAATCATCTAGATACGCTGATGACATACTCCTGATTACTTCTAACTGGAAAGAACTACAAATACTGATTGAGGAACTGCATGAGAGGATTGAAAATGAACATGAGGAAGACAAAAATTATGACCAATTCAAGTGAACAATAGCTAATAATAGTAGACAGAGCAGTAATAGAACAGGCAAATGAGTATGTGTACCTAGGCTAGGCGATACGAGCGAGTAAGGAAAATCAGAATGTGGAAATTTCGAGGAGAATTCGATGTCCTGAGAAACCACGAAATTTCCAAGCACTCAAGAGCAAGAGTATTCGACCAGTGCATTCTACCGGTACTAATATACGGACGTGGACTTTCACCGAAGCAAACCTTGATGTAATCCTCAAGACGCAGAGGGCTATGGAAATGAGCGTGCCCAGGAATATCACTCGGGGATAAAAAAACGCAACGAATGGATAAGATAGAGAACAAAGGCTGCAGACACAATAGAACGAGCAGCATCACTTAAGTGGAGATGGGCAGGCCATAATGAGCGAATACAGGACAAACTTTGGAATGCGGAAATTGGGAATTTGCGCCCTTATGATGGCAAAAGATCAAGAGGAAGGCCGCAGATGAGGTGGAAAGATGACATAGTCAGGTACGCAGGCTTGATATGGCAGAGGAGAGGCCTAGACAGGAAGTGCTGGAGGCAATTGGGGAAGGCCTATATCCAAGCTTGGAAGGATAGAGAATAGGCAAATTGAATTGAATACTCATAATTCTATCAAATAATTTTGTAAGCAGTACAACTTTTTTTGGGTCTTTTTTCAGAATTACGGCAGTTATGAGGTCGTATCCAGCCTTCTGAATTTTCAGTCCTCCCATCTCATGACCTATTTCTGTTGGAGTAATTGGCAAGGGCATTCGACATGGAACATCCAAGATCCAAATACTCTGCTTTTTTATCATTTATCTTCTCTTTATACTGTTGATATTGAGAATTTTTATTAAGTAGCAGTGTGCTCCACGTAGCTTTCTTGTACGTTGATTCAGTATTATTTTATCAAGTGGATTTCGTGATATCTGCTTTCTTCATCTCGCTTCTCGTTTTTCTACCAGCACTTCTCAAATAGGGAAATGAGTAATTTTTTTAAATTTTTTGCCATTGAGTATGTAAGAGTACTTTCCCATGCTGCTTCTTGTATAATTTTTGTTATGTTGTTTGCAGCTGTTTCTATGTCATTAGGTTATAACATCTTGAGCCACATGAAAATGTGACTTTTTCGGGACAGGCAAAGTTGACTCTTGAGAAATGAATTCGAATGAAATGATGGTCACTTGGATTGAGTTTTTGAGTTATTTTCTAGTTATTTTCTAATAGTGATCTGAGAAATGTTTATTTTTATAGAGGGACATAAAATTGACTGGTTTGAATTATTCTCGACATATTTGTTTGCAAACCGAACACTCATTTAGTTAATGAATAAGAATAATTTGGGTTCACTGTTGAGCTTTATAACCCTCCAAGATGAATTGCTCACTTCTGATCGACACAGACATTGTCTTTTGATACTCAAATATCAAGCAGTAGTGCTGCAGTCGGAATAAGAAGTTATGACGCGCTTATTGGAAAATTGTTTATAGAAATTAGAGCCTGTGCAGTATATCCAATATATTTTTCAAAAATTCATGAAAGCACTAATGTGAAGTCTGAAGCTTTTGAGAGCTGAAATTGTGTAATACTAAGACAACCGTCACAATTGATGAAGGAATAAAATATTAAAATTTCAGGTGAACTTTTTCGAAAAATAGTAAATCTATTCAATTTTTACCATGAATTCTTCATTAGGAAGTCCCATTCAATCGATTGATGATATATTCTAATATTAAATACTTTTGGGCAAAACGATCGCACGCTGTTTCAGTAGGAACAAGCGCGTAAATTTTCATTGAAACAAATAGGCTTGCCAAATTTCGAAAAAATCGAAAAGCTATAAAATTCCAAAGAACTATAATTTTTTGATACTTTTTTTCTCATAAGATATCCGGTGGATCCCACCAAAAATTTGTGCATACAAAAATGGTTTTTGATATCTTTCGTATACTTAAATTTCTCCATAGATTGAAACCACGAGTAGATATAAGGGTTTTTAAGCGTTTGTTTCATTTACTTCGAGAGTCGCAGAAGAATTGATGGATATTTGCAGGCTATTGAAGGTTATCATGTTCTCACAAGTCCGAACAAAAACCGTGCTTGATGAAAAATTTCTTGTTCCAGTATGTATATAGGAGATGATTCTCCGTCCTTAAGTTGTTGTAGATGTTTCAGAATATTATTGCAAATAATCATCTCGCATTTGCAACTCAGACTTCAATATGTAATGTACTCCAAAGGACAAGAGTCTCTAAGAAGAAATACAGGGTGGCCATTTGAAAACGAAACAGACGAGATTACAGACGAAATAAATTTTTTCGATAGAAATGCTCGGACAGTTCGATTTCTGTTTCGAAGGGGACAACTTAAGATGTAGGTTACGGACACATAGTGCTTCAACCCTTGCTACTTCAACCCTCACCCCCAAATTTTTAATACAAAAGATGAGGTGAGTGATATCTCATTTGAAAGATATTTTTATACTGATTTCAGCACAGTAATTAGTTTTTCATTTTATGCATTAGTTTTTGAAATATTCTCAACTAAGTATTTGAAAATGAAGTGGTGTTTTCATGGCACTTGTAGTGTTTTTTTTTTGTGAAAAATCGACATTTTGAGCTTCAAAACAACCATGACTGTGGCTTCCTTCCTCCAATCCACTGAAATCTTTAATCAAGATATCGAAAAACAAAGCGTATTACGAAGGAGCTCAATCTTGCTGAAACTCAATCTAAATAATCTTCGATATAATTTGCAGTATTTCCAATAACATGCGGTAACACTTGATCAATAGAAATCTTCAAAAAGTCCAAATACGTACATATCTCTAATCAGATTACCAGGTAAGAAAATCAAATCATTAATGATTCCACAGAAATATTCTAGTCCCAATTCGTGAAACGATTTCCGACTTAATTATAAAGTGTTTTCTCAATTGGCTTCAATATATTTTCATTTTGTTGATTATTGAATTCATATCTTTTTCGAAAAAATGAGAATCGATAATTCTTTATTTATTACGAACAGATCATTGAGTTGGCTTACTGGTTCTTAGACATGTGAATTATTCTTAGTTTTGAATCGATGCTTGATTTTGATTGAGTTTCAGCAAGATTGAGCTCCTTCGCAATACGTTTTGTTTGTTCTACATCTTGATTAAAGATTTCTATGTCAGTCGTCAAAATGTCGATTTTTCACAAAAAAACACTACAAGTGCCATGAAGACACCACTTCATTTTCAAATACTTAGTTGAGAATATTTCGAGAACTAATGCATAAAATGAAAAAACAATTACTGTGCTGAAATCAGTATAAACATACCTTCAAAATGAGGTATCACTCACCCTATCCTCCGTATTCAAAATTTGGGAGTGAGGGTTGTAGTAGCAAGGGTTGAAGTGCTATGCGTCCGTGACCTACATCTCAAGTTGTCCCCCTCGAAACAGAAATCGACCTGTCCAAGCATTACTATCGAAAAAATTTATTTCGTCTGTAATCTCGTCTGTTTCGTTTTCAAATGGCCACCCTGTATATCACCTTCTGAATGGTAATTGATGGAGTTGAAATACCTAAAGAAGGCAAAATTTAAATATACCTAAAAAAGTATTCATGGATATTTACCAGGTATGAAGTGAGCGACAAGATTCAAATGTCTCGATAGGGAACATTTGTTGTGAATGAGCTTTCATTTTTTTTTGTTTATTTGCTATGACATGTGTGAAACATATTCAGTGTACATCAAGTCATTGAACAGAGAACATCAATTTTTTTTCATCGTGCTAAATATGTCGAATTTTGTACCAGAAAGTTATGATTTGCGGAAAACAATAATTTTTTGTTTTCAGTTGAAGACATTTGCTGCTGAGTCGCATCAAATGCTTGTCGAGGCATATGGTGATCATGCTGTACCAGAAGCAACATGTAAAAGATGGGTTCAACGGTTTAGAAAAAATAATTTATATGTGAGAAATGAAGAAAGTGGAAGACTACCAAAAGAGTTTGAAGACGCCGAATTGGAAACGATACTGAATGGAGATGACACTTTGAAGCAGAAGCAAATGGCAGAAGTGTAAGATGTTACACAACAAACAATTTCTGACCATTTAAAAGCTATGGAAAAGATCCCAAAGTGTGGAAAATGGGTGTCACATAAATTGAATGAAAGACAGATGGAAACCCGGAAAAAGACTTGTGAAATTTTTTTTCAAAGACACGAAAGAATATCGGTTTTGCATTGATTTGTGTTATGTATTTCTGTGATTGGTACATGATAATATACAGGACATATTAATCTTGAAACCAAGGTTACAGAGAGAAGAATAGTACAACACAAATTATAACACAGGCGACCACAGCTGATTCGAATAAACAATTCATGGCTTCAACCCTAGAATCATCAATTTTGAAGGAAGGAAAGTATCGCCGAAGAGTAGGTGAAAGCAATATGAGCGGTACGAACCCAACTCAAGGGAATATAATTGTAGAAGTTTATCAATGCGGATATTCAAATATAATCAAGAAGGTATTCGAAGGTCGTTCCACAGAAAGTTATTTCCAATTTTAGAAATAGGTTTGTATCATCACTGTAGCCGTTGTTTAGGTATCACACCGTTCCAGAAACCGAAAACCGGATTTTTCAAGGAATTCATTCTAGTTGGAGATGGGGATGGCTGTGATAGCCTATAATATCAATCTAAAGAAGAAGACTGGCTAAATTTTGATCCCTTGCTAGCCAATTAATGAATTGAAATCGAATTTACTCATTCGATATTTCATTCCAGTTCAAGATTATGATTTCCATTTTTTGAACAAAGTTGAATAATAATTTCATTTTCGAGCTTTAGTTCATTTGAAGCTCATTTATTTATCCTCACTTAGAATTTCATTTTATACACATTGGTCGATTTATTAATTACACTGGTCAACAGTGGTTTTGGTGCTGAAGATTTCGGAGATGATTTCATCCCTTGTGCGATAAAATGTAATTTTCGTTCCTGGTTCAAGTAAATTTTTTTCCTTCAACCTGGAAGCTAGTAATTCAGAAGCTTCTTTCGACAGGTTGAGATCTCTAGTGAGGTCATTTAACTCATCTTGGATGAAACATTGGGGAATTGACAACATCGTTTCAAAATCACTGTCACCTTCAGTAGTGTCAGAATTCTGATGAGAGAGACATGTGTCCTCTCAGAGTTCTGGTAGCTGCTGAAATGTTGGAATTTGCACTTCTTCTGAGTGAGGGAGAGGGCGTCTTGCAGAGACTAAATATGCATAAGTTCACTTGTTACGATTATTTCGATTGATTCCAGTAATATTTACTAGGCCGAAATAACATGTCACGGATTCAAAATTCCCGCTCCAGTTAGTACCTACGAATCGAACTGGTGGCGTTGGTCGCAGTAGTTTACCAGATTATCTCGTGCGTTTCAGTGGTGCGTTTCGATGATCGCTGTTGTCGGTGGTCTTAGTCTGTCATACTGTCATTCACTGTCATTCTGTGCCTGTGACGTAGGTTGTCAATTGCGTCGTTCTTTCGGCTTTTTTGGTTAAAATATCCTGGAGTAATTAATCGCAATTTTGCGGATCTGAACAGGGTTTTAACTGAAGCCCTGAGAGAAATCTTATCATGTTGGTTTGGTTTGTTCGTTGGTGAGATTTCTGCGCTTTAGCGGAGTGGCGTATTTGTTTGGAAGAACGACGTGAGATTGCATCATTCTGCTTCGAATTGGGAATTATTATTGTACCGTTGCGAGGTACCGCAGATTCTGAACTGTCTTTGAAGTCTTCGAGCTGTTTGTCTAGGCTGATTTTGAATTACTGTCGAACTGCTGTGGAAGCTGCCTTTGGGGACCTCCACCAGATTTCGCCATCTAAGATACCACATCTGTCGTCTACCCAGGGGGCATTATTGTGAGAAGTTGTACTACGTTGGCCTAGGAATATATTTGAGCCCAGTTTCCATCTACGAGACCGTAAGAAACTATATCCTTTTGTACTTCAGTCAAACCACGACCTAGACTGTTATAGAAGGTTAGTCTGTAGAATTTAGTTAAGATTGATTAGTATCAAAGAGGCCCGATTCAGTGAATACTGTTTAGTACATAACACCGACCTATCGAGAAGGTCGATTAGTTATAAGTAAAGAGCTATTTGTAACGATTACCATCGAGGCTCTAAGTATAGACCGTGGGGGTATTACTGTTGTTTAGTAAGAGATAAAGCATTAGATATAAGTATTCGGGTTGTGAAGTAAGAACTAGTTAGTGATCTACCTTCTGTAAGATATATCCTCGTTTGAGGCACCTTGTGTATTTCATTTGGGCTCATTATATCATTAAATAATTGCTCTATATTCTTTCTACCAGCCACTACCTCCTGCTTGTGTGATCGGGCTCGTTTGGCATCCTGAGAGTGCTTCGTTATTTTCTCTCTTTTGCGACCCTGAGATCTTTAGTGTACTTTCCTCTTTTTTTTGTATTATCATAAAAGAGAGTGGCGCCCCCTTTATAAGTAGTCTCAGCTCTAGAGCTAGCCGAGGAGGTACTTTGTGCACTCTCTGGAGCCGAGTGGGTTTGGTGACAAACAGTCATTCAAGTGATTTTTTGGTTCTCTCCAAAGCATTGGTACTCTGAATTTCAGACTTTTCCTAATCCCGGTACTCCACTGTCGTAAATGCTCTGTACAAGTTTGCAGACAATATGTGGTGCCCAGGTTTTATCCTGATCACCAAGCTTAACACCAAAATATCCAAGATAAACCCTCCTTATAAAGTCATTAACAGTTTTTCTGTTTTCCAAGAACGTGTATTCTCCGCATATATAGTAAACAATTGAGGATGATGTCCACAGTTTCTTCTACTTGAACTCATTTCTATTCAGCAACACAAATACAACAATTCACATTGCAATCTACTCTTTAGATTTACTTTTCAACAACTCGTTACTGAAGAGAAATTTCATATGACGCTAAGTTCTATCTATCTGCACCACGGGAATTCACAAACTAACCTCAACTCTCAACTGCAGTTGAAGTTCACTTCAGACTGGACAGCTCCATATATCGGATTCCTATGAAACTAACTGGATGACACTAAAGGATTAAATCCCACTTGTTAACAGTTTGTCAACCAATCAGTTATATATCTCATATTGTTAGTCTTCTATTTGTAATAAATGAATTAAAATAATAATTAAAATGAATATTATTATTTTAAATTCAATTTGTTACAAATGAAGACAATAAGGAAAATATACAAGAATCTATCATTATCAAATTTACAACACTCATACTTGAAAGTATTAAATAGGAAAAAGCATTATGATAGATAAGTGAATTCATCTAAAAATCTGAGCTGATACAGAAAAACTTCTATCATATTTAGATTCAGCAATAAAAATATAGTTAAAATCAGCACAAAAATTCTAGGCACCAAAAAAATTTTTTTTTTGTAGGCCTGTGTTATTTATTGATCTCTCAGTTATATATCTTATATTGTTAGTCTTCTATTTGTAATAAATGAATTAAAATAATAATTATAATAAATATTACTATTTTAAATTCAATCTTTTTCAAATGAAAACTGACCATAAGAAAAATATACAAGAATCTATCTCTTGTATAAATTTTACAACACACATACTTGAAAGTATTGAATAATATAATATTATAATATAATATAATAATAATATTCACTTCATTTAGCATAAGCTATCAATTACAAAACAACATAATTATTAATTCAGATAAAATTCTTTCCTATTGATCTCCTATTTATAACACTCCACAACAATTTTAGCACATAGACGTCTAAAAGTACCAAAATTATTACAATGTTTAACCTCATTTGGTAATTTATTAAACAACAACAATCCCCCATAAAATAAACTCCTTAGCATACTACTTCTATTAAAAAAATCAACATAAAAGTTTCCAACATTTCTTGTCTGGTAACCATGTACTGAACTAACATAATTAAGTCTCTCAGTTAGATATAAAGGCAACATTTTCATTTTCATTTTATATACAAATTGAAGAGTCCTATAAACAATTCTTTGTTTGACCGTCATGATATCCAAGACTTCAATCATCAAATTGATTGGGGTATATCTGTTACAACCTAAAATACATCTCATAGCTCTATTCTGAATCTTTTGCAAAGCACGCATTCTTGTTTGATCAATATCTGTAGATGTCTCAATGGAGGAAATAAATTATTATTATATTAATAAATTATTATTATTATTATTATTATTATTATTATTAAATAAAATTGTCGAGCAGAAATCAAGATGCGGTGATATTATCGCTTGATATAAAGTTCTTTTGGTATAAAAAGACAATGATTTACCTATTCTGTATAAAAAGTTAGTTTTCTTTGCCATTTTACTAATAACGTTCATTGCATGTTTTTTGAAACTTAACTCCTCGTCAATAATAACTCCCAAGTATTTCATTTCCGTGACCCTTTGCAAAATCTCATTGTTTACTATGACATCTCTAGAAATATTTATTTTGGCCAATTCGCATTTAGACCCTATAATCATATATTTGCTCTTACTTACATTAATGCTTAAATCATTATTACTCAACCATTCATAAATATTCCTTAAATCACTATTAATTTTGTCATACAATTCATCAACATTACTTCCACTCAAATATATCATGGTATCATCAGCAAACATACATATATTACAGTGTTTCAGAACACCCACAATATCATTTATATACAGTATGAACAACAATGGACCCAAAATTGTACCTTGAGGTACCCCTAAATCTATATCAACATTATTTGAAATAAAATTTTTATATTTGACATTTTGCTTTCTCTGATTTAAATATGAATCAAACCATCCATATACCGATCCACACAACCCAATCTTTTTCAATTTTTTCATCAATAATTTTCTATTTACAGTTTCAAAAGCTCTACGAAAGTCAATAAAAACAACTAGAACCTTCTTGCCCTCATCTATAGCCCTCAACCATCTGTCACATGCATTTACAATAACAGTCTCACAAGAATGTTTCTCCTGAAACCCGATTGATCAGGTGCAACAACTTTCTGAGAATCGCAATATTCAATTAATTGATCCCTTACAATCATCTCGAACATCTTCTCATATGGAGGAACTGTATTTATTGGTCTGAAATCCTCACACAATATAGATCCACTCAACTTAGGCACTGGTATTATTGTAGAAACTTTGCAATCTTCAGGAAAAATTCCACCTTCTAGAGAAGAATTAACCAAATCAAGAAAGCGATGCCCAACCACATCAAAAGCATCAATCATAATGTCTGTAGAAATTCCACTATCCAAATCAGTTGTTTTCTTCACCTTTCTCATATACGTTTTAAGTTGCATCATATTCAATTTTTTAAACTTATCAAATTTACCCCCTTCTTTCACATGTTTCAATGCATTCTCAGAAAATTTAAACTTGGGAATACTCTGGACAACCGATCTTATACTTTCAACATAATATTCGTTGAAGTGTTCAGCAATATTGCGTCCTACAACCAAATTCGATCCGAATTTTATTTCATCAGGCAGCTCTCCAGCTTTTTTACTAGGTATTAACATCTTCAAATTTTTCCACATTGACTTTCCATTTTTTTTTTTTGTCAATTATTTCGTTGAAATATTTTTGTTTTCTCTTCTAACTAATGTAACAACCTCATTTCTAATCAACTTAAATTGTGTCCAATCGTTATCATTTTTTGTTAATATTGCTCTCTTAAATGCTTCATCTCTTCTTTTCATTTTTTCAATCACTCTTCCAGTTATCCATTTATTGTATTCATACTTGTATAAAATTTTCTTCTCAATTAATGGACACATATTATTAATAACATCAGCTATCTTATCGATCAAGTCTTTACTCATTATATTTACATCACCGCTATTACTCCAATCTATTCCGAAAAGTTCACTTTGGAAAAGAGTTCTATTATAACATCTATAATCTCTATAAGTTTTCACCCTATACTGATTATCATTATGGTACTTAATTTTTACGCTTATCAACGAGTGATCACTTATTTTTGGTGTATTGTGAACCTCGATATTCAAATCCTTGTTACCAATTATCACATAATCAATAAGTGTAGAGCTTGTATTTGTTATTCTAGTGCTCTGATTGATACATTGTTTTAGACCATACTGCTCCACAAGTTCAACACATTTTCTACCATAAAATGGATTCTCAAATAGATCATAATTAAAATCTCCACAAATTATTTGTATTCCCTCAAATTCAATAATCTGATCCAGAAATTCCTCAAAAATATTCATAAATTCTACATCATTTCCACTGGGAGACCTATACACAGTAGTAACACAATAATTATCATTGCCTATCCGTAACTGTATAGATAATATCCATACATGCACTCCAATGTTCTTATTATAAATAATTTTAGTTTTATATGTACTTTTAACGAACAAAAGCACACCATCTGTTCTACGGTTTGAAGTATCACACCGTATAATTTTATAGCCATCAATATGTATTTCTTTATTATCCAAATCAGTATCAATGTGTGACTCAGAAAGACAAATTAAAATCGGCTTAAAGTCTCTTATCATAACACTAATATTATCCTGATTATTAAGATATCCCTGGCAATTAAGGTATACAATAGAACACTCACTTAGTTGCTATATTGCAGTTTTTTCAGCCTCCCTTTTTATTACTCTTAGGTAGCAGGGACAATTTCTGTCATTAGCAGCATGCCCAATATCAACATTTATATTTGTTTTCTGGACCGCCCTTATGCAGTTTATACATGCAGGCTCATTTTTTTTATCACATTTACTATATTCATGATCTCCAGCACATATCATGCATGCATACTTAGCAGTACATCTATCCTTGAAATGATTGTATCCCGAACAGTTGAAACACCTAACCACATTATAGTATTCATAAATGAAACACTCTCTCCATCCAACAAAAATTTTATTCTTCTTCAAAATTTCATTATATTCAGATGATTCAATTTCCATTACAATATTACCACAATTTTTTTTATTCGCTTTAACATACTTCCTAGCTATCCTTATTTTATTATGCATTCCCTCATTCAGGTTATTCTGATAAACAATCTCCTTTATAATATCCTCATCTGACTTATTGATGTAATCCTTTTTAACATTCACAACAATAATTTTAGGCTTCTTGAATTTCATTTCCTCAATTTTATATTTTTCTCCCATTTCATTTTTAACCTCATTCATAATTTTTTCTTTAGAATTTTTATTATTACAACTTATCATGACACTTCCATTTTTTAAATGTTTAATATTTTCTATTCCCACTGCCAATTTAGCCGGATCTATTTTCTCCTTGATCAGATGATTTTTGCTCTGATATTGGCTTAATAACAACCTTTTCAACCTCCCTATTAACTACCTCAGAATACAACGTTTTCTGTTTAGTATCATTATTTTTATTCGCCAATTCTTTCACCACTATATTATTGTGTTCTATAGCATCCAAACATATTTTCATACTATTTTTAAGCCCTTGTATCTCTTTAACTAACATTAGGCAAAAGCATTGGGCAAAAGCATTGATAGATAAGTGAATTTATCTGAAAATTTAGAGCTGATACAGAAAAACTGCTATCATATTTAGATTTAGCAATAGAAACATATATAAAATCAGCTCAAAAATTCTAGGCACCAAAAAAAAATTTTTTTTTAGGCCTGTGTTATCGATCGATCGATTAAATATCTATCATAATCAAACATATTTTTAGTTTCAATTTTATATCATTTGACTCTTATATCTCTTGATTCTCAATGATGAAATTGTTATAAGATGAAAAAAGATTACAGAACGAGTCAATTTTCGATAATTATGCAACCTTGCAATCAATTTTTATTGAGAGGACTGACTATATGAAGAATTTGAAACAGGAAACCCGAAAGTAGGCGAAATATTCAAGGTAATCAATCGGTGATTGGAAGAAATGACCATTTGAGTGAATGATACTTGACATAATGAAACTGATAGATAATTATTTTGAGATAGATGCCGATAATTCAGTTAGTTATGTAACCAAATATATTTTAGGTACCGATATAATTATTCATCAGAAAATATTCAATCGTTTTTTTTTTCTCAAACATCACCCTAATTGACTTGAATGTTTCTATTTATGAACTATGAGCTATCCAAATAAAAGATTTTCTTCCCGTAATCAAAACCGGTGCTGCTCACGTATGAAAAACTATTTTCTTCCGAAAATGACAGCGGTATTTGTAAAACAAACAAACTCTATGCTCATTCAAATAACGCTGGCTCGTAAAAGCACGTTAGTTTCCATTATTGTTTGTTCAAAAACTCATTTTCAATCTGAGGATAATTTATATATTGCGTGAATGTAGAGTATTAGAGAATTGGTTGCCGCGGCTCACTATCGATCTTCCGTAAAGTATGCGGGTTTAGTCGGGGCACATGTCTTCTTGACTTGTGCACCGAGAGAATAGATTAACTACAGTATACAGATGTATCAGTTCATTAAGTTCAAGCAAAAATACAAACAATCATAACTAGAATTATCAGCATTTAAATCATCCCAATAAAATTATGATCTCACCCTACTGATGCAAACCTAGTTCTGTGGGATTATTATTTGGGGAATTGTAATGTATATTGTTATTATATTCAAGAGTCGCGGGTTTTGCTTGCGCAAGTCAATGTTTCATGAATGTGTAACATGTGTGACAATCTCTGCGGAGATATTTTGTACAGTAGTCGAGAATACATGTGTCTGTGAAGAACCTCCTTGTTTTATTTCTGGTTATATATCAAATTCATATATACCCTTGGAATATTTCATATTTATATATTCCCCTAAATATATTCAGTACCCTTATAATTAGTGGTACTCGAATATATTACAGGAATAACCACCATCTATTATTGTTCTTGCAACCAACGTTTCGATAGATATCTTCAATCGTTTTCAAGTCAATATTAGGAAGCTGAAAATGCGTTTTGCTAGCTTATTCCTGCTTCAATTGGGTGCTATCGTTTTTTCCCAAATGTCTGTGAATTTCATATACCAAGCCGTCAAGAGTCTCCTCCGATTAGGTTCAACTTACTGAAGAAAAATCCAAGGTCGAACTTGAGTATTCCAATACAGCCAGCCGGTGTCCATCTACCGTTTATCATTCAAAGTAGATGATCTCGAATGTATAATTTATCCGGTTGTCTATGCCACCATCAACCCTATTCTCTTCCATTTTATATTCCTGATATGATTCTCTTGTCCTTGTGCTCTTGTAATTGTTATTATCAAATATCAACAACTATTGTTATACATTTACGAATTCTGTAGAGGGGCATCATGAACTTTTTAGCGTTCTTGTTTCCAGTGGAATTCCTGCCATCATCTAAAAACCTTTTCTGTAGCACTATCTTCTCTACCAACGATAATTTTCACGCGATTGCTTGCTATGCATTTCCTACCGAAGCGCTGTAGTGAAGCTCTGGTTACTCCAATCGGCAAATAAGTTTATGAGCTCAATCCAAACCACTACAGACAAATTAGCCAGTCGCGAAAATATCGAAAATCTGTTAGAAAATAATCTACAGAAAAATCCTTGGCGTTTTCTTGTCCGATGGAAATAAACCAAATAGACAGCATGGGTATCGGCCGGGCCGTTCTGTAAAGCATGCTGTCTCATGAATCAACAACGGGAGTGGGATGCTGAATGCTCCTATTTCAATGGATGTTATGAATCCCGATTTCTCCAAGGCCTCTGACCATGTTCCGGCACCGACGGTTTCTCCTTCGTTTGGAGAATCTTGGAATTAGTAATGATTTAACCCGATTGATCAAGACTTTTCTCTCCGACAGATCATTTCAGGTCCCCGTTGGTATCTCTTCAGCAAAACAGGTTGTGAATGTTACTCCATAGGAATTCGATCTAGTGTAGATGTACACATCGGATATGCCTTCAGAAGGAAACTCAGCTTACTCGATACTTGCCGACGACACCAAAATCTATGGTAATTCTTTCAATCAGTCACACTTCTCTGAGAATAACTTTGATACTGAAAGAAGATGGTCCAATACGTGGATGATTCCTATCAATATAAAAAAAGTGTGGATTTTAGGTAACTATAATCCAAGACGCATACATCATTTATCTTATCAACCCATTGGATCTGCCTTCTCTCATCGTGATCTTGGAGTAGTCATCATTGAGGACCTGAATAGATCTTAGCATGTTGTGGCAATTACCAACAAAGCCGAACGAATGCTGTATATAAACCTGTCCTGAGCCGGTTTGCCCATTATATGAATCGGTCCAGCGCGGGGTCACTAGAATGACGTACAAATATGAGGAAAGACGTATTCAGCAATAATCCACTGAATGATATGCTAGGTTATGATTTGAAATTGGCGAGGGATAAATTTAGGAGCCTTATGAGAGAGCACTTTTTGCTGTACAGCATAGTTGATACACGGAATATACTACCGGTTGCTGTAGTGAACCCTCAGTCGATAAATGGCATCACGAATTCTCTGGACCAGGGTTGAGTTTTTCATTAATTATTATTTCCTTCTATTATATCAAATATTGTTTTAGTTCATATATAGTTGAGTTTGTTTTTTGTTTTTGAGTTTAAATAATTTTTTTTGAATATTTACCATTCGCAATCAAGATAATATCAAAAAATAAGCAATTATTATTATTGTGAAATAAAAAATGGGGTATCTGGACCTTGAAACAACTTTCATTTCAAAACTATGCCGACATTTTGCGGAAGGTTTCCCCTTTCTCAAGGCTAGACAAAATCAAAAAGTTATAGTCGATATTAACAAAACTAGTTAAAGTGAAAATAAGAAAATATCTATCATAACGTTAACTACGGTTAATTTTAGAAAGATCGCACATTATTATCAATCCATTGATTCCATTCAATGTGAACGGTAAGGGCGTGTTAATCTCGCTCTTGTGTCACATCGATTGTTCGAAGTCGTTAACAGTGAATTTTTATCAAGAGTGATAACATTTAAGACCTAAGAAGCTGTCTCTACTAAGTACGGTGGTCAATTTCCAAAAACTGCAACATGTCGAAAAATTGAAAGAAGAAATCTCCCGGACTTGTTTGTCTCGCCAGCGATCTTATCACCGGTTTTGTTTAGTGTCGCACGTTGGGATCCCCGGCCGGGTCGACGTCCGGTTCTGCGGCGGCGATCCTTGCACCGGAGAAGGATATGGATCTCATCTCAGCGATCAACGCAATAAGGGCTGATCTTCGCAATATACGAACGCAACAGACAGAACTTCTGACGTCTGTAAATTTCTGTTCAGACAAAATAACAGATTTTGAAGCTCAACTCTTGGAAATGAAAAAGAGCACGTCCAAGATTGATGATGTCGTTGCGGAGAATATAAAATTGAAGGCAAACCTAGACCAAATTAACAAAGAGCTTAGTGATCTGGAGCAGGCGTCACGAGTAAACAATTTGGAAATTGTTGGAGTCTCAGAGGTGAACGACGAAAATCTGTCGAGTATATTTGGGAAAATAACCTAGACCCTAAACTGTAGAATAGAGGCCACCGATATTGATGATACTCATAGAGTCCCAATGAA
The DNA here is from genome assembly GCA_030674115.1 of Micraspis discolor. Taxonomy (NCBI): domain Eukaryota; kingdom Metazoa; phylum Arthropoda; class Insecta; order Coleoptera; family Coccinellidae; genus Micraspis; species Micraspis discolor. Next base: position 704,118 of record JARTUT010000451.1, on the reverse strand, counting down.
TAAGAACGGTTTCAGTCAAATAAAGAATATAGTAGTAAAATTGCACTCAAAAAGAAACAAAGAAGAGATATTGGCCGCAGTGAAACAAACTAGGTCCAAACTAAATCGAATGCACTGAAGGTTGATGGAGTTTCCGAGCAGTTATACGTTAACGAACACCTCACAATAAGTAACAAACTCTTATTCAGAGAAGCTCGTGAAACAGCGAGATTAAAGAATTATAAATATGTTTGGGTCCAAAATGGCAATATAAACATGAGAAAAGATGATAGTTCTCGTGTCCTGCAAATAAGATCACACGATAACCTTTTAAACCTAAAGTAAAGCTAATGTAAAAACCAAAGATAATACAAAGAAAACACTCCAATGGCTTCACCAAATATTAAACTCTACTACCAAAATACAAGAGGTCTAAGATCTAAGACTGTGCAATTTTTTCATAATGTCGCTTCGGGTGACAACAATGTGATTTGTCTCTCAGAAACTTGGCTTAGGGATACGGCATCTCTCAAGAAGGATGGTGATGGTGTTTTGATTGCTGTTGATTCATCCCTGGAAGTAGCCCATCATCCGGAGCTCCATTCAATAGCTGAGGACGTTTGGGTTTCGATCAGAGCAGGTGACAAAAACGTTTATATAGTGTGTGTCTATCTTCCACCTAGTGAGAGGTTTTCTTATTATAATTTTCTTAATTAAATTGAACATAACCAACATATTATAGAAAACAATACTGAAATAGTGGTAGGCGACTTCAATATGTCAAATGTTGATTGGATTAACTCCGTGGATTCACACAATTTGTTCCCCACCAATGTGGGCGATGAATAATCTGAACTTGTTGATATGTTTTGGCTCTTGGGCCTTACCCAATTCAACACAATGAGAAACATAAATGACAGAACTTTAGACTTGATCCTTTGTAATGAGAACTGTATAGAAAATCTTGTGAAATCTGAGGATCCTCTAGTTGCTGAAGACAAACATCATCTAGAGTTCAACTTCAAATTTGAACAATACAGGCCCCTTCGTAGTCCCTTGAAATTTGTTAAGAACTTCAAGAAAGCGGACAATAATTCCATCAATAGAGAACTCACAAGTATGAATCGGATTGATTTGTTTAAATCTCTCAACGTTGACGACGCCGTAAAAATGTTCTATGATAAAATTAGCGACTTAATCCCTCAAAATTAACACCAAATTTCCCGAATATTTCAAAAAAGACACCATCAAATGTATTAAGCAGAAAATGAACTATCATAAAAAATTCAAAAAATATCATAATAAATCTGATTATGTTAATTTTTCACTACTCAGAAGAACATCTAAGGACATGATATACAGAGACTATTCAGACTATATGCGTAGTATAGAATCAGAGATTCTTAGTAGCAATGCTGAAAGAGGTTTTTGGAAGTACATATCTGGGAAGCGGGGATCGAGGATGTTTATTCTCAGAAGCATGACACTGGAAACAGTCAATGCTGATGGTCCTGAGAGGGTGTGTGACTTGTTCGCCAACTTTTTCGAGAGAACGTTTGAGGTTAGCCGTGGTGGTCACTCTTATGATCGAGACGGTTCCGGGACCAAAATAGCAACAGTTCAGGAGCAGGAAGTTCGTGAATTACTCCAAAAGATCCAACTAAATAAATCAGCCGGTCCTGACGGTATTCCACCTGTATTTATAAGGAACTGTATTGATGGTCTTGTATTCCAACTCACTTTCATTTATAACTTGTCCCTCTCTTCATGTTACCCTTCTATCTGGAAGTTGAGTCACGTGGCACCAATACACAAGGGTGGAAAAAAAACGAAATAAAAAACTACCGTCCCATAAGTAAACTGTCGATATTCGGGAAAATATTAGAACAGATCGTTTATCGCATTCTTCTCAGCGAAACAAGAAAATCTATCATCCCACAACAGCATGGATTCTACCCCGGACGCTCAGTCGACACCAATCTCACCTTGTACGTGGAGTATATTTCACAGTCATTGGATGCGGGTGATCAGGTTGACTCAGTCTACACGGACTTCAGCAAAGCTTTTGACAAAATTGATCATCAGCTACTTGTCGACAAGTTGGCCGAGGTTTGTGAAACTCCTGGCCTTCCCGCCTATATCTGGTCGTACATACACGGAAGAACTCAAACGGTTGTAACAGATGGACATCAATCGGCCGAATATTTGACCACATCTGGTGTACCTCAGGAAAGTCACCTTGGTCCCCTACTTTTTATCATTTATATAAATGACATTATAAGATGTTTCAGGTACACGTATATCTTACTCTACGCAGACGATCCCAAGGTTTTCCTTCGTGTGAAAACTATGGAAGACTGTAGAAAAATTCAGAGTGACTTGGATCGACTGGTGGAATACTGTGCTCAGAATTTCTTATTCATCAACTTTTTGAAATGTAACTCCATCACTGTTACAAATAAAAATTCAAATTCACTCATCAATACAACATAGATGGAAATCAGATCAGAAAGGTACACAGCGTGAAGTACTTGGGAATTTTAATTGATGAAAACTTAAGATTCAACTACCATGTTAACTCGCTGGCTGTTGACTGTTCGAGGATGATGGGGTACATCATAAGAAACTGTAGAGGTTTCTCGAACGTGCGCTCTCTGATACTACTATACTACGCATTTATACACAGCAGGCTTTCTTATGCCTCCGTCGTTTGGAACCCCATATATGCAAAATATATCAACAGACTGCAAAGAGTTCAAAATAAATTTTTAAGATACCTGGCATGCAAAACAGGCACCCCCATTTGAAACGGTGACTACTCATTTATGCAAAAAGAATTTAATATTCTCAATTTGACTCAACATAGAAATAAAAACGATATAATGTTTGCCTTCAAGTTAATAAATTCACACATAGATTCGACAGAGCTTTTATCATTGCTCAGCTTCAATGTCTGCAGTCGTACAACTAGACAACCCGAATTGTTCAACATATGTTTTAGAAGAACTAATATAGGAATGATCTCGCCTCTGGTCAGATGTCAAAGGATCTGCAATTATTGTGTTTCATCTCTGAACCTCTATGATACCTCCTTGAGAACATTCAAGAATAAACTGCGTAATGTAATTTTGTAGAGTTGATTGACTGTGTTTCCTGTCTTGGTGATGGTGTTCAAATGTGTCTTAGTCAATATTCTGTTATAATATAATAGCTGTTAACGAAAAATATGTATTTCTTTTGTTCAAAAAGTGGATACTGTTTTGGACTCTGTTCTGTTTGTATCCCGCATTTGTCAATAAATAAATAAATCCTTCCAAAGCATATGTCCCTTCTCGGATCAATCGTAATTTTAATTGGGTTTTGTTACAAATACCTATTCCTTTGTTCTGATAAACTGAATTTTAACACTTCACAAATCATTAGATGAAATTTTTTGAGGAGTCGGGATAAAATACTCATATCGTCAAGGTCTCAGCTTTTCAAGAGAAGCATGAAGAATAATTCTTAAATAGTTATCGCGCTCATCAGGAAAATCAAACAAGATATTTGTACAGTTACAATCTTGTGCCGACAGTGCTGAATTATTTTCGAATTGAGAGGAAACGACATTGATTTTTTCGAGTAGAGATCAAATGTGTTCTGTATATTATGTATCATTGAGAGGAATTACTTGCTCTCCGAATCAGCAGCAACGAACGATTCAGATTGAAGCAATCCTTCATGCTATCGGTATTATCCTCTGAATGCTTCAGCTCTCAGGTTTGAACCCTGAGCAATTCAGGAATTGCGCTGCGAATTCATTTCGACAATATCACATTTTCCAATAGAAACCAGGAAAGTTTCGAGTTAGTATTCCAAATACCAGTCGCAGCAGAATCATGTATTGAATTCGTCGGTAACACAGAGGCATTTAAATGAATACTTCTCATACATATTATCACATTAAAATTCCTCGCGCATATTGCGCCTCTGTATTTCATCTAAACAAATATTTTCCGTATCTTCCCGTTCAAAGCATTGTAACAGATTTGGATGGTCGAATTTACACTGGTTTGTCGATGGGTGATAGAACAACACTTACTGATAGACTTTGTTTGGGAAACAGTTGTGTGCTTAGGATCGATCGGTTTTGTTTGAACTTTAATAAACCGAGTACTATGGATTTTGAAGTTCCCAACTGAATGGAGTAGTATATTAGATAAGCACATTTTCACAAATCGACCCGTTCCAGAGGATGAAAAGTTGGGCTAATGTAGGATGCACCGAACTCAATGATAATCTGATATCTAGTACATTAGTCACATATTCAGAGAAAAGAGTCCGTTTTAATTAATTAAGCAAAAGAAAACTTAATTAAAAAAATCGAAATTTGACACCCTTATTCGCATTTTCGAGTACTGTGTCACAATTTTCAAAATTTTTGCAGTGATTCATTCAATTATGTGATCTCAAATGACCGTGAATTCGATGGCAACCACAAATCAAAGTAATATAATATAATTGTCAATTAAGTGAAGGTACCTACTCGAGTTTTGACCAGTATTGTTGAAACAATAATTGTCAGGTAACTTCATGATGAAAGATAAAATGTACTGCTTTCCATCGTCATGAAAAACATAATTTCAATATTTTTGCGAGAGACCTCATCGAAATCATCATCAAAATCGAGCAATGATATAAAGGGCGTCTTTAAAAGAACTCCGGGGTTTAAAAATAAATATTTTCCAAACTATAAAACATAGCAAATTTTGATCAATTCCTTTGAACCAAGCAGCTCAAAAAGTTTTACTCATACTTATTGGGAATGTTTTTCTCAACAGTTCGTAGCGCTGCGGAGCGTTGACCTTGAAATGACGTAGCAGCTGCGGCTGGCAGTCAGTGTCGTCTGGACTGCCGTGCTATGGCGACACCTCAACAAAAGGCTCAATGTGTTATTTGGCTCATAGAAACTAATTCTGTTGTTACTGTACAAAGAAACTTTCGAAGTAGCTATGGTGTTGACCCGCCTACAGACAAAACAATTCGTCAGTGGTTACGTGCGTTCAAGGAAACAGAAAGTGTTTTAAAGCAAGAATCGCCGGGTGGGCCTCGTGTGTCTCAAGAGAATGTGGACAGAATCCGAGCTTCATGCAGTGGAAGCCCTAAGAAATCGTAAACAAGACGCTGTCTGGAGTTGGGTTTACCAAGATCAACAGTCCATAAGGTAATCCGAAAGACATGCTCACCAGGACATGGGAAGAGGTAGAATTCCGTTTCGACGTGTGCCATGTCACTCGCGGAGCTCACATTGAACTTTACTAAGTTGTTAAAAAATCTTGAAAATGTAAGCTTTCTAATCATGTATAAAACATGTATGTACGTTTTTTACTTTATTAAAATATTTAGTCTTGAAACCTCGGAGTTCTTTCATAGACACCCTGTATAATATCTATCTTAAAATTTCAATATCCTCATAGAAATAAAGTAGGTGCTCAAGTTACCTCAGTACCAATTTAACATATATACCATGCCATGAGTAAAATAATGTGACAGCGCATCATCGTCACATTATTTTACTCATAAAAATCAACAGTTTGCCAAACATATTTAATATTTGAAGATCTTTTAAAATAGTTTGATTATAGAAAAACAATAACTTGACGGACGATTTGAATGAAGTACGTAAAAGCTTTGTGTTGTTTGTTGATATATTTGTGTATTTATTATTATGTAATTTACAGGAAATTGTCGACTGAATTATATTCCTTGAAAAAGGCGTAGACACGCCGAAACGTGGACCCCAAATATCATACGTAAAATTTTTTTGTAAAATAAAAGCTCTACCAGCATCCGATTTCCCCATAGTAGAATGTTATAGTTCAAATGACTAAAAATCAAGCTATTGTTGGAAAAATAAAATAAATAAAATAATAATTTAACAATTACCATTTATTAGTAGAATAAGTACTATACACCCAAGAAATTTTAAACAAAAAAAAATATATATATATATATATATATCAATGTACTCCCCTCAGAAGCTAATTCAAGCTTGTGCGAGTTAGGTTAACCAGTGTCTTCTGTGTAGGCTTTGTTACTGTGTCCTTACGCCAACTTAGGCACAGCACTGTTAATTTTAGACACAACAGTGAATGGTGGCCGCATACCGAAAGCTAGAAAATTTCTTTCCTAGCGTGCCTTTTTTACCAGTGCCAAATACGAGTATCTTGCTTTCATTTCATCCGATACTTCATCGATATTTTCCAGCAATTTTCCTAGATCCTGTATTGGTTTCACTAATTTTCTTTCTTTAAGCATCCCCATAAAAAATTCACTGAATCGAATTATAGGAAAAAGGGCCTTCAAACCAATTGTAGGGATAATTTTCGTTCAAATTATTGATCGTGTATAGATGATTGTCAAATGTAGTTAGTTACAAGCCAAGTTCTACGTGAAATGTGTTAGAATATAATAAAAAATTCGCTCAGAAGAGTTAGCATTTGTGACGCTAAAAGAAACGGAGATTCCTAATATTTTATTCTATTTTAAACCAACTAATGATGTTAAAGTTACTGAGTTTGTCAGAAAAAATATTGAATTCGGACTAATGGACGATATAATAATCGGACCTGACATCACGACAATCAAGCAGGAATATATAACCTCAAAATTGGTATGTTTCGGAAAGGAACTCCATTGTGCGAATTTAGAGAACGAATATTGAAAATGATTAATTGCTGAGATGGAGAGGTAACGATTTTATCCCAGGAATTTTCGAATAAAATGTTGAAACCAAATGAAAATCACATAAACAAGAATTGCGATGTTTGCCGCTCATTCCAGAAAATCGCAGAATCAAAATGAAGGGAATGTGCCCGTGAAAGAAGTAGTGGAATGGACCAAGAAGATATCAGGAAATCTTATTAAAGATGGCAACAGGTGGAACGTTATGGTTCAGAAGAAGAGTGATGAACAATAACATATCGAATCAACATAAACAAGTTATTCACGAAAAAAAGAATGGAGAAATTCGAATTCGACTGCAGGTAATGAATGGAAAGTTGTTACTGGAAAACGAAATACTAAGAAAGAGACAGTTTGTACTGTTATAAACGCCCCCAAACAAGGTAACAATATGGAAACTCCACAAAAACGGTGATTCATCTTGGGCGAATTGCTGGAAATACTACAGAAGAGGCTATTTCGGCGTACCTTAATGAATTGAAAATCCCAGGAAATATTATTGTTAAGAAATTGAATACGTTAGGATCAAATTCAGCCTTCAGCATAGGCGACTCAAACAACGAAATTTATAATCTTTTGAACGATGAATATTTCTGGCACACTGGAGCAGTAATAAGACCTTTCAATTTTAATGATTTATTTCGAAAGAGGGGTAAAAAGGAGAGAAGAATCGCAAACTGTCAGAATGTTTGGGATCTTCCATGTAAATGTTTATAGCCTTCGTAATGAAGTTGATGAAATAGAGGCTTTATGTTTGGATCATGATGTTGTTTTGTTAAGTGAACACTGGATGTGTCAGAGGGAGATAGAGCTTGTAAAAATAAAGAGTTTTTCAATAGGGACTTGACAACTTTGAATTTAAATAAGTCACAAACCATTTGAGGTATTTCAAAAACTTCATTAGAGACTTGAGGTACAAACATAACATTTATGAATGGAACTCGACTTCGATCATATGGCCACCACGGGGCCCTTTGCAGCGGTCAATTCTCTGGACCCAAATTTCGATGACTCGGTCACACATTTCAGCCGAATCAAAATAGCGGCTATATCGCGTCCAATGTTGTATCTGAGCTCTTGCAATATCGTCGGCTTGTTGGCATAGACCAGAGACTTGACGAAGCCCCAAACAGAATAGTTCAGAGGCGTCAGATCGCACGAAAGAAGCGGACAATTGACGGGGCCGTTCCTCGAAATTACACGCTCACCAAATGTCTATCTGTGGAAACTACATGTTGGCCAAATCCATCCCAGGCAATTGATGCAAAAAAAAATTCGTTTTCATGGAGCGGTAGCGATTGCCATTGACCGTTACGTGACGATTGTTGGCATCAACGAAAAAATACGGTCCAATTATGCCGCCGGCGTGAAGGCCGCACCAAACCGTGAATTTTTCAGGGCGCAATTGAGTCTTGTGAATCACGTGTGGATAGCAGCCTATTCAATATCGCATATTGAGCCAAAAATGAGAGTCATCGCTGAAGATGATGATTCGATGAAAATCATGATCGTGGCGCAGCTCTTGCAGAGCCCAATCGGACAACGTACGTTGCTTCAAATGGTCCAACGGCTTCACTTCTTGAGTCAGCTTGATCTTGTACCAAGATCCTTGCGCAAAATTCGCCATAGGGTGGTCTGACTGATGCTCAATTCTTGAGAAAGCCGTGAAATTGACTGATTTGGGACGTCTGCTACGGAGGCCCGAACGGAAGCGACGATTTCGTTACTGCGACGGTTTCTTTGTCTTACTGGCACGACAACATCTCACAGCGAATATGTACACTCGAATTTTTGCAGCAAACTTGTGATTGCCTGTCTGCTAGGGCGCGAATTACGACCGAAAATTGAAGATAAGGCTCTTAAAGTTGCGGTCACCGACTCCGAATTTCGGTAGGAAATTTTTATAGATTGCAAACGTTATTCGATTGTGTACTTCACCACGATGAAAATGTTCACTTTACTGAATGAATTGACGTTGACAGTTCGATGATTGGTCTAAGGGTGCGTTCACAAATTAAATTCAAAGTTGTCAAGTCCCAATTGGAAAACCCGATACTTGATAATAAAATTGTTTCTTTGTATTCCCGTAGGTATCATGGTCATGTTGGTGTGGCAGCTACTTTAAAAAATTGTCATGCTGACCAATTTGTATCTAGAAATGAATTAACCTAAAATTATTGGAAATGAAAATCGAAGTTTGTGCGTACCAATCAAAAAAATTATAAATCATAATCATAGCTCTCTATCGTCATCCTCATGGTGAATTTATGTTTTTATTCATGTTATGGCGGGCATTTTAGGATTGGTGAATATTCGTGACTATCGTGTTTTCTTCTTGACATATTTTAATGTTGATTTTCTTGTAAGAAGCAATGACAGATCGGCGATCACTAATCTTTTTTCTTCATATGGGTTACGCAGTATCCTATCGAGAGGTGTTGCATGCTTTGAAAACATTTTTACGAACGTTGATGAATGTAAGGGTTGCGTTCTGTTTTCATTTGTATATATGTTCATTTATTTTTTCTCTTTTTTTTTATTATTGTTTTTATTATTTATTCACTACTATGCGACTGCACATACGCGCATAGGCTTTATGATTCGGGCAAATCTTCTAACATATTCCTGACTGACTTGTGTATTGGGATCAATCCTGCGACTTAAGCAAGGTCCAGTAAGAAGAAGAAGAACTGCTACCTCTACTTCGGAAAACAGTGTATGGATTATGCCCCCCACTACTACAAGCAAGACACAATCTGACCACGAGTCACTCAGTAACAAGCAACGAACAACCAGTACAAGCAACACGTCAACCGTCGGAAGGAGATTCTACAGTAAACCTAACCTCAAAAGGGCGCACGTGTGAACTATTCAATCTTCTGACCAAGGTAAGCTCATAATTTGACTCTAAATAACTTGTCAGTATAGTATTAAGGTTTTCCCTTTGATATTGTATTTTTTCATTACCAATTATCCCAATGTTCTAAAAATATTAATATATGAAATTAGTGAATCCGATGAAAATTACATTCCACGCGTTTGAATTTTAATTCAGGTTGTGTGATTGATTTGGAATTCTTGAATCATCTAGGTCCACAGACTAAATATGTTTTGGACTCATAGACGAAAAAAACCTGTAGGCTGGCCGTCTGTGGGCCCCTCACTGGGGTTGGTTTCGATACTCTAAGATTTCTGATAAGAAATATATGTTGGGATGTTGTAGAGGTTAGTGATATTAGTATGGATGCTTAATTCAAGATGACAGAAACTCATATAAAAAATTGTACGAATTTAGCTTTTCCAGAGAAGACCTCTATAAGCACGCACCTTGCCTGTACCTTAGTTCACTGATGATTTGATGAAAGTGCCTGGAAGATTGAATGTTTATGGTGACCTGGAATTCGTAGAGATCATCAAAGAGTATATCGGTATGGAATCAAAGGGTCAAAAAGGCAATTTAATGATAATTATATACTTATAAACGAAAATTGACCAAAATCAAACAATTGACTGTACGTTTCACAAATTTAATTCAAACATAATTGTTGACTTGCATGATTCAGGATTTATCTCATTCTCAAAACTGAATACAAAACAATAACGGTTCACACAGTGCACATATCCGTATCAAGCAACAGATGTTAAAATTGGTGATAGGCGGAATTTTAATTAATCGTTCACAATTGGGAGATTTTGTTTATAAGCTGAAGCTATTTCTAAATATTCCAAAAGGTCCATACGTTAACTTTTGTTGCATTTGTGTATTATTCTAGTTTTTTCAAAATCAATAAAATGGTTACAGGAGATACAATGGCTTGAGAAACCAGTCGTTGACTTATTTTGGGGGATTGATTTTTTATGTTCATCGATTCGTTCTGTCAAGGAACGTCCAGTTTGACCTATGTAAAGTGCAGGGCATTCATTACAGTATAGTTTATATACACCACTTAATTGTGTGTTATTCTGTCGTTTTTACCATTGAAAAACAATAATTTCAAATTTTACTTGTTGGTGCATATAACGTCAATATTATAATGTCTAATTCTTTTGCAAATTTTGCTACTCAGAGAAAAGATGTAGTCTTAATATGTATATTTCTTCCTTTCGTTTTTCTTGTGGAGTGGGTATATTGAATGTATTAACATCTTCTGTTCTTTTTGAATAGTAATTGGTCTATCACATATAGGGCGTTTCCGTTATTTTCAGCTGTCTTAGGGTATGAAGTTCTTTGTCAACGTTTATTTTTGAAAATGGAACAGTGACCAATCTGTGGGTGAGTGTGTGAAGTTTTTGACAAAGAACTTCATACCTAAGACGATTAGCTGAAAATAACGGATACGCCCCATATGTGTTAGACCAATGACTAATCAAAAAGCAACATAAGATGTTAATACATTCAATATACCCACCCCACAACAAAGACTAAAGGCAGAAATATACATACATAGACGACATCCTTTCTCTGAGTAACAAAATTTGCGAAAGAATTAGACATTATAATATTGACGTTATATGCACCAACAAGAAAAATTCAAAATCATTGTTTTTCAATGGTAAGAAACGACTGAATAACACACAATTAAGTGGTGTATATTAACTATACTGTAATGAATGCCCTGCATTCTACATAGGTCAAACTGGATGTTCCTTAGCTAAACGAATCGATGAACATAAAAAATCAATCCTCCAAAATAAGTCAACGACTGGTTTCTCAAGCGATTGTATCTCCTCTAACCATTTTATTGATTTTGAAAAAATCTCTAGTTTAATAGTTTCCAAATCGGTTTCAGAAGTGGCCTGCCTACGACAGCTGCTATAACAGAGCTCATGGAGGTAATCAACGAGGGCTATGGAGAGGGTTCATACATAGGTGGACTGTGTGTTACTTGAGTAGAGCTTTTGAATGTGTCTCTAAAGAACATATTTTTTATAAACAACAGCGTTACGAATTCATACGATCCGAGTGCAATTGCATTTATCTGATTATTTATCTGAAAGATGGCAATATGTCGATCTCAACGGGGATCTATCTAAATTGTCGAATGTTGATTGTGGTGAACCTCAGGAATTGGTTCTGGGACCGCTTCTCTTCATCATTTATATAAATGATTTTTGATCTCTGACCCTAATGCAGATTCCGTGTTTCACGGATGACGCAACAGCGCTTAAAAAAACCGATCAAAAGAACTTCTACAGATCATTATGGGAGACTTGGTTTCTGTTGTCTCGGAATGGTTCAATAGTAACCAGCTCAGTTTAAATGAAACCATGGTTGAGTTCATATATTCTTCATTGACAGATCTGTGGGATATGAATCCACCTGAACCTAATAGATTTTTTGGTTTACTGATTGAAGGTGAATTGTCTTGGAGTGCTCAAAACGATAACGTTTTTAATTGTATATCGTCAAGTATTTATGCTTTGCGGTCGTTGTTTGCAAATGTGTCGGAGGCTGTGATGATATCTCTGTATCGTGCTCTTGTGGAATTGAGACTAACATAAAAATCGATAGTTTGATTTGATTACTTTTCGTTTAATTCATGTATATGTTGATGATTAATATATGTTGATATTATTATTATTATCATATGCTATTCTGCGTTGGGGACATGATGCGAATGTGAAACGTTTGTTTGGATTACAGAGAAGTGCAATTAGAGTTATAGATGATTAAATTATGGAGGAAATTGCAAACATGTTTTTCGAGATGAAAAAATACTAACAGTCCCGTGTCTGTTCATTTATCAATTTTAATTGTATGTCAGAACGCATATGGATGAATATAGAACTCAACAGGATATACATGCACATAATACATGACGTTTTCGTGGAAACAACAAAATGAAGTGTGGTGAAGGATTCTATGAGCCAAAGCAAAGAAAAAAATTTCGAATTATAAATAGATATTCATCGGATATCAACAAATATTCGTGCAAATATGGAGTTTTTTGATATTTTGGAAATTCTGATAATATACCGTTGTATACTGAAAATTCGAGAAGATATAGAAGATTTTTCCATGTAATGAAGTTACAGAAGTTCATTTGATGAAGTTGAGAGTGATTATTTCTCTTCATCCTCTACGAATGATAAATGGTACAAATCGAAAGTCGTAATGGGGCTGGATTGACGAATCTGAGGTAAATAAAAAAATATTTTCCGTTTTGAAATCGAAGATGTCGTTGAGAAAGTTTTTTAAGGTATAAATGATACATAGAACGTAGTCGAGCGTCGATAAATACGTTCTTTACGCAATGAGCCAAAGTCCAGCAAGAATCTACGCCTTGGATAATTCTCAAAAGCTTTCCTCCTGCCTGTGAAAGTATATAGGTAAGTGCTCATTAATTGATTATTTTTGTCTGCCCATAGTGAAAAAAATTCTTCAGTTCGTGATCATTAGTCATGTTAAAAACTGCTGAAATTATTCATTTGCAGTTCAATTGTAGAATCTCAATGTTCATTTCAAAATATTTCAGTTTTCGTATGGAAATACCGAGAATGCCAGTGCTATAACTCAACTCTGCTCATAGACATCGTATTGCAACTACCCTGCAGTAACTTATACTTGAAAGCTATCAGTAATTATTCTTTAGTCTAAACTTCCTTGTTATTTTCCTCCAGACTCACCGTGCAACGATTTTTGCTTCTCACCCTGTAATCTTTTCAGTATAACCGTTGAATTTAACCATGCAGAAAAAATATTGCATTGGAGAAATGTGTTCGTAACTGGACAAGTCTAAATTTCTATAACTGTTTTGCACGTTAGGACGATAACAAAATTTTTTATTTTATAGGTCAGAAATTATCGATTCAATTATTTTCCACTGAATTCTCAACTGATGAATAACTGTGTACTCAATTTTTAGATTTAAACTTGAAGGTTTATTATTTTTACTGGATTAAAAATCATATTTCCTATAACCATTGAATCTTTTAGTCTAGCTGAGTTATTTTATTTCACCATACTGTAGCCAAATTGCTGTCTTATTATTTTGAGTGTCACTATTTGGATTTTTATTCATAATAGTACAGTGTCCCATTCCTGAAACTTGAATGAATATTGTTAGACTTTTGATATTGATTTTCCTATTATGGCTTACACCCAACTCCGTCTTTGACTAGAAGCTATCTTGGTAGGTTTGCTATCCTCCTTGAGGAACGTAGAGTAGCTGGCACCCGTAGCATAATAGCGACCAAAGGGAGTTACAGAGCTTATAAATTTTCTCTGAATTTACTATACAGCATTCTGTTTTTTGAGGTTAGTTCTTGGACATTTCTGAACTTCTCAACATGCAGATGATAAATGGCACAAATCAAAATAGGATAAATTTGAGTTTGTGAATCTGCATGGATTTCATTATATCTATCTTTCAAGTAATATTCCAGGACCATTCTAAAATGAACTGGATGAGTTCTATTTCTTGAAACCATATACTTTGTGCACCGTCGGTCAACGTCGGACGCTATTTTCGGTTTGTTGGAGGTTGTGCTTGATGGTCTGAAAGGTGGTCAGTGTCCTACAGGGATTTTTTGCGAGCTTAGTAGGGATTTCGATTGTATCTCTCATGTATCGCTCTTTGGAAAATTGGAATCTTATCGGATCAGGGGCGTGGTTCTCTCTTGGATTCGGGATTATCTGTGCGCTAGGAAACAATATACAAGAGTTAATCATTTTAGTGGAGAGGGCAAACTTCGTGATGCGTCTTCGGATGTTCAACCAAATAATTTTGGAGTCCCTCAGGGATCTATAATTGGACCATTTCTGTTTGTTTCTTATGTGAATGATGTCTCCGGTACTATGGGAGAGGATTCCACGGTGTATGCTGATGATTTGGCTTTTGTGGCGTTGGACCCTAGCGATGATCCACGGGCAGACAGGGCTAATGCAGAATTGAAGAAGGAGACGGGGTGATTTCAATCTAATTCTTTTTTTTTTATTTGGGTGAAATTCAGTTTGTCAGATTTCATAATGTGCAGAAAGAAGAAGGATTTTAATCGGAAGCTCCACATAAATCAGGTAGGCGTTGATGGTCAGACCTGTTTGAGTATTTTGGAAGTGATCATTGATCAAATTTTGAATTGGCTGCAACATTGTAAGTCGGTCACCTCAAGGCTGAGTTCAATTTCTTTTTTTTTTCAGGGGGTTTAGGTCAGTATTGCCCTTAGTCCCATTGCTGAGTTTAATAATGTGCAGGTGGTCTCAAGGATTTGTCGTTGCATTAGCTTCTTGGGTAACTCCACAAGCTCTCGTGAGGTTTTCATTGCTCACAAAAAAATAATGAGGATAATAATGGTTATGGTGCAAGCATTATTTCAGAGAGCTGCGACTCCTTACTCTTTATGGAATATTGAAAAATTGTTTATAAAAATAAAAGTGAATTGGTGACAAATGTCGAATTTGATAATATGAATACAAGAAGGCAAAAGGATCTGAAACTACCGGCTCACCATCCTGAGAAAACCCATACATCTTTTATTGAATTGCGAATTAAGATTTTCAATAGGCTTCCTGGTGATAAAAGGAAACAGTCATCCACGTCTGTCTTAAAAAATATTCTAAACGACTCTTGGTTTGATTGGTCATTATACTCCTCAGAAGAATATTTTCATATTACCTAATGGTATATGTATGAGATATTTGTATGTTTATATATTTTCTCGTTTTTTATTGTAATGTGTTAAGTTGTAATTTATGTTCATTCTGACGTGTTCCATATCTTGTAGGAGATAGATAGATAGAAAGATAGATAGATACTTTTATTTCAATAATTGGAAACAAATGTTACAAAAATGAAACAAGTCAAACTTTCTCTAATTAACCACAAAATCTAAAAAATTCCCCAATATCATACGGTTCACAATTCATTAATAGTTTATGTATCTCCCTTTTGAATAAACTATAATCCTGGATTTTTTGCAATCTTCTTGGTAGCCCGTTAAAAATCTTTATTGCCATATATAATGGATGCTTCTCAAAACAAGATAGAGTGTGCACTGGAAAGAACCATTGATACATACGTCTAGTATTGTTCTTATTTTTGTACCTTGAGTAATATTCACTATGCTTGTGAAAGAACAGCATTAATCGATATATATATATAGACCTGGAAGTGTTCATATTTCATTCGTTTTGAAGACAGATCTACAACTCTCTCGATATTTTCTGCCAGTTATCACTCTTATGGCCCATTTCTGCTTCACGAACATTCTATCCATGACTGAAGTTCCACCCCAAAATATGATGCTGTAAGTCACCAGTGATTGAAAATTAGCATAGTAAATTGTCCTCAGCACATCATCATAAACCATCCTCTTCAGGACATTCAGTGTATAAATGACGGAATTTAACTTCTTTCCCAATTGATTCACATGTTCTCTCCATTTCAAATTTTGGTCTACTGCAACCCCCAAGAAAGACACCACCTCCTTGACGTCAACATCACCATCTTTACATCCTAGAGAGCTCGGGAAGATCTGTGAAGATCGATCTGTAGAGAAGTAAGTGCATACAGTCTTTTGCATATTCAAGATTAGTTTGTTCTCGTGGCACCAGCTGCATATCTCATCCAGCACTGATCTAAATGAATCAAGTGAGTCCTGGAGGTTTTTACACCTTATCCAGATGTTAGCATCGTCAGCAAAGTTCACAAGTTTACAGTTCTTCGGTAGTGTTAGTTCTAGCTCATTAATATAGATTAGAAAAAGTAGGGGTCCCAATATGCTGCCTTGTGGGATGCCCATGGTTATTTCGATGTCCTCTGAGGTGAACTTCTCACTATTTCTATTAATAAGAACTCTCTGTTTCCTGTGTCTCAAATAAGTTCTCATTAGGTTCAGTTGTTTATCCTTTATGCCAGATCTTTCAAGTTTTTCCAACAGTAGTTGATGATCAACGCAATCGAACGCCTTAGAGAGATCAAGAAACAAGCCCAAGGCCACATTATCCCCCTCCAAAGCCTTTAAGATAGACAATGTCAGTTCATAAATGGCAGTTTTTGTATTTTTCTTTCTCAAATAGCCATGTTGGCAGTTTGAAATGACATTAAATTTGCTGAAAAATTTTGTTAATCGTGTTGCTATAATCTTTTCAATGATCTTTGAAAACGAACTAAGTAAGCTTATGGGTCTATAGTTACCCAATTCCTCCTCGTTTCCCTTCTTGAATATGGGTCTCACAATAGCCACCTCCAGAGCATCCGGAAAAATTCCCTCCTTTAAAATACAATTCACGATGTAAGTCAATGGACATACTATACAAGAAATGCAAGCCTTCAACAAGCTGATTGGTACTTCATCATAACCACATGCATATGTGTTCTTCAGACTCCTCACAACTGACAACACTTCTGTCCCAGTGACGTCAAAAACGAAAAACGACTTCTCTATTATTTTCTGCTTCTTAGTCCTATTAGGTGGTCTCATTGGTAGATTTTTGAATAATGATGGAGCAGCACTAGCGAAAAATCTGTTGAATTCTTCCGTCAGTTGCTTCAGATCGTCTGTTTTTACGGGATATTCATTGCTCTTACGTTGCTTTCCTGTTAATGAGTTTACTAAGCTCCATATTGCTTTGCTTTTGTTATCCGATGTTGCAATTAATCTTCCTGTGTGAGAACGTTTTGTCGCTGAGATAGTCATATCATATTTCCCCTTCATTTTGTTGTAACTACTTTGTAATTCTTTTTTTGTTGTTGATGCAATTAGTAGATAATCTAAGATATTTTTTATTCTTTTTAATTCAGGAGTTTCTATAAATTTATTAGCTTTTGGTTTTACAGTTCTTTTTACCGAGGGAAAACATTTGTCAAATAGAATTTTGAAATTCTCTTCAAAACTGTTCCACATTTTGTTCAGATCCTTTGTCTCAAATTCAAAAATATCTCGCCAGTCCTGCTCCGAGAGGCAGTCTCAAAATTTTTTTGTTGTTTCTTCATTTATTTCGCTTTTGGAGTATTCGCTCTTGCTAATACCCCCAGTTATATCACTAACAAACCTGAAAATACAGGTAGAGTCATCCGACATGTGAATTTCAATCACTTTAGATTCGCCTTCTAGACTTGTCATAAAATTATCCAAACATGATCCTGAGACTGGACGTGTAGGTTCTCTGATAGTGAGATTTAGACTGAAATATTCTGCTATAGAAATAAACTCACGTGTTTCTCTTTCATCAGATAGTATATCTATGTTGAAGTCTCCCATTACTAGAATTTCTGCTTTTTCCTTCAAGCATTTCTGGAGAATGATTGTTATTTTCTCGAAAAATATGTTAACATCAGCTTTAGGAGGCCTGTAAACACAAATTGCTATGATTCTAGTTGATTCCAAGTCTAATTGTATTGCCGAACACTCAAAAATATTGGAAATACTAATCGATGTTATATCTTGTCTCTACTTAAAATTATAGGAATTGAGCATGTATAGGGCACAACCCCCATGTTTACCTTTCTCTCTACAAAAACTTGAAGCCAATTTATAATCACCAAAATGGATCGCTCTGAGTTCACTGATATCCTGCCAATGTTCCGTAATACCGAATAGATCTGGTTTTTGTTTGCTTATAACTAAATCGAATACATTGAAAGCTGAATTTAAGGCTTGAACATTTTGTTGAATAATGCATAACTTTTTGGAGCATGTATTACTTACTTGACTAAAATTGATCTCTTCCGGTGTGGAAAAAATTTCTTGAATGAGAATTCTCTTAGGATGACTCCTGCTGGCCAGAACTCCTCATTGTATACAGTCTTATGATTATCATCTGATGGTAAACCCATAAGAGGAAATTGAAAGCGATCTATTCATGTATTTATTATTGAAGGTCAAATTTTGGGTATAATCAAAGCTTTATCGTTATTCATAATTATTCCCCAAAAAGATTTGAATAATAATATCTTTGAAGCAATTTGTTTGTAATTCGAACTTGAATAAATGGTGTATTGCCAAGTGAAAAAGCTTACTTAATGAACGTTATGAATTCCCATATATGTTCTTCAACAGGAAAAAATTTTTTGTCAAGAGAAAAAAGCTTCGTAAAGTTTCGAACAAAACTAAAAATAAAATTGTGAACGGTTATGTCGAATTTGAGATATAGCTAAGTTGATTCTCTCACATTCTTTGTAGCCTTTTTCATTATCACACTGATCCAAAGTACGCGAAATGTGTTTCAAAAAACCCCGCAAAGTATTTGACATCCCATACTCAAATGCTGTATTACATTTACTACAGTAGATAATAGAGTAATCTCGTTTTGAAAACTTCTATTGAATTTCATTACATTGTCATCAACTCAAACCAAAAACAGGTGCAGTAATAAAGCAATGTACCTAAAATTAACGGAATATCAATAAACTAATTGCCTTCAATGTAATGAACAGAATTTGAAAAATTTTCACTGCATCGAAAACCTCCCGAGATAAGCTCTACTCGTTCCCCGAATAGTTAATATAACCCAGCTTTAACATGATCAAGTTTACCAACTATGGCTCCTATTATTGATAGACAGAATGGAATGTGGTCAATATCCGCAATTTCAGGCATCCATAAATCCCAACCATCGAAGATTCATTCATCATGAGTCATAAATCACTATTCAAGAAACCTAATATTGATATTTATGATTTACCGAGGTGTGAACGTATTATGGACAAATAAGTTTACATGATTAGGTTTATCAATCATAGCTAAAAATAAAGGAGATTTTGGATGTTCTGAATAATCTAGAAAAGCATTTCACTAAAATAATAGGCAGAACTCAAAAGTGCTGGACTAGTTTTGTTATATATTTTCCGAAAAATGAAATGTTATCAAAAGAAAAAATTAGAAAGCACTGACGTAAGGACAGATTGCTTTGGCGCTCTTGTTGAGCTACTTGCGAGTAAATATTCAAACCATAACAAATCTATAAGCACTCTGATCACGTGAACAATAGTCTTTCCCCGTACTATGGGACAATGTGATGCAAAACGAACGCCTAAATTTCGAGAACGTATATTGTTTCAGCCATCGAGATTGAATTCTATCTCTATGATTTCCCGTTATGAAAAATTTTGATTAATATTACGCCAACTGACACTGATTAATGAGCCCGGCATTTGTCAATCGTATATCGATCTGTGATGGCCATCGTTTAAAGAAAATCATCGGGACGTATATCATTTCTTTTGTCTCTTGAGAACATTAAAAAAATGATCATATCTTTAGATGAAAAAGAGCTACGACAATGAAATCTGAGGATAAGTAAGATATAGATCACCTCAATATATTCACGCATTTTCATTGGAGTCCGAAAAATATTTTATGAGATAGTACGGATTAAAATTTTTTTTTTGGAATTTTTTAAAAATATTCTAGCGTGACGATTTCTGCGAAATTTTGCGAGCCGTTTTGTTGCAGCCTTCCCCAACAATATTTCAAGTATCAACTTGATCGGATGGATATTCTAGTAGTCATTGAGGAAACTAAATTTCAGATGCTCATAACTACTGAACCATCCGACGGATTTGGCCCAATAACGAACTTGACCGAGATATTTGGACAATTAACCTATTCTGAAAATATGAAAACTCTAGCGCATCTCTTTTGGACGCTAGAGAGGATACGGCCGGCCGGACGGCCGGACAGACTCAACTTTCGCCACGGATTCTTCATCGGGGAGTAAAACCCAATCGATTGAGACCATTTTCGGCTCGATATTCCAAAATTACAGACATTGGGGCAAAACGATAGGCACTCTGTTCGGGTGAACAAGAGCGCCGAAAAATGAATACCACACAACACATCACAAACTTTTAGACTAATAGTTTAGAAGAAACATAACTGGTGGGCTTACTTTTTCCCAAAATTTCTATTTCCTGAGAAATTGAAAAAATTACCTCAAAAATTTAGTAGTCATGAAGCAAAATTCATTACTTTCGTAGAAACTCAATTTTTCGAAATGTGCTTCGCTCATTTATTTTATCTCGTGAAAAATCATGTAAAACTACTTGGAAATAAAAAAATCAATACAAACCTAGAACCAATCAGCACCAAAAAATTTCTTTCGATAATCATAAAGTGTTGAACCTACTAACTCCGCACACATCAAGTATACTTCTTCTATAATTTTATCGTTAAATCAGATTCATCTCTCAATAACAAGGCTTATTTAAATGATCTGAGCCTAAAACTGAAAACTAGGAATAATATTGTTCAGAAATTAGCTGGATCATCATGGGGAGCTGATGATACCACCCTTCGCACAGCATCTCTAGCCCTAGTTTTTCTGCAGCTGAGTATTGTTGCTCTGTTTGGTTTAATAGTGCACATACGGAAAAAATTGATACACAATTGAATACATCCATGAGAATAATTACTGGCACAACAAGATCTACACCGGTTCATTGGTTACCAGTTTTGTCTAATATTGTCCCTCCCCATATTCGCAGACAGATTGCAGCTCTGAATTCTTGAAACAAATATCATTCTTTTCCCAATTTATTCCCAATTATTTCATATATTCCACAAAATAGAATTCCCAGATTGAAGTCACGTAAATCATTATGGCATAATACGTTCTTCAATATCAACATAAGTGATAAAGAATTATGGAAGACTTCTGAAGAAGTCCATGTAAAATTTGGACAGTTCTTAATCGTTTGAGAACAGGTCATAATCTTACCAATAACATGCTATTTATATGGAACTCAGTTCCTATCGTAAGTTGTGAATGTTGAGAAGCAGAAGGAACAATACCTCATCTCATCAATAGTTGTCCCATATATAAATTTCAAGATGGTTTTAGGGCTATTCATGATGTTTCCGACTCTTTCTTGGAATGAGTTATAAATTTCAAACGAATTTGATACGTATTTTTATTATTCAGTTCTTTTTTCTGCTTTTGTCTTTTTATTTCCAGATTCAATGTGAGCACCTTGAAGAAGTCTCTGTCTCCATCAAAAGAAGATCACTCTTGAAGAAAGAAGTCCCTGAAATATATTTCAGCTCATTTTTGTATTTTCACACTTAGACGGGGAGCCAGGGTTTTTTTTACTGGGGTTTTTTTCCTAGGCTTTTATGCCATACTCCGAATTGTATGACACCTCGTCACTAACCCCTGATCTATATGCTTTATTGTTTGCTAACTGAATATTGTCAGCCAAAAGTTC
This sequence comes from Micraspis discolor, assembly GCA_030674115.1. Lineage (NCBI taxonomy): Eukaryota > Metazoa > Arthropoda > Insecta > Coleoptera > Coccinellidae > Micraspis > Micraspis discolor. Next base: position 682,270 of record JARTUT010000451.1, on the reverse strand, counting down.
AAAAGAATATATATATATATTCGTATATGTGTTCGAATGGCTCCTACACGTCCATAAATATAAATAGCACTTCACAAAGAATTCCAATGTACCTACACAATTAATCAACGAGATCCAAGGATAATTTTGTGACTCCCAGACACAGATTGACAAAATCCCAGAACACACATGGCTTCAACGGGGTGACAATATACAATGAGCTACCCCAGTCAATCACGTCCCTGGACATCCGAGCTTTGAAGACTCATATTGAGGCATTACTGCTGAAGAATGCCTCGATGGAAAAATTTGTGGCCAGTTTGAATCTATTAAGTTGTAATGATGTCTAATTGTCTATAGTTTGTTGTATAGATATGATGTTGATGTTCGTGTGCCTTATACGGGTTATATGTATGTGTATGGATATACTTTATTTACATGTTGTACAGACGATACGCAAGATTTTTATAGAATTCTATGACGCACCCTGTAATATTCTGAGGAATTTTGAGAATAAACAGGTAATAAACCAATGTCATCGAAATAAGAAATAATCGCCTCAAATTTTCGAAATGGCTGCATATCCTTCCATTATAACTCCAGAATTCTGCATTCATATCCTTATTACTCAAGAAATTCTATTTAACTAGGATCTAACGCAAGCACAAGGGAGGAGCATTTCTACCAGATCTGCAGCGAGTATTCATATTGCAGTCCATTATTACTCAAGAAATCGTCTATTTAAGAAAAACTTATGATCTAACGCAAGCACAAGGGGAGGAGCATTTCTACCAGATCTGCAGCGAGTATCAAGTATCAGTGAAAATTTCAATAAGAGATCCTACGATGTCTTTTCCAGAATACTAATTGCATTACACCTAATTTATAAATCTAAATTTAAAAAGTTGAAAACAAACTCACCTTTTCCACTTATTGAATTCACAATTTTGGTGTTTGGATCTGGAATTTCTGTAAAAGATAAATCGAAGTAACAATCAAATGGAGGAGAAAATTCTTTAACTTACTATACACATTTATTGTCCCTTCCATTTCACCAACAGAATTCTTAGAAACACATTTATAAATTCCATAATCATCGGGTTCTATTAGGTATCGTAGAGTTAGTTTCATATGTGTCTTGTACCCATCTTCTATGAGTTCAGGAACGTATTTATTACCTAGAAGAAAATTTAAAGGTAAGTTTATCTTTATTATATAAGATCTTAAAATAACAGTGTATGCAATCATTTGATTTTCTTTCACACATCTGGAGATCGTCTCATTTTCTTTCCTCAGATGGCGCCTTATAGCAATAAAGTCAAATCTACTTTCAGTTTGGCGAATCAGATTTGAAGATATTAGGCCAAATACAGCAGCATGTTGAATATTTGAAATTAGCTTTACAAAAAATATTCTTCAGAGTGTAGAAAAGTTGACGTTAATACCATGAAATGTTTTAGAGGTTTCAGAATCTAAAATTCTGTGATACAAATTCCCAAAATTTCGTGGCCGAAATTCAAATGAATGAATGAAAACGAAGAAGGTTGTTATATATTATTTATGTTGAATATTATATATTTCGATAGTGGCGTCCTGCTTTGATGTCATACCCTCTCCTGCCAAAATTTCAATTATGTATATAGCTCAGTGGCCGGAAAAAACGGCCACATCGCGTTCTGGCTGTCTTCGATCGCACAGAATGCGTTTTGGTTGTTTTTAAACGCTCGCAACGCGTTCTGGTAATTGTTAAACAGCCGGAACGCGTTTGTCTAACGACAATTGGTTCAAATGTAAGACCCTGTAGTTTTTTAGAATAATAAAAATGAGTTGTTTCCGAAATGAGTATGAACAACATGATACATTTTTTTGCACATAATACATGTTTGGAATTTCAAATCTAAAATGTGATACAAATTGGAATTCAAAACATAAAACGAAGAAGGTTGAAATATTTATGGAATATTATATATTTCGTTCAGTATATGTTAGGCCCGATTCAGTGGCTTTAAACATGTGATCGATCACTGGTTGTTTTAAACGCTCGCAACGCGTTCTGGTAATTAAACATACAACGGCAATTGGTTCAAATGTAAGACCCTGTAGTTTTTACATTTTTAGAATAATAAAAATGAGTTGTTTCCGAACATGTTTGGTACTTGTGGTCTAGCATTTCTTTATGAACACTGAGCACATACAAAACTATTGTATATTTGTCGACCCTGTACCTATTGGAATCAACATGTGATACATTTTTGGAATCAGCTCAGCTAGAGTAATCCGGAAATGGGGACAAAATAGTTCAATTTAAAAAAAATGACGGTGATGTCGTTACTCGAAAATAATTCACGCTGTATATTAGATTATTATTTTAAAATAAGGTAAATTAAAATAAAAATCGATATGTTTCAGGATTATTTCTTAAAATGATCTGATTAGCTAAAAATGAATTTTTTCCATACTTTACGGATACAATTTAAATGAACTATGTAATTCGAAACTTCATTCAAACAGTTATTTTAAAAATTTAGAAAGCACTGACGTGAGGTCAGATTGCTTTGGCGCTCTTGTTGAGCTACTTGCGAGTAAATATTCAAACCTTAACAAATCTATAAGCTCTCTGATCGGGTGAACAATAGTCTTTTTCCGTTCTATGGGACAATGTGATGTAAATATGAAAGCCTAATGAATAAACAAACCTTTATCTCAATTTGAAAATAACTACTCATAATTTTCACCAAATTTTGTTCTATGCTTCTCCTAAAAACTTACGTCATTGCTTTTCTGAGTTTTGACAACGCCATCAAATTCTTTCTCTATGATAAAAAATTTTTTGATTAATATTACGTCTGTGCTTTTCTGAATTTTGACAACGTCATCGACATCGAATTCTACCTCTATGAATATTTTGATTGATATTACGCCAACTGACACTGCTATCTAGGTCCGCAAGTTGTCAAACGAATATCGATCTGTGATGGCAAATCTTTCAATGACAAAGCTCGGACTTCGTGACATTTCTATTTTTCTCTTGAGTAAATGAAAAAATGATCATATCTTCAGAAGGGGAAAAGCTACAACAATGAAATTTGAGGAGGAGTAAGATATCGGTAACCTCAATGTATATACGGATTTTTGTTTAAATCTAATTGAAGTCTTAGGAGATATTGAGTATTGAAAATTTTTTTTTTGGGAATTTTTTAAAAACTTTATAGCGTGACGATTTCTGCGAAATTTTACAAGCCGTTTCGTTTCAGCCTCCTCAATAACATTCCAAGTATCAACTTGATCGGATGGATATTCTAGTAGTTATTGAGGAAACAAAATTTCAGATGCTCATAACTACTGAACCATCCGAAGGATTTGGCCCAATAACGAACTTGGCCGAGATATTTGGACAATTAACCTATTCTGAAAATTTGAGAACTCTAGCTGATTCCTTTTGGATGCTAGAGAGGATACGGCCGGCCGGCCGGCCGGACAGACTCAACTTTCGCCACGAATTCTTCATCAGGGAGTCGAACCCAATCGATTGAGACCATTTTCGGCTCGATATTCCAAAATTACAGACATTCGGGCAAAATGATAGGCACTCTGTTCGGGTGAACAAGAGCGCCAAACATAAGTAACGTACCTATGTAAAGTACACAAAAGTTCGGAAAACCCGTCGTTTGTATTCTATTGTAGTTTTCAATAATTGAATTGTTTCTAATAAAGTAATTAAAAGAGTTATAAATTCAAGTTTGTTTTGTTCTCCACAATAAGTAGGGTTTGTAGAAAATAAATTGAAATTCATTTGTTCAATAAGGAACTTTTCGCTTTTTCATTCATGCATTTATATATTATATGCTCGACAATATATGTTTATTAGTGTAACTTCCTTCCTAGAACTGAAAAATAATTATAAGAAATTTAATATTGTTGAAATGATTCGGCAAGAAAAACCGAACCCATCTTTGGTATCCAATTGTAGTTGTCAATAATTGAATTGTATTTCAATTTTCAACTTTGTTTTATGAGGGACGATATAAATTTTATCCTACGCAGGTAGAAAGCGGTAAATAATACAAGTCGAACATTAACAACGCGTTGTGAGCGTTGAACAATTGACAAAATGCGTTCCGGCTATTTAACAATTACCAGAACGCGTTGCGAGCTTTTAAAAACAGCCAAAACGCGTCCTGTGCGTTCGAAGGCAGCCACAACGCGATGTGGCCGTTTTTTCCGGCCACTGAGCGTTTTCGGTCTTCGGGCCTAACATATACACTATTTATTCAATTAATCTTATAACCACTTAAATACATTGCTTGAAAAGGATCTACGAAATTTACAATATTTATGCATTTCAAAAGACAGAAATTTTTGCTTTGTGTATTGGGCATTAGTCATAAATTAAAGTTCATTTCATTTAACTCCCTATTCAAAAAAATGGCCCATTGACGCAAATTCGGAAGTTTATTTCTAATCTTTGAAGAAGATGAACTAGAAATTTTACATTCATACAGAACACTCAAGACTGAGGTAGAATCACAAGGAGCGACTGATGAAATACCCAAAGAAGAAGATATAACCACATACTAGTCACCGATATGGAGCAGAGGTTGACAGTACAATGGAAATGCAGAATGGTTAGTTGAAGAAAAAAAGAATATACGAGGATGAGACCAATGGAGGAATCCAAAATAATGTATAACTTAAATACTGAACATTTACATCGAAGATCTTAACATGTTGAGCGAAAACCAGAACGAATGCTAAAAAGGTATTAGGTCGTGAAGAAAAACTCATTATTGACTCGACAATACTGAAAGAAGTCGAGAAGAAACTGAAAGTTAGCTTGATGCTACGTTGACTACCAGATAGCATACGACAGTGTTCCACATTCCTAGCTTCTACCAGTCCTCCGAATGTACTAGATACACCCTAGGGCTCTATATATCTCACAGCATTTCATGCAATTATGGAGAACAACAATCTACTTGACAACAACTGGATCCACCATCACTACACCCGAAATCAATATAAACCAATGGATCTTCCATGGAGGCACCTTGACAAATCAACGATTAAGCATTCCATATCACATTAATTATATATGGATGACCTTGAATTGTATGCCGCATCTGACGGTAAGCTCGAAAAACTATTCAAGCTAGTAGAGCAATTCTCTGACGATATTACCATTTCGGCTCAGAGAAATGCAGAGTTACAAATAGAAAAAAGGAAATGCAGAGCAGGAGACGTTCAACTTAACAGTGGCGACTTTATTGAGTCCATGAATATAGAAGATACATATAAATACCCGGAATATGAACAAGTCAAATCTGTACAGCACACAAAGATCAAAGAATTCCTCACCAAAGAATACCTCACGAGGGTCAGAAAAATATGTTGTACTGAACTTAATAGTAAAAATTTAGAAAGCACTGACGTGAGGTCAGATTGCTTCGGCGCTCTTGTTGACCTACTTGCGAGTAAATATTCAAACCTTAACAAATCTATAAGCTCTCTGATCGGGTGAACAATAGTCTTTTTCCGTACTATGGGACAATGTGATGAAAATATGAAAACCTAATGAATAAACAAACCTTTATCTCAATTTGAAAATAATTACTCATAATTTTCACCAAATTTTGTTCTATGCTTCTCCTAAAAACTTACGTCATTGCTTTTCTGAGTTTTGACAACGCCATCAAATTCTTTCTCTGTGATAAAAAATTTTTTGATTAATATTACGTCTGTGCTTTTCTGAATTTTGACAACGTCATCGACATCGAATTCTACCTCTATGAATTCTATGAAAATTTTGATTGATATTACGCCAACTGACACTGATATCTAGGTCCGCAAGTTGTCAAACGAATATCGATCTGTGATGGCAAATCTTTCAATGACAAAGCTCGGACTTCATGACATTTCTATTTTTCTCTTGAGTAAATGAAAAAAATGATCACATCTTCAGAAGGGGGAAAGCTACGACAATGAAATTTGAGGATGAGTAAGATATCGGTAACGTCAATATATATACGGATTTCTATTTAAAGCAAATAATGTCTTAGGAGATATTGGGTATTGAAAATTTTTTTTTTGGGAATTTTTTAAAAATTTTCTAGCGTGACGATTTCTGCGAAATTTCGCGAGCCGTTTCGTTTCAACCTCCCTCAATAACATTAATATCAACTTGATCGGATGGATATTCTAGTAGTTATTGAGGAAACAAAATTTCAGATGCTCATAACTACTGAACCATCCGACGGATTTGGCCCAATAACGAACTTGACCGAGATATTTGGACAATTAACCTATTCTGAAAATATGAAAACTCTAGCTGATTCCTTTTGGATGCTAGAGAGGATACGGCCGGACGGCCGGCCGGACAGACTCAACTTTCGCCACGAATTCTTCATCAGGGAGTCGAACCCAATCGATTGAGACCTTTTTCGGCTCGATATTCCAAAATTACAGACATTCGGGCAAAATGATAGGCACTCTGTTCGGGTGAACAAAAGCGCCAAAAATATGTTCAAAGCCCTAAATACCCTGGCAATGCATGTCTTTGGGAATAATATCATGGACCGATACAGACCTTGAGAGCATCATGAGAAGAACTAGAACTGAGTTGACTAAGGAATGCAATCACCACCTCAAACCAAGCACCCTAAAGAAAAAAATCCCCATAGTCGAAGGAGAGAGAGGTTTCATGGATATAAAAAAATTACACAAGAGTCAGATCAAACTCATGTGGACCAATTTCCACCGAAGAAACGCAATGCCACCGCTCTTTAAAGTCTGTTTTTTTCACCACTTTGTGCCTGAGGTCAAGGAATCCTTTGAAAGCCTTGGTCTACCAGAAGATACCAAAGCCATCCTTCTTTTGGACAATTGCAAAGCCCACCCTCCAATAGACGAGTTAGTTTCAGGAAATATTGTTGCTACTCTGCTCCCACCAAACGTAACTTCTTTTACCAACCCATGGACCAAGGGGTTATTCAAAATTTTAAATGCTTCTATAGATTGTCTTTTATTCAAGGCTTTTTAAATGCCGACTGTAACGTGACTGATTATCAAAAAAAGTTTACTGTAAAAGATGCCGTCTATGCTATGGCACTGTCTTGGAACCAGGTGAAAAACAAAACACTCCAAAAATGCTGGAGATAACTTTGGCCAGCTGCAAACCCTGCTTTTGACCTAACTCTACAGACTGATGAAGAAGATCAAGACGCTCTGATCAAAGTTTTGGATGTCGTAAGAAGTGCTGACAATTTCATGAGAAACCTGTCTGAATATGAGGTAGAGGAGTGGCTTCTAATCGCCGAGAATGAGCCTGTTGAACAACAACTGACCGATGAGAACATTATCAACAGTGTAGTAAACACTCAGCTTACTCCAAATCTTGAGGAAAGTGACTCAGATGCCGAAATTGAAGAAAAGGAAAAAACTAGCTGGGCAGAAGCTGATGAATCATTAAACAAGTTTATCAATTTTGCTGAGGCTAGTATAAGCTACAGTGCTTCAGAAGTTATTGATTTACATTTAATTAGGAATAACTTTTACACTTAACGTAAAAGTTCGAGGAAACGAAATTCGTGACTTTTTAAAATCTTTTTAAATAAGTAAAATATGTTTTACATTATATTATATGTATATATTTACATTATATTTAAATTAAAATAAATTTAGTTGTATGTATTAGCATAGTGTATTAGTACTTTATTTATTAACCTATAATTACCAACTGATCGAACGGAATTTTTGGACTGCCCGAAAGTCCGAAATTTTCGGTAGTCCGGCACCGAGTCGGTCCCGAACGTACCGGATTATCGGACTTCTACTGTAATAATAAACAAAACAAGCTTCCTCCTCCAACCTACACCACGGTATATGGGTTATAGACAACTAGACTCCACTGAAACTCCAAGAACGTCAATCAATTAACAATCAGAAGTCCTCAGAGGCAAAAATTAGGGAATGGACAGAAAAACCTATTCATGGAAGGCATATTAACGAGGTCAACCAGGCTTATGTCGCCAGTTCTGTGTGGAACTATTGGTTGAATTTCGAAAATATGTTTCCAGAGACTGAGGAATTCATCATTGCCATCCAAGACCAAGTCATTACAATGAAAAACTACCTTAAATACATCGTAAAAGATGCCTCTTGTAGATGACGCTAAGTGCCGGTATGAATGTTCTACGCAATTATCCATACACCCCATCTCAGGTGGATGCCAGAAATCTGCTGGAACCGAATACAAGAAGAGATATGATGCTGTAGCAAAGATAATCTATCAGAAGTTAGCAGAGAAGTATGAACTTCTGTCAACATAGAAGATCCCTTATTACCAGTATACCCCACAATCGATGTAGGAAAACAAAAAGCACAAACTTTATTGAGTCCGCACTGTCCTGGCAGATAAAAAATTACCCATAACAGACCTGATCTCATTTTGATGAATAAAATTGAAAATAAAGCACGGCTGAGAGATGTCGCGATTGCGAATAATGAAAACCTATTTGACAGACATGCAAATAAGATCGCTAAGTAGAGATATCTTGAAGATCAAGTCAAAAGGCAGTGGAGGCTAACGGATTTGAACACCATGTTGTGGTGTCGTCTACCGGTCTCATACCAAGCAAACTCCTGGAAAACTTGAAGAAATTTGGATTGAATGCCAATCTTCACAAGAGGATGCAAAAAGCTGTAATCCTGTTACTGCAAGAACGTTGCGTATTTCTTCGGAAATGCGAAGAATCGTGAAGGAAAAAACTTTATCGTCCACAAAGAAACGCCATCAACAACAAGAAAGAACGGAGCCGAACAAGCAGCAGGAAGCGGAGGAGCAGCCTGGAAACGTGGAAAAGGAATTATTGTGATTTGATATTCTTTTGTATAAAGATATTTTGGTTGATAAAAGAAGAAAATTTTTTTCTGGAGAAAGAAGGTTTGCGATTGTAATGAACCTGAAGGTATACGGTGAAGGACCTACAATTTACTGAATGTTCAAATCTTCTGCTGATGCATGCTGCTGTTTGGAATTCTCTCTATACAGGGTGAGTCTTTGACCACTGCGTTAATTTCAACCATAGATTCTTGACGTCAAAAGAAACATTTTCTTCTTTTAACATTTTTCCAAATTTGGCCCCGTTCAAAAGATATAGGGTGTAGAAATTTCATAAAAAAATTGCATTTTCACCTGTAATATTCAAACGACAATATCAATTGAAATTATCTCTTGTAGAAGGTTTTTGATAACACTCGTGCATATTTTGGCATCAATAGATTGATTCCACTACTTGTGGGTTTCTCACTACTACTCTACAGATTGGTTAAATTGCATGAAAAACAAATATCGCTTGAACTAAAGGTCCGTATCTCGTACTTCCTGGAATCATTAGTCTTTTTTGCATATAAAATCATTCCTCATCTTTTCTCCTAAATTGCACCATTCTTGAGATATTTGAAGTTGAAAGGAATTGAATCGATATAATTTTGTCCGAATTTTCTGATTATCCCAAATCCAACTATGTGCTGAAATGATTCAATAATCACATTTGTTCAAAGTTGCCATATTTTATGTATTTATTAAATATTTCTACAAATGGTTGGGGAAATCTCCCCAGTCTATGGTTCCACCACTAAACACTATAGATGAAATTAACCACTGAACAATTTTTGTCTTACATTCACCACAAAATCTAAATTGCCAATTTCTGTATTCATTGTTAATGATGTCTAGCACCTTGTTTAATATTTAATCCAGAATAATATTCCATAATAAATAGAGACAAAGTTTTCCATCACTCTTCGGTATATTTTGACCGTTGAAATAGGTAAAATATTTTCTGTCAGGACCTGTTAAATTGAAGACTTGTCTTTATGAAGAGCTGGTTTTTTATAGCTTCAGACTTTCAGGGTTCATCAGATTATATCTATTCTAACATAGGAATGCTGCAAATTGAGCTCATATTAGTTTTAAAAACTTCGAACCCAGTCTCCTAGATTTGTTTTATACCTTTATTATCTTTATTTCATACACCGATTCAACCTTGTTCACAAACTTAGGAGATAATAGAATTTGACTTAGTTTTAATATTTCTGAATGTTTGTTATGATGCATGGTTAATTAAAATTCAATCAATATTGAAACTGGAAGCTAAAAGCTCATAAACAGAAAAGATTTGAATAGAATGCATTTTCTGACCATAATCATTTCATACTGAATTGAATAACTTAAAACTATCGATATTATCCTTCCAATATATTCCACATTTTTCTGAATGAAAGCTACAAATAACTGTTCAGTTTCAAACAGAATCAAAACAACAAGGAACCACAGAACACTTTTTTATTTGGAACTACCCACCACAGAGATGTTATAATATTTTAATGTGATAATAATTCACTCTAATTATTCTGAGGAAAATTATAACTAAAGATCAATAATAGTTACAGATATTATCTTCCATTTAAAAAAACATTGCAAATATTTATTTTTTCGCTCCTGGGGTTTGGTAATAAATTATTATTCTATGGTAAGGTATTAAAATTTGACATAATCTATGAATAACCATTATTCAGTATTAATGTTCTTGTTTACGTAATGAAAACAGATACTCTGATTATAAAAATCATTAATTATAGTCTAAACAGAATAGATTCATATTAATGATTTAACAAAAACTTTTTTATTGAAGAACACCAAGTTGATTTCTCAAAATCAAATTTAGGTATTTCTTCAAGAATGTATTATTGCACATCTAAATCTGGAAATACTTGTAATCTATCCAGGTAAATTGTTATTGGGATTCAGTACAGAAAATAATCATCAAGCAAAGCAACATCACTTTAAAATGATTATTCGTAGTGACATCATTCATTGTTGTTGAAGATTTCGAAAAAGATTTTCATATTTTTAACAGTATATCAAGAGACCTCATAGACCTGTTCACTGGTCTCTGTCAAGGAGAAGAAACTTCAGAAATATCAGTAACATGGAAGAGACACTTTAGATGGATTCCTTCAATATCTAAACAATCAAGAGGAATCAATTAAATTCACAATTGAAATCGAGAAGGACAGACAACTTCCATTCTTAGATGTACTCGTACATAAACAAAATGGAATCCCAAGAACCACTGTGTATAAAAAGCCAACGAACACAGGACAATATCTACATTTTGAGTCAAACCCCCAACTAAACACTAAATTGGGAGTAGCAAAATGTTTATTTGATGAAGCAATAAATATTTGTTGCACTGAAGAATACCAAAATGAAGAAATAAATAACATCTCGAAAACTCTTAGAAGCAATGGCTACCCCAAAAAGATATTAGAAAAAGCTAAACGAACAAGAGAAAGTCAACCTGAACCAACAGATATAAATCAGACCATTAAAACCGTAATTCCTTATATAAAAGGTTTGTCGGAGAAAATGAGAAGAATTGGAAATAGATAAAACATAACGACTGCATTCAAAACTCAAGACACTATCAGAGCTAAACAAAAGTTAAGCCTAATAATGAGACATAAAGGACAACGAACTGCATATATGAATTACCTTGCGAGTGCGGAAGATCTTACATCGGAGAAACTAAACGCCCTCTGAATGTAGGAATAAAAGAACATCAGAAGCTTCTACTAGTACTAGACAGCGACAAATCCAGGTTGGTCCAACATGCTGTAGATGAGAATCATCGTATAAAATAGGATGAAGCATCAATAATATCCAAAGAAGAAAAACTTGCAAGAAGAAAAATCAAAGAAGCAGCATTTATGAAAATAACACCATATTCCATAAGTGCTCCATCTATAGATCTGCCAGAAGTTTGGACGCCTATAGTTCGATCCAACTTAAAAAGATCATCAGATCACAGATGAGTATATAACATTGTTCATTTTTCTTTCATGACTTCTGTCATATTGACTTTTTGAAAATTGATAATTTTCGAAAGGTTTTTTTTTACTTTTCCTCCTTGATGAAGATAGAAGATGTCTATCGAAGCTTCGGAAAACATTACATCCACAACAGATGATGGTAATAGCCCAAATAATCATTCAATACGAGCTCCATCATCAACAATATCTCGTCATCAATTCTTCAGAGTGTAGAAAAGTTGACGTTAATACCATGAAATGTTTTAGAGGTTTCAAAATCTAAAATTCTGTGATACAAATTCCCAAAATTTCGTGGCCGAAATTCGAATGAATGAATGAAAACGAAGAAGGTTGGTATATATTATTTATGTTAAATATTATATATTTCGATAGTGGCGTCCTGCGTTGATGTCATACCCTCTCCTGCCAAAATTTCAATTATGTATACACTATTTGTTCAATTAATCTTATAACCACTTAAATATACATTGCTTGAAAAGGATCTACGAAATTTACAATATTTATGCATTTCAAAAGACAGAAATTTTTGCTTTGTGTATTGGGCATTAGTCATAGATTAAAGTTCATTTCATTTAACTCCCTATTAAAAAAAATTGCCCATGGACGCAAATTCGGAAGTTTATTTCTAATCTTTGAAGAAGATGAACTAGAAATTTTACATTCATACAGAACACTCAAGACTGAGGTAGAATCACAAGGAGCGACTGATGAAATACCCAAAGAAGAAGATATAACCACATACTGGTCACCGATATGGAGCAGAGGTTGACAGTACAATGGATATGCAGAATGGTTAGTTGAAAAAAAAGAATATACGAGGATGAGACCAATGGAGGAAGCCAAAATAATGTATAACTTAAATACTGAACATTTACATCGAAGATCTTAACATGTGGAGCGAAAACCAGAACGAATGCTAAAAAGTATTAAAGGTCGTGAAGAAAAACTCATTATTGACTCGACAATACTGAAAGAAGTCGAGAAGAAACAGAAAGTTAGCTTGATGCTAAGTTGACTACCAGATAGCATACGACAGTGTTCTAAATTCCTAGCTTCTACCAGTCCTCCGAATGTACTAGATACACCCTAGGGCTCTATATATCTCACAACATCTCATGCAATTATGGAGAACAACAATCTACTTGACAACAACTGGATCCACCATCACGACACCCGAAATCAAGATAAACCAATGGATCTTCCATGGAGGCACCTTGACAAATCAACGATTAAGCATTCCATATCACATTAATTATATATGGATGACCTTGAATTGTATGCCGCATCTGACGGTAAGCTCGAAAAACTATTCAGGCTAGTAGAGCAATTCTCTGACGATATTACCATTTCGGCTCAGAGAAATGCAGAGTTACAAATAGAAAAAGGTAAATGCAGAGCAGGAGACGTTCAACTTAACAGTGGCGGCTTTATTGAGCTGATGAATATAGAAGATACATATAAATACCCGGGATATGAACAAATCAAATCTGTAAAGCACAGAAAGATCAAAGAATCCCTCACCAAAGAATACCTCACGAGGGTCAGAAAAATATGTTGTACTGAACTTGATAGTAAAAATATGTTTATATAATACCCTGGCAATGCATGTCTTTGGGAATAATATCATGGACCGATACAGACCTTGAGAGCATCATGAGAAAAACTAGAACTGAGTTGACTAAGGAATGCAATCACCACCTCAAACCAAGCACCCTAAAGAAAACAATCCCCATAGTCGAAGGAGAGAGAGGTTTCATGGATATAAAAAAATTACACAAGAGTCAGATCAAACTCATGTGGACCAATTTCCACCGAAGAAACGCAATGCCACCGCTCTTTAAAGTCTGTTTTTTTCACCACTTTGTGCCTGAGGTCAAGGAATCCTTTGAAAGCCTTGGTCTACCAGAAGATACCAAACTATCCTTCTTTTGGACAATTGCAAAGCCCACTCTCCAATAGACGAGTTAGTTTCTGGAAATATTGTTGCTACTCTGCGAATAATAAACAAATCAAGGTTCCTCCTCCAACCTACACCACGGTATATGGGTCGTAGACAACTCGACTCCACTGAAACTCCAAGAACGTCAGTCAATTAACAATCAGAAGTCCTCAGAGGCAAGAATTAGGGAATGGACAGAAAAACCTATTCATGGAAGGCATATGAACGGGGTCAACCAGGCTTATGTCGACAGTTCTGTGTCGAACTATTGGTTGACTTTCGGAAATATGTTTCCAGAAACTGAAGAATTCATCATCGCTATCCAAGACCAAGTCATTACAATGAAGAACTACCTTGAATACATCGTGAAAGATGCCTCTACAGATGACACTAAGTGCCGGTATGAATGTTCTACGCAATAATCCATACAGCCCATCCCAGGTGGATGCCAGAAATCTGCTGAAACGGAATACAAGAAGAGACATGACGCTGTAGCCAAGATAATCCATCAGGAGTTAGCAGTGAAGTATGAACTTTTGTCAACATAGAAGATCCCTTATTACCAGTATACCCCAATATCGATGTTGGAAAACAAAAAGCACAAACTTTATTGAGACCGCACTTTCCTGGCAGATAAAAAAATTACCCACAACAGACCTAATCTCATTTTGATGAATGAAATTGAAAATAAAGCACGACTGATTGATGTCGCGATTCCGAATAATGAAAACCTATTTGACAGACATGCAAAGAAGATCGCTGAGTAGAGATATCTTGAAGATCAAGTCAAAAGACAGTGGAGGCTAACAGATTTGAACACCATGTTGTGGTGTCGTCTACCGGTCTCATACCAAGCAAACTCCTGGAGAACTTGAAGAAATTTGGATTGAATGCCAATCTTCACAAGAGGATGCAGAAAGCTGTAATCCTGTTACTGCAAGAACGTTGCGTATTTCTTCGGAAATGCGAAGAATCGTGAAGGAAAAAACTTTATCGTCCACAAAGGAAACGTCATCAACAACAAGAAAAAACGGAACCGAACAAGCAGCAGGAAGCGGTGGAGTAGCCTGGAAACGAGGAAAAGGAATTATTGTGATTTGATATTCTTTTGTATAAAGATAATTTGTTTGATCAAAAATAAAAATTTTTTTTTGGAGAAAGAAGGTTTGCGATTGTAATGAACCTGAAGGTATACGGTGAAGGTCCTACAATTTACTGAATGTTCAAATCTTCTGCTGATGCATGCTGCTGTTTGGAATTCTCTCTATACAGGGTGAGTCTTTGACCACTGGGTTAATTTTAACCATAGATTCTTGACGTCAAAAGAAACATTTTCTTTTTATAACATTTTTCCAAATTTGGCCCCGTTCAGAAGATATTGGGTGTTGAAATTTCATAAAAAAATTGCATTTTCACCTGAAATATTCAAACGACAATATCAATTGGAATGATCTCTTGTAGAAGGTTTTTGATAACACTCGTGCATATTTTGGCATCAATTGATTTATTCCACTTCTTGTGGGTTTCTCACTACTACTCTACAGATTGGTTAAATTGCATGAAAAACAAATATCGCTTGAACTAAAGGTCCGTATCTCGTACTTCCTGGAATCATTAGTCTTTTTTGCATATAAAATCATTCCTCATCTTTTCTCTTAAATTGCACCATTCTTGAGATATTTGAAGTTGAAAGGAATTGAATCGATATAATTTTGTCCAAATTTTCTGATTTTCCCAAATCCAACTCTGTGCTGAAATGATTTAATTTAATTGAAAAGATTTGTTCGATGTTGCCATATTTAATGTATTTATTAAATATTTCTACAAGAGGTTGGGGAAATCTCTCCAGTCTATGGTTCCACCACTAAACACTATAGATGAAATTAACCACTGAACAATTTTTGTCTTACATTCACCACAAAATCTAAATAGCCAATTTCTGTATTTATTGTTAATGATGTCTAGCACCTTGTACAATATTTAATCCAGAATAATATTCTATAATAAATAAAGACAAAGTTTTCCATCACTCTTCGGTATATTTTGACCGTTGAAATAGGTAAAGTATTTTCTGTCAGGACTTGTTGAATTGAAGACTTGTATTTATGAAGAGCTGGTCTTTTATAGCTTCAGACTTTCAATGTTCATCAAATTATATCTATTCTAACAAAGGAATGCTGCAAATTGAGCTCATATGAGTTTTAAAAACTTTGAACCCAGTCTCCTAGATTTGTTTTATACCTTTATTATCTTTATTTCATACACCGATTCAACCTTGTTCACACACTTAGGAGATAATAAAATTTGACTTTGTTTTAATATTTCTGAATGTTTGTTATGATGCATGGTTAATTAAAATTCAATCAATATTGAAACTGGAAGCTATAAGCTCATAAACAAGAAAGATCAGAATAGAATGCATTTTCTGACCATAATCATTTCATACTGAATTGAATAACTTAAAACTATCGATATTATCCTTCCAATATATTCCACATTTTTCTGAAAGAAAGCTACAAATAACTGTTGACAGTTTCAAACAGAATCAAAACAACAAGGAACCACAGAACACTTTTTTATTTGGAAATACCCACCACAGAGATGTTATAATATTTTAATGTGATAATAATTCACTCTAATTATTCTGAGGAAAATTATAACTGAAGATCAATAATAGTTACAGATATTATCTTTCATTCAAAAAAACATTGCAAATATTTATTTTTTCGCTCCTGGGGTTTGGTAATAAATTAATATTCTATGGTAAGGTATTAAAATTTGACATAATCTATGAATAACCATTATTCAGTATTTATGTTCTTGTTTACGTAATTTAAACAGATACTCTGATTATAAAAATCAGTAATCAGTAATTATAGTCTAAACAGAATAGATTCATATTAATGATTTAACAAAAACTTTTCGATTAAAGAACACCAAGTTGATTTTTCAAAATCAAAATTTAGATATTTCTTCAAGAAAGTATAATTGCACATCTAAATCTGGAAATACTTGTAATCTATCCAGGTAAATTGTTATTGGGATTCAGTACAGAAAATAATCATCAAATAATACTAAAATTCGTCATAATCTATGAATAACTATTATTCAATATTTATTTTTTGTTTACATAATTGAAACAGATACTCTGATTATAAATACCAAAAATTCACGCATGTTCAGTAAATAATGATAGTCTAAACAGAACAGATTCATACCAATGATCAAACAGAAACTTTTTTATTGAAGAACACCTAGTTGGTTTTTCAGAAGCAAATTTATGTGATCAAACTCAATTTCTTCAAGTAGGTATAATTGCACACCTAAATCTGGGAATACTTGTAATCTATCCAATTAAATTGTTATTGGGATTCAGTACAGAAAATAATCATCAAGCAAAGTAACATCACTTTAAAATAATTATTCGTGGTGACATCATTCATTGTTGTTGAAGATTTCGAAAAAGATTTTCATATTTTTAACAGTATATCAAGAGACCTCATAGACCTGTTCACTGGTCTCTGTCAAGGAGAAGAAATTTCAGAAATATCAGTGTTTGGAAAATCATAGATGTTTTTTTCTGACTTTGAGTGAAAAAAAAAGCACAGTGGCAACCTCTTGCCTTGGAAGTTTTCATAGAAATGATGGTTTTCATGATTTGGAAATTCTAAGAAGAAAATTACAAATGTATGATGATAACACCCAATAATTCTGAGGTTTTTTTTGGAATTTCTCACTAGAAAGGCATGGTTTATAATCTTGAAGTAGAAAGAAAATATAGTAGAACAACAAAAATCTATGTTCATATTGCTGAATTTTTTTAACAGAAAATGAGTATTTTGTATCTTCCTTCTGGATATGAACCTCATCGGATGAAACATGAGTGAGTGAATCATTTCTTAGAGAAAAAATAATGTTTTTAAACAATTCAGATTCAATAGTGGATGCTGTGGAAAGTATTTTACATTCAAACTATACTGGACTACAGAGGGGTATTTGCCCAATGTGAAAACTTAAAATGCTTATAACTTTTCAACGCACCTGAATATAGAAAAACCGTAATAGAAAAAGTGTTTCTTTTGATCTCAAGAACCTATGGTTAAAATTAACGCAGTGGTCAAAGACTCACCCTGTCACCCTATCAAAAAATATTTGAATGCCTGAATTTTTTCACTTGTACCTAGATTTTGCTCATTAGTATCATTGACCCTTATTGGTGCTGTCAAAGTCCAGGATTTGAGGAGCCTTCATGTTCTTTGAATTCGTTCTTCGAAGGGCGTCCTACATAAGACCTTCCGTCTTCGCATTATAAAATTGAGTTTAGCCTTTTTATTCTTATTCAAATCTGACCTTGAGAATAAAAGAAAATGTTCAACAAAATGTTGGCGAACACAAAGATGGTAACCGCACCACGCAAGTTCAAGTTATGTCTTCGGTAAGATATCATCAACTGTTTTACTTTTCAAGAAATTCATTTGAGAAACAACGTCGTGGTGGGATTACCTAATTACACATTTAAAAGTAACTTCAAATAAAGCAGATTGTGCAGAACCTCGGGGTGCAGAATCAAAATAGTGTTTGTGTGCCGTTCATTCATCTCCTCGAAATGTAGGAGTTCATGGGATACATTGAGAAAATTAGGTGAAGCTACTCCTCTTACCTCCTCATCATCAAAAATTGATCCAAATTTAATCACACGCTGCCTAGTTAATGTCTCTGAATCAGTCCATTTATCCCAATCTAAAATGAGGAATATGAAGAAAAAATTACAGATATTCAGGAGATCAGCTCCTACTTTAGAACATGTGTCACATCCATTCAATATAGATGAATTGAGGGCTGCAATCAAATCTATCAAATCTCGAAAGGTTTTGACGGAATTTATCCAGAATTCATTAAACATTTAGGAAAAAAGGCCTTGTCTTAGTTATTGTCTTTCTATAACAATATTCTGAATTCGGGAAACTTTCCTTCCGAATTTCGTAAGGCTAAAGTAATAGGGATTTTGAAACGAGGAAAAAATCCTTGTGATTCTAGTAGTTATCGACCCATCAGTTTATTGAGTGTTCCTTTCAGGATATTAGAAAGGTTAATCCTTTTTAGAATTGAATCTACTATAGAAAATGCTCTACAAAATTTCCAGGTAGGCTTTAGGAAAAACAAAAATTGTTCGGATCAGGTTCTCAGCCTTACAACTTCCATAGAATCAGGCTTCAATGATAGGTTGAAAACAGGAGCTGCTTTCATCGATTTATCTTCGGCATATGACACTGTGTGAAAAGATGGATTAATGTTCAAACTCTATACCCATCTGAAATGTGGGAAAATGGTACGATTATTAGAAAATATGTTATCTGATAGAAGGCTTCGTGTTTTTATTGACAATAAGAGTAGCAACTTCAAAACATTGAAAAACGGTCTTCCTCAAGGATCAGTTTTAGCGCCTTTACTTTTCAATTTATATCTAAGTGATTTGCCCACTACATCATCTCAAAAATTTGTTTATGCTGACGACATTGCTATTGCTTACTAACATTCGGATTTCCATACTCTGGAAAACATACTGTCATCTGATTTGGAAATTTTAAAGAATTATTTTATCGAGTGGCGATTATGTCCAAATCTCAACAAAACAGAGGTATCTCGTTTCCATCTGAATAATCATGAAAAATATAGAAAATTAGCTGCAACTTTCAATGATTCTCCTATCGAACATAATTTCTATCCAAAATACTTAGGAGTTAAATTAGATTCATCTCTCAATTACAAGGCTCATTTAAATGATCTGAGCCTAAAACTGAAAACTAGGAATAATATTGTTCAGAAATTAGCTGGATCATCTTGGGGTGCTGATGCTTCCACTCTTCGCACAGCATCTCTAGCCCTAGTCTTTTCTGCAGCTGAGTATTGTTGCTCTGTTTGGTTTAATAGCGCACATACACAAAAAATTGATGCACAATTGAATACTTCCATGAGAATAATTACTGGCACCATAAGATCAACACCGGTTCATTGGATACTTGTCAGTATTGTCTAATATTGTCCCTCCTCATATTCGCAGACAGACTGCAGCTCTGAATTCTTGGAATAAATATCATTCTTTTCCCAATTTATCCCCAATTATTTCATATTTTCCACAAAATAGAATTCCCAGATTGAAGTCACGTAAACCATTATGGCATAATACGTTCTTCAATATGAACATAAGTGATAAAGAATTATGGAAGTCTGAGTGGAACTCTTACGAAATGTTCAATAAGTATCTCGTTTCTGATCCTTCTGAAAAAGTTCCTGGTTTTGATCTTCCGAAAAAAATTTTGACAGTTCTCAATCGTTCGAGAACAGGTCATGGTCGTACCAATGGCATGCTATTTAAATGAAACTCAGTTCCTAGCGCAAGTTGTGAATGTGGAGAAGCAGAAGAAACAATATCTCTTCTCATCAATAGTTGTACCATATACAAATTTCAAGATGGTTTTAGGGCTATTCATGATGTTTCTAACTCTTTCTAGGAATGGGTTATAAATTTCAAACGAATATGATACGTATTTTTATTATTTAGTTCTTTTTTCTGCTTTTGTCTTTTTATTTCCAGATTCAATGTGAGTACCTTGAAGAAGTCTCTGTCTCCATCAATAGAAAATCACTCTTGAAGAAAGAAGTCCCTGAAATATATTTCAGCTTATTTTTTGTATTTTCACACTTAGTCGGGGAGCCAGGGTTTTTTTTACTGGGGTTTTTTCCCTAGGCTTTTATGCAATACGCCGAATTGTATGACACTTCGTCACTAACCCCTGATCTATATGCTTTATTGTTTGCTAACTAAATATTGTAAGCCAAAAGTTCAAAAGAATATATATATATATATTCCTCGAATCGAAAAATCTTTAGTCATAATGAAGGAAAATAACGATTATGTGGTCAACGAGCAAGCTGTGTTTTTTAAACTCTAACAGCTAAATTCAGCGTTGCAGTTTTGTTATTTCATGTACGATATTTACCATCGACATAATATTTTAATTAATTTCATCATACCCATGAGAAAATGCACCTGACTGTTTGGTAAAGCATATCGAAATAATGGCATCCATCACATAAATACAGAGAATCGTATATTAACAACACAACATGTACGTGTTTCAATCATTTCGCATTCATCAGCGTTCCATGCGAGGTGGACAAGCAATTTTTCATGGATTATTGTGATCCCTCGATATTTAGGTCTCAAATGTTCGTTTCCGTCGAGGAAATTAGCGATTTTATTTATTCTTGTGAAAGAAAAATAAAAATTGGTTCATGTCGTCTATTTTGACTGTCGTTCCTGAAACATTTATTAATGAGTATAGGGTTCAGAAACAAACAACAAACAAGCACGTCAACAAATTATTTATTGGCGTAGGGAGTAATGATAGATGTATTTTTGTATGACATCAAAAACTATCAGGATTTGAGAAATGAGATATTATGCTATCGAAAAACACGAGAGTCCTCATTGAAATAAATGAATGTTGGCTTAGCGTCATTTTGATCAGATTCAACCAAAGAAGTTTTCGTTATCCAGTAAACATACAGGGTCTTTCACGAGGAACCTCACCCATATTATTACGGAAAACCACTGAACGCATTTTCATGAAATTCAGCACTTATGAGTATTCCACGATGCTGATGAAATCTAAAATATTTTCAAGGCATGAACACCTCCGGTTTTTGCGGAAATGACGTCAACTTCCGTTTTTCAAATTACAACACCATTTTTTTATTGCAGAAATAGATTCTTTAGAAAATTTCAAGTTATTTTGATGTAACATTTTTCAGTTTTGGTTGGAAAATTCTCTCTGAGCGGGAAAATTCGAAAAAAAATCGAAAATAGAGCTCCGCTGCAACAAGAATAACTTCGAGGTTTTTGGATGGAAAATTTTCATTTTTGGGATTTTTCAAGATGTAAGATCGATGTATCCACTTTGAAAATCGGAATCGCGATTCATGATACAGGGGGTGAAAAAATCGCTTTCAAAGTTAGGGATGACAAAATCGTGAAAAATCAATTTTTTCAAATTAGAACCCCATTTTTTTATGGCAGATATTGAATCTACGTTAAAATATAATGTGAGTGTATGCATCACACCCTTGCCCTAAAGTGGATATTTTCTGAGTTATTCACAAAAAACTGTTTTTCGTCTTGAATTCTCAGCTATTTCTTTACCCTTCACGCCAAAAAGATGAAATTTTCAGGAACTGTTACTTAACCCATGTTTTAGATTTTACTACCCCAATATGCAAGAGAAAAAAGTTACAGGTTGTTCCTAAATAGATGGCGAATTTGGATTCGAATTTGTATCGGAAACCTCTTTATTTCAACTAATCGACCATCGGTTTTCTCTCCAGTGATAAATAAATAAGTCCCCATATACAAAAACTTACCATGTTTTACATGCTTTTTTTTTAGTGATAGATATTAATTTCATATGCCAAATTCCTCTTTGTTCAGTAGCATTTTGTGTTTACTATTAATTTGGTGATAATTCGTATTAAGTTAAAAAATCGATCACTAAGCCTAATTTTACCAATGAAGATTATTTAAATCTCATTCTACTTCATGGAGAATGTAATAAAGTTGTAGATAGAACGATTCGACTGTTCATTGAGAGGTTTCCAGACCGACCCAGACCAACGAGAGATACCATTAACAGAACCATGACAAACTTGAGAAATGTCGGATCTTTCGTTAAGAAAACTATACACAGAGAAAAAAGTGTAGTAAAAGATGAGAACAACGAAATTACAGTTCTTGCATATTTTCGTGTGAATCCTCAAAATTCTCTCAAAGATGCCGAGATTGCTCTGGGATTATCTCAATCGAGTGTTTGAAGAATATTAAAAAAACATAAAATGCACCCATATGAATTCAATAGGGTACAGCATTTGAAGGAAACTGATTTCGTCAGAAGAACAGAGTTTTGCGAAGCTATGATGATTCAATTTCAAGAGAATGAAAATTTTTTGGATTGTATAATTTGGACAGATGAATCTAAATTCACGAAGAGTGGTTCTTTCAATAGGCATAACAGTCATTATTGGGATGAACAGAACAACCACCTCTTTAGACAATGGAACTTTCAAGAGACCTGGAGTTTCAATGTTTTTTGCGCCATAATTCTCGATGTTCACATTTATGATGGGACTTTAACTGGTAAGATAGAACACTACACATGTTTGCATTATTTAAAAAATGTTCTCCCTTAGGAGATAGATATTCTGACATATTGACTCAAATAATTTAGCCGCTAGTACAGAACCATAATAACTTATGGTATCAACAAGATGGCGCGCCTCCACACAATTCACTCAATGTGTCAAATATCCTATACAGGCTATTTGAAGATCGATGGTTGGCGAACAATGGTCCACATCTTTGGCCACCACGTTCTCCCGATTTAACTCCTTCAGACTATTATGTTTGGGGTAGAATAAAAAAATATTGTCTACTCAACTTCCCTGACTGATAAAGAGGACTGCATAGAACGAGTCAGAAATGCGTTCAGGTTTGTTTAGATTTTTAGATTCATAGTTTTGAAACTCAATTTTGTTTTTAAACACCTTTGCAGATCTCTTCCTCCCGATCAAAATAAGAAGAGCACCCCACGAAGCATTCCTGAGATGAAACAGGGGGTGAAAAAATCGCTTTCAAAGTTAGGGATGACAAAATCGTGAAAAATAAAATTTTTCAAATTAGAACCCCATTTTTTATGACAGATATTGAATCTACGTTAAAAATAATATGAGAGTGTATGCATCACACCCTTGCCCTAAAGTGGATATTTTCTGAGTTATTCACAAAAAACTGTTTTTCGTCTTGAATTTTCAGCTATTTCTTTTCCCTTCACGCCAAAAAGATGAAATTTTCAGGAAATGTTATTTGAACCATACTGAAGATTTTTCACCTATTCTTGAAACCGACTTCAAGTTAGTATTAGGAGAACCATGGCAAACTCTCGTAGTTATAACTAGAGCAGATGCTCAAAGTTTTGACCGTTAATTTCTAGGCATTTATTTATACGTGAATCGCGATTTCGATTTTTAAAGTGGATACAACAATCTTACATCTTGAAAAATCCCAAAAATGAAAATTTTTCATCCAAAAAACTCGATATTATTCTTGTTTCAGCGGAGCTCTATTTTCGATTTTATTTCGAATTTTCTCGCTCAGGGAGAATTTTCCAACCAAAACTGAAAAATGTTACATCAAAATAACTTGAAATTTTCTAAGGAATCTATTTCTGCAATAAAAAAAATGGTGTTGTAATCTGAAAAACGAAAGTTGACGTCATTTCCGGAAAAACCGGAGGTGCTCATGCCTTGAAAATATTTTAGATTTCATCAGCATCGTGAAATACTTATAAGTGCTGAATTTCATGAAAATACGTTCAGTAGTTTCCCGTATAAATATGGGTGAGGTTCCTCGTGAAGGACCCTGTATAGACTGTTCCTTTAATGCAATCTAATGAAAAATTATACGGTCTAGACGAATTCGGGTGAGGTTTTCCTAACCAATTTTTTGTTTCTGACGATCTTTATTTACCTCTTCGCATATTTGCTATATATATATATAATTTATTTTCTTTATATTGAGTAGTGAATTATAATTTCATTTACGCTAAATTTGTATTTTTCTTTTATTATTTGCACCTTAGTTACAAAGCAATATATTTCCTTAGTTTTCTTTTATTATCTGCATCCGTTATCATAAGAATTTTGATCAAATCATTGATTTTCTTCAAAATTTTTCTTTCATATGACTAAGTTGTCATTGAAATCTGAAGAATATCTCATTCTGAATACATTGCTGCAAAAAAAGTTTGAGAGTTTTTCAAAATTTTTGTCGACTTGCACAAAATTGAATTATTCAACGTTATTCATTTTCAGATAACATATTGAACCTGTGGGTACTTTTCCAATTATTGACACAATCCGATGTCAAAAACTTTCAATTTCGGAACTGATTGACACATTTGACCCAATAGCAAACATGATATTTGGACGCAAATTCTATTCTGAAGCATGGAAGCTCTATCATATATATTTCGAATGTTACTGCATATCCAGCCAGAAGGACCCAGCTTCAACCAGAAATTCTTTATGAAAGCATAAGGTATTTTTATACATATAATTCATATAATTTGACCATAGGTTCTTGAGATCAAAAGAAACACATTTTTTCCCATACCGGTTTACCATATACATCTGCGTTGAAAAGTTATAAACATTTTAAGTTTTTACATAGGGCAAATAGCCTTCTGTGGTCCAGTTTATTTTGAATGAAAATTACCTTCCTAAGCATCCATTATTGAATCTGAATTTTTTAAAAGCATTATTTTCCCTCTTAAAAATGATTCACTCACTCATGTTTCGTCAGATGAGGTCCGTATTCAGAAGGAAGATACAAAATACTAATATTGTGGTAAAAAAATAAATCTATGAACATAAATTTTTGTTGTTCTTCAATTATTTCTTTCTACTCAAAATTATAAACTATTGCTTTCTAGTGGAAAATTTCAAAAAAACCACAGAATTATTGGATGTTATCATCATACATTTGTAATTTTTTTTTAAGATTCCCTAATCATGAAAACCATCATTTTTTCACTCAAAGCCTGAAAAAATCATCTACGATTGCCCTGAACATGCGTGAATTTTTGATGATCATAATATTTGTTTTGATTATGTTATCGAAAAAACATAAATATATAATCATGGTTGTTCATAGATTATGTCAAATTTCAATATCTTACCATAGAATATTAATTCGTTACCGAACCCCAGGAGGGAAAAAATTCATAATTGCAAAATTTTTTCGAATGAAAGGTAATATCTGTAACCATTATTGATATTCAGTTATAGTTATTCTCAGAATAACTAGCGTGAATTATTACCACATAAAAATGTCATTATAACGTCTCTGTGGTGGGTAGTGTACTGCGGTTCCTTTTTATTTCGATTCAGTTTGAAACTTTCAACAGTTATTTGTAGCTTTCCCAAAAATCAAAATGTGAAAAATATTGCATAGAGTATGAAATGATTATGGTCAGAAAATGCATTCTAATCTTTCTTGTTTGTGAGCCTATAGCTTCCAGTTTCAATATTGAATTTTAATTATACATGCATCATAACAAACATTCAGAGATATTATAACAAGGTCGAATTCTATTATCTCCTAAGTTTGTGAACCAGGTTGAATCGGTGTATGAAATAAAGATGAAAAAACTTCTATAAACCTACAAAATTTAGAGACTGGGTTCAAAGTTAAAATTCATATGAGCTTAATTTTAAGCATTCCTATGATAGAATAGATATAATTTGATGAACCCTGAAAGTCTGACGCTATAAAGAACCAGCTATTCAAAAAGACAAGTCTTCAATTTTTACAGGTCCTGACAGAAAATACATTACCTATTTCAACGGTCATCATGAAAATATACCGAAGTACCTATGTGAGTGGTGGAAATTTCTTCTCCATTTATTGTGGAATATTACTCTGGGTTAAGTATTAAACAAGGTGCTAGACATCATCAATAATCAATAGAGAAAATGTCAATTTAGTATGTCTGCTAAAGGCATAATTGGTTCTTATTTTCATGAAGATTAACGAGGCTGTGCAATTAATGTGAATAGTGCCTGTTATATTGCAAAATTTTTTGTCCCAGATTTGTAGGATTTTGCAGGTTTCAACTCGAGAAAGTGGTTGCAGCAAGATGCGGCCACTTGCCATACCTCAGCTGATTTAATGGAAGTTATTAACAAATTATTCCCTAATAAAGTCAGTCCGCGAAGGGGTAACATCAGGGCTTCTGGGAAGCCCCGACCTTAGCTCGATTGACTGTTGTGCATCGGCACACCTTGAAAGTAAGATTTATCAAAATAATACAGCGCATCTAATCCAGTTGCAGCAAAATATCAAGTCAGAAATAGCAATAATATGACTAGCTATGTGGCAACGTGTTATCGCCAATCTACGTTCCCGTTTAGAAAAGTGAATAAAACAGTAAACTTTTTCACTGTTCACAAATAGTTTTTGAAATACTCTCAAATTTCTATTGTTGTTCGGTGAATGGAAATTTAAAAGCACATTTGTTATTCTAAAAGTGGCATCGCTGTTTTATTTATGATGATTCTCCATTGAAAAATATATGGATGCAAGTGTCAACTCACAAAATGATAGAAAATTTCGTTTTTTCAAATTAAACACCCAGTATGTTTTTTAATTTGCCTAATGAAAGTTGCCCACTCACCAAGTTTTTTATATAATTTCCTTTGCCGATCTTCTTTGATTTTTTGAAGTTATCTGCGTTTATTGAATTTCAGATTATGCAATTGGAATGCTTGTTGTTTGTCGTGTGAACTTGAAAAGTTGTTTTCAATGGATCGAGTTGGGTCATTGATAAACATTATGTTGATCTATGGTAGAGAGTACCGAGCAAATTTCAATACAAAGAAAATGAGGCATAATGAATCAATGTGAAATGCAATAAACACAATTAACTTAGAATCCAAATAAGATAGGAATGAGGTAATGAAGAGAAAGATTGTGGAATGGGCATTTCTCCTTCTGAAAATGAGAAAACATACTGGTTGTCTATTTTGAAGAAATAAAGATAAAATTTTGTCTGTTGACATATGATAACTTTTTTCACCACTATATATAACTGACAACTAGAATTCGAAAATGGTGGTGCAGATCAAGCTATCTAATGTCATGCCAAACTTCGAACTGAAATCTCTGATATTGGCCAAATATAATAATTTGGGTGACCCTCATATTTGTTTCAAAATTTTCGAAACTAATTTTTATATTGAATATCGTTGAGGATAGGTATAGAAAAGTGAAATTATTTGATCAAAATTTCATATGGAGAATCATGAAACAAATAGAATTAGGGAGTGACCCATTTAAAATAACGAAGGTTTTACCTAATTTGCATACGTCTGGCAACATCTCACGGATTCAGATAGAACATTAAAAAATCAAATAACAATTTCCCATAATTTTATTTTCTAGCGGCCATCCCTACGGAGATACGGCCTCCTAAAGAATAATAGAGGTAATCAATTCTTCTTTTGAATAACTTTTAAACTACTTAATATAATTCAATGAAAATTGACTACTATAATAGTATATTCTAATACAAGTTGCAGAATGGGCACCTATTCCAACACGAATGCGAGTTTTTGAACGCTACATTAAAGTAGCAGAAGGTAATGAACTAAGATTGTACTCGCCGACATGTGTTTTTGCTGGTTGGCTTCGTCAGGCAAGGCAACCTTAAGAATAAGGAGATGGTTAGAAGACAAAATAGATAATACCTAATAATCAATACATATATAATAGTCATTTAACCATCTCCTTATTCCTGAGATAACCTTGCCCTGACGAAGCCAATCAGCAGAAACACGTGTCGGTACTAAGAATTGATGTTTTATTTGTATTCCCTCTCAATTAGGTGACATTATTGAATTTCTTCAGTAATTTTTAGTGAAGTTTGGGAAAACAAGTATTGATGCTGGTGCGAGAGGAATAGTACAGACGATGCAATTGCAGGAAAATATTTTGGATACTGTAGCTGATACTCCTTCAATAAGCACTCGAAGATTGGCTGCGCTGCTTGATCTGTTAAAAACAACAATTGCTGTAGTACTTAAATAGCAGTTGTTATACGCGTATCGTCTGCAAAAAGTGCATCAACTACTTCTTTAAGATTTTCATCGGACGATCCAGATTGTAAACTGGTTATTAGATCAGCAAGGAACAAACCCAAACTTCATTAACACTATTCTTTTAACTGATGAAGCGGGGTTTACCAAAAATGGTATTGTGAATTAACATTGTTCATCATTACGAACATCAGTTCGAATAAATTAATGTTTGGCAGGAATAATCGGCAATTTTTTGATTGGACCATGCATATTGCCGCCACAATTGAATGGTGAACTTTTTTACATGTCTTCAGAACGCTTTTCTAGATGCTATAGAGCATTGGCCACTTGAAAACCGCCAAACCATGTATTTTATGCATGATAGAGCTCCACCTCACTTTAGCGTTGCTGTACGGGACCACCTGAATAACGTCTATCGAAACCGTTGGATAGGCAGAGGAGGTCCCATTGTCTGGCCTCCATGGTCTCCCGACCTAACGTCAATGGATTTTGTTGAAATTTTTTTTAAATCTTGTTTTCGTAGAGTGCCATCAAATTTGCCTAAATATTTTCAATATACAACATACTTAATGATCTAGAGAACTGAAATGTGTGGTTTAGTTTCGGCAAATTTTGAAATCCGACCTAACTGGCTCGGTAGTTTTCGAATTCTTCTAATGAATTTTATTTTTCACTATCCAAATTCATCATACCCATCATCAAATCTACTAATCGAGCATGCTCTTTCACACAACAGTGAGCACATCTCTGACAAAAAACGGTACCGGAGATTTGAATTTTCAAATTTTAAAAAATCACTCGCTAATGGTTCAACAAAAGTGCATAAGCCATCTGACCCCAAGTCAGTGATTCCTTAATTTTCACCAATTTAAGTTGGTTCTGCCAACCGAAAAGTCATATTCGCAACGTCTACACGATATGTTAATGACGAAGTTAAGGTATAAATACTCACTTCACCCTGAACTCAATGTTATTATTGACTCTGCTTGAGGATATATTAAAAGCCAATTTAGCAGAGCTGAGTGCTACAAAAGAAATATAATTTCGAGTCTGCCCAATTGAGTCATTTTTTAAGGAGCTCAATCAGCAGAAAAACTTTGTTTACCGAGCTTCGTTTCGATGCACTCCGAACTGAACAGTTAGTGCTTTTTCGTCTTTGAAGCATTTTAATTGGAAGGAAATGTTTGCATAAGATTGAAATGATGAATAGGCAGAAATTCCGGAGGGGCTCGATGCCAAATCACCCAGAAGCTAACTCTGTTTGGGCAAAATTCGTCAACATTGAGCAGAGGTTTAACCGAGCATACTTGATTAATTGATCGTGTTGAATATGTTTGCGGAAGGGTCGTTGTTTGCTATGATCATGAACATAATTGTTCATAAACTCTTAATGGTGGAAATACAGCTAAAACGCTGAACAATTTACCCTAAGGGTGCCCGATTTGAATTATTACAACGCTATTAATCCGCGTCAGTCTGAGGTACTCTCTACTGAGCTGACAAGGAATTGATTAAATAACGTTGCTTCATTTCAGGCTTCAAGGAATTAACTGATCAATCGTAGTAATTATGCTGTCATCTCCAAGTACAATGGCATGATGTCGGCTACCCATAAAATGGTTCGAGGTTCAATTCATACTCACGGATTTGTTGAATGGATGATTGGAATTTGTGTAGGTCATGGAGTTGATTCGATTTTCAGGTGAGACTTGTTTCGTAAATGTACCGAGTGGGTTTTTTTGCGTGCTTGCTCCTACTAGAACAGAGGAGTATAATTTCGTCGAGAGGTGTGTTATTTTCGAAATTCGTGCTGACAATCTCCTCAGTCGGTTCGCTGTGACTTCCTGATGAGAAATCCGGAGTCAACGTTAGTTTGTTCATTCGTTCGGCCATATAATCGCTGCCATTTGAAGGAGATGGGCCAGAGTTTTCATCTAATATATAATATGATGCATAGTAAGGTCTAGCGCCTAAACCAATCAACCGATTTGAATCAAATTTTTTTTTAATTAACAGTAGGCATCTAAACTGATGCAGAAAAATAATAATGTAGATGGCGCCATCGCTCAACAGATTTTTACTGATATGGGCTTCAGTTTCTTCTTCTTGCACTCCAAGTCACCATTACCGTCATATAATTCATTAAAAACATTTGTAAATTTGATTAACTTCATTTGTATTTAACTTATAACATGTGACATATGGTAATATTGCTAGAAGAGGAAAAACACTTCATTTCAGTTGTTTTATGTAGGCTTTCATTTCAAAAGGGTGAAGTGAATTTTTGTGAATAAAATAATTTGTGAATTTGGAATAGTTAAAAATTTCAAATTACCTTAAGTGAAAGTTGAACTGTTAAGGCGAGTTAAAGAAGGTTCAAGAGTACTACCTGAGTTGGTCAGAAAGTGAGCATTTGAATAATTTTATAACAATTTATACTTTATATAACGTGCTCGAAAATATAAGATGGAAACTGGGATTTTGAAATAGTTTCATTTTAAAAGTAATTGTCAAACTTAATAACGTTTAATGATTTTAAAAACATCTATAATTTCAGCTTTGACTTTCAAAGAGGAAAGACGTGTTTTGACGAGCTTGATTTTAAGTTTGATTTTAAGCTTATTTTAATTTCCAAACCTACCTAGTAAGTTAATTTAGAAAATTATAATTTGAAACCCAAATTTGGATGGTTATTCTCCATTTTTGGGTAAAAAAACGGGTCACGTCCGATTTTTCAATTTTGAGTTAAGTCCAGTGTAAAATTTTAATTTACAATGGAGACACGACAACGAGGCAGACCAGTGCGTTCTCGAAACGCTACCCGGACAACCCGACAACCGACGCAGCGTTCATAACAATATTTACGCAATGCGATCAGTATTTGTACCGAGAAGGGCTCCGGTTGAAGACGAAATTCCCGCATTTTCTGTCGGCGAAATGAGCGAATCGTGTCCATTTTGCAATGCTCTGCATTTTAGGGGTGAAAATGGATTCAGCCAGTGCTGCCAGAAAGGCAAAGTTGTCATGAGCAAACAGATGCAATTGAAAGAAGAACCAGCTTTGCTCAGAGAACTTTACACAGGAAAAGATGAAGAATCGAAGAATTTCCAAAACAATATATGCCAGTATAACTGTGCCATTGCGTTTGCTTCCTAAAAAGTTAGCTTAAGAGAATTTGCATCTACTGGCCCTTATTCATTTTGTCTGCATGGAACATCATACAGCAGAATTGGTTCCAGTATTCCGCAACCTGGAAACACGCCCAGATTCTGTCAACTTTACACACTTGATACTAATGATGCTTTGCAACATAGATTCCAACACCCAGCTAACCAATGATGCAATCTAGTGACAATGCTTCTAATAGATGAAATGCTTCGTGAAAATAACCCATTTGCGAGCGCTAAACAATGGGAGAAAGATTACGAGAAGAACGTCGCAAAGCTATAGCTAAAAATCGTGAATTACCAAATATTCGAATGGTTTCTGCGCGTACAGACAATGATCCTAGAAGATACAATTTACCGACAGGAGACAGAGTTGCAACAATATTTGGCGGCGAAAATGGAGAACCGCCAGAACATATTGATTTTGTGGTTCATGCAAAAAATGGACCATTGCAAACAATATCAAATCTTAGTCCACGCATGGATCCAATGGCGTACCCACTACTTTTTCCGAATGGCGAATTTGGTTTCAGCCTCAACATAAGCCACAGAA
Source organism: Micraspis discolor (assembly GCA_030674115.1). NCBI lineage: Eukaryota > Metazoa > Arthropoda > Insecta > Coleoptera > Coccinellidae > Micraspis > Micraspis discolor. The sequence continues at coordinate 650,031 of JARTUT010000451.1, read as the reverse complement.
ACGAACGTGCAACAGCCCAGCGTAACCGTTTGACCATGATTCAATACTACGCTTATCGAATTGCCGTAAGACCTTGGTTTAGTGCATTACACAGTGCTGGAAAATTGTTTCAGCAGTACATTTGCTGTTCATACGTCAATCAATTAAGTAATAACTTAAATTGGATAAGACAGATAATGACATGAACGGCTGCTTATAGGGGGGCATTTGCTAATAACGACCGCGCGCTTCCTTACTTGCGCCCGTGACGACACGGGCTTTTCCACTAGTAATTTCAGAAAAGGTTATTTGTTTCAATATCTTTGTAAAGAAATTTTGTCTTCTCCTTTCGGTGCAGAGTCTGTTTCTTGGGGGCTATCCCCATGACAAAGAAAAGGCGCCAATGAGACGTCAGGAGCTTCTGCGAACGTGTTCTGAAATATTTTTTTCGACTCCGAAATAGTGCAATAAGCAGTTAGACGATATGACAAAATATTCGAACAAATATCAATATAACCAAACCGACAGTTTCTCTTCAGCTTCATTAAAGCCACAATACTATTCCAGTTTGAACTGTAATATGTTATCTTACCAGGCAACACACTATTGAGACTTTCCATTCAATGAAACTGCAAACCAGATAATAAGATATTATTAGAACCTCTATATTACCTTCATAAATGCACTAATTTTTGTGGACATCTGACGAATAACAATTTGTTTTTATGTTTTTTAGCCTGTAGACTTCCACAAAATTTCCTGAGGCCATGATATTTTTTTTATTTCCAATAAATGAGATATATGATGAAGAATGTGATGTGTGAGGATATACGAAGGTTGCCTTTTATATTTCGGGATTTTAAAACGAAAACAAATATTAATAATCGAAAATCGCTTCTTCTGGTGACAAAAAACGTTGACCTCTCATTTTATTTTTTTGCAGTTGTTTGAGCCGATGTGTGAGGGATTGTATGGTCCTGATGAAGGGTGATCCGTCTTCGGCGGTTGGTTTTCCTAATTTCTTGGAAGACAACTGGCAAACAAATGGTTGTGTACCACTCAGAATTGACTGTTCTGCGTTATTCTAGTGGTACGATTGCGACATATCTAGGTTTTCCAAAAAAACAGGCAACCATTTGTTTGGAAGTGCGCGATCAATTTTTGTTGGATTTGGCTCATCTTGAAACACACATACAGTCGACTGCTTTTTACTTTTGGGCTCATACACGATTCGTCACCTGTCACCATTTCATAGACGTGCTTCGAAGTACTGCAATCCTATTTTCGAAGCATTTTTCTCGACCAATCGACACAAGCTTTTTTTTGAACGATTGGATAATTCTGTGGGATCCAACGCAAAACAAAATTCATCAAATGTTTATGCAATATTGAATGTATGCTAGTTGTTGCGATATTCACGCAACAAGTTCTTGGAATTTAGGGCAGCGGCTGTTACTTCCAAGAATGCTTTCTATCGGACGGAATTTTGGGAATCCCTAAGCTAAGCTACCTGTACTTTGTACACGTCCGACCTCTCTTAATTATTAATTATATTAATAAGGTGGTCAGTTCTACCAACAAGTTCTACTCTACCAATTTACTTTCACCAGTCTATAACGGCACTCAGAACTACAAGTTCCTCTTAAAATCTCTTAAAATAATATGTCTTATGCATTTTTCTCTAGTTGGGTCAGTTAGCTACCCTAGTTCATTGTGTATGTGAATTACTCAGTTGATATTCTCCACGTAAAAAAAAAGGTTGTGAATTGTGAACCTCTGACGCAAATGCATATCACCAAAGCACAATTTATCAGTGGAAGTTTGAGAAGCGTTATCCAAAGTGCCTGCATTCTACTTTACGAAGTCTACCTCGACGATCACAGCAGAGCCGCGGTGATTCCCAATTCAACAAATAAGGTCAGATCTTTTTATTATCAAGTAATACTTGAAGTGCCTAAGATTGAGCAAAGAAGTTCAAATCTTTGGTTATTATAGACACTTAAAAACACTTAAGTGCTGTAAATCTGTAAACTATTCTTATCTGTGAATACATAATTCTGTATAACTACAAACTTGTTTGTTTTTTTTATTCACCTTGCAAACATCTTTTCTACCAAGGATAATTTGTGGATCTACTGTTATAGTATAACCAGCGACTCAGGAAGTGCGCTTCTCTCTCATTGAGCGGGTGATCATTATTAATCCTAATTTTGTACCCGCACACTTGTAATGTTTAAATTTCAGGCCATACATATTTTTTAATATTTGAGAACCAGCGAATATCATAGTAGCTCGAACGCATTCACATATTGCATCGTGTGTTGAATTTTTTGTCGATTCTCCTATCCATTCTTTTCATTTTCTTGAACCGAAATCAATCGACATTGTGTGACTGAGAGAGAAATATTGAAGCGTTGTTGCCGACCTTAAAAAAGGATGTAAATATTTACTCTCATTGTAAACCAAGTGTTGTCATTTTTTTGGATAACTTGGTTGAATCTCTTGAAAAGAGGATTTTAAGTCACTTTGTGCGAGAATGAGGATATGTAAGAAAATCAAGGTTGAGCGGTCCTTCGATAGCGGCTGGGGGGAAAAAACTGGACGTATATCGCCAAGAAGGTTTCGCTAGAATTTTTAACCTGCGTGATATATAGGCGACGTTAAATAACAATGAAGTAACAAGGCAGGATTAATAAACGGGCCAAAAGAAGCGCACGTACCTGGGGTCGTCTTGTATAGTGTGGAAGAGGGCCCTCCGAACTGCAAGCTGTAGCGATCAGATCTCCAAATCTCATGTATCACCAGGAATAACTATTCTGTCAGAAATCTTTCGATTCCAAAAATTCTAAACTTAAAATGAACATGCGAAAAACGGCGTAATAATAAATCAATGCAGTATGTGACATCGACGAATGCGTGAATTCAACTGGTCTTATCTCACGACTTCTTTCAGTAGTAACAATATGAAATGCGATTCTGTTTTTTCGCTCTCACTGCCAATAAATTGAAATTCACACACTACCATAAATCACACAATTTGAAAAATAAAAATAAATTTCAATTCCATGAATTTGAAATACACTTAAATATCAAACCCCACTTACATCAAGGATAGGTTAGAATTTTAGAGAGAGGAGAGTCGACAAAAATTTCCTATTGTTTTAGGGTTCTTTTATTTAATACTAATTCTTTGTTCCTGTGAAATATGCTCTGGATCTTTATGATCGAAAACCTGTATTGAGAGAGATTCCATTTGTCTGGAGTGAATAAGTACCCTGAGTGGGATTTGTAAACTCAACTAATTTTTTTTATCAATAATGTTAACACAACAATATTAACACCAGAGAAATACTAGATTTTCCTTAATAGCAGAACAATAGTAGAAATACAGGGTGGCCATTCGAAAACAAAACAGACGAGATTACAAACGAAATAGGTTTTTTCGATAGAAATGCACGGACAGGTCGATTTCTGTTTCGAGGGGGACAACTTAAGATGTAGGTTACGGACGCATAGCGCTTCAACCCTTGCTGCTACAACCCCCACTCCCATTTTTTGAATAGGGAAGATGCGGTGAGTGATACCTCAATTGAAAGGTATTTTCATACTGATTTCAGCACAGTAATTGTTTTTTCATTTTATGCATTAATTCTCGAAATATTCATGCGTTAGTTAATTATATCACTTAAATTAATTTTTTGCGAATAATTGACATTTCGTGCTTCCGAAACACCAAAATTTCCGTACTTGTATTTGAAATTGCAAAACATCTACCACTGGGCAAATGAAGTCATACCGTACGTGTTAATGCCACTAAGGTCAGATGTTCGACTAGCTATTTTATTCACTGAAATCATTCTCCAACTGTACGGTATCAGAACGATTTGAAGTATTGATCTAAGAAATAAGACCTTTCAAAGTAAAGTAAATAATTTATCAAAAACTCACATCAATTAATTAGATATTCAAATTGTTCACCATTAGCTTCCATACAATGAAATAAATTTTGTTCGAAACGATGGCGCACATTTTGAAGCATTTCTGGAGTGATTTGACGACATTCGTTCACTATACGTCTCCTTTAATCTTCTATGGAATCGGGCTGTGTGGAGTATATTTTACTCTTCAAGTGGCCCCAAAGAAAGAAATCTAGTGATAACAGATCTGGCGATCTGGCTGGACATTCAGTGGGACCCCTTCTTCCAAGCCACCGATCTGGAAATCTTTGATCCAGATATTCTCGAACTGGTGAGGCGTATTGTGGAGGAGTTCCATCCTGCTGAAATACATTCTGATCTTCCACATAATTTCCAGCATTGTTTTCAATAAATTTCGTCAAAATTGGATCAATGTGATTTTCCAATAAGTCCAAATACATATCTCCAGTAAGATTACCAGGTAAAAAGAACGGGCCGACAATATTCCAGTCCAAACATTGAGTTTTTCTAGTTGTTGAGTATAAACTTCGTGGAAAAATCTCGAATTAGCATCGGCCCAATAACGACTATTGTGTCGATTTACTGTGCCGTTTCGAAAGAACGAACACTCATCGGAGAAACAAACATTGAACAGATAATTGGGATTAGCAGTTACTCGTTCACTCATTGTATCACGAAATTCAACACGACGGTCAAAATCATCTTCATTAAGTGCGTGTGAAAGATGGATTTTGTAAGGATGGAATTTATGATGCTTCAAAATATTTGCAATTCGAGTTCGTGTAAAACCTGATTCATGTGCTAGCTGCCCCGTACTTGTCATTGGATTCAGAGCAATCTGTTCAAAAACAGCTACTTCAGCTGCTTCATTTCTTTCCATGTTTCGTTTTTTATTAGCCACGGTCCCGGTCTCTTGAAACTTGGACACTAATTCCAAAACATACTTCCTATTAACATGTTTATCTCAATGTCGTTAATTGAAGAATTCTGGGGTACTATTCGCACATTGATTGTTTGCAAAGATAAAAGAAATTATTTCCACCCACTCTGCATTTGAATAAACCATGTCGAACAATGAATTAGAACACATACAAGTCTCGATTCAAAACTAAGAATAATTCACATGTCAAAGAACCAGTAAGCCAACTTAATGATCTGTTCGTAATAAATAAAAAATTATTGATTCTCGTTTTTCTGAAAAAGATATGAATTCAATAATCAACAAAATGAAAACATATTGAAGCATACTGAAAAAACACCTTATGATTGAGTCGGAATTCGTTTCACGAATTGGGACTGGAATATTTATGTGGCATCATTAATGATTTGATTTTTTTACCTGGTAATCTGATTAGAGATATGTAAGTATTTGGACTTTTTGGAGATTTCTATCAATCAAGTGTTACCGCATGTTATTGAAAATACTGCAAATTATATCGAAGATAATTTAGATTGAGTTTCAGCAAAATTGAGCTCCTTCGCAATACGCTTTGTTTGTTCGACATCTTGATTAAAGATTTCTATGTCAGTGAATTGGAGGAAGGAAGCCACAATCAGGGTTGTTTTGAAGCTCAAAATGTCGATTTTTCACAAAAAAAACACTACAAGTGCCATGAAAACACCACTTCATTTTCAAATACTTTGTTGAGAATATTTCGAGAACTAATCCATAAAATGAAAAAACAATTACTGTGCTGAAATCAGTATAAAAGTACCTTTCAAATGAGGTATCGCCTACCCCATCTTCCGTATTCAAAATTTGGGGGTGAGGGTTGTAGTAGCAAGGGTTGAAGCGCTATACGTCCGTAACCTACATCTTAAGATGTCCCCCTCGAAACAAAAATCGACCTGTCCGAGCGTTTCTATCGAAAAAATTTTTTCGTCTGTAATCTTGTCTCTTTCGTTTTCAAATGGCCACCCTGTATAAACGTAGAGTTAGGAGTTAGGGAGCAAAAATTGGATAGGAAGTATTGGTAGTTTTAACATTGTTTGGTAGAATTTGTGAATACAATTCCTTTTTGACGTTTTGTAATAATGGGATAATTGATGCTTCTCTTTACTTTCTCCTGGTTCACACAAATAGGCAAAAGAAACTGTAATATAAACCCCCATTGTTATGGTAATTTTTGTCTCAATAAGGTGATCAGGCATTTAAATTACCTGGCGCCCTTTATTTATATTTTAGATAAATTTGAATTTATTTCCTAGGTGAAAAACCCCCTTTGTGAGCTAGCTGGTTACCCTTTTGTCAACGGGCTCTCAGTATTTTACACAGAATCGATTTTTCTTAAATAAATCCGTTACATGCTGGTCCCACTAAAGGTTGTCTCAATCTCATGATAAGTCACATAATTATCTTGCAATATCAGTTGGCCCAGAGCATCAATGGTTTTCGGAACAACACTGATTTTGGACGACTGTTGAATTCACCATACCATCGATATCTACTGGTCCTTGATGGAGCTTCAACACCAAAAATTGAATCAGGTTCATCGATGCATTGTTGTTGGGTTAATCTACGTCAAAAGTTGTAAAAACTAATAGCACGAAAATTTTCACGATTTTATTCCATTTTTTGGGCGAGATGAATCGTTTAAGTTACTGTAAACAACCCAAATAGCGCTCGTATGTCAAAACGTTTTGACAGTGTATAACCTAAAAAATGTTAAGCTTTACGATAAAGTTCTCAGTTGGCAGATTGCAACACTAGTGTTTTCCAATCCCGAAATATAAAACTGAACCCTTGTATGGCCTCTACTAACTAATATTCACTGCATAAAAAGTGAACAATAATTATATAGTACTATATTTTTATATACTTGTTATATAATTTCATATTATTACATACTATTATTGAAACGAAGTTAGAACGCACTTACGTGAGGTCAGATGACTGAATCACTCTTCTTCAGCTACTTGCGGGTAAATAGTTAAACTAATCTGTAAGTACTCTGATCCGGTGAAAATGAGTATATTCCTATAATCTGGATACATATGACTCAATGAATGAACAAGCCTATATCTCTAATTCAAAATAACTTTTCATATATTTCGAAGCTTGAATTCCTTCTCCTTAAAACATGCGTTAGTGCATTTCTAAACTTTGACAATGTACCTTATTTCACCATAATGAAAACTTTCTATCAATTTTCCGTCAACTGACACTGATAAATGAGTCCGATCCAAGTCAAGCGAATACGCATCTGTGATAGTACCGATCAGAACTACTACTGACGGACTTTCTGTCATTTATTTCTCTTTTCTCTTAAGAATATAAAAAACTGATCATCTCGACAACGAAATTTGTGAGATCAATTACGTCCATATACAGGGTGAACCACGACGAACTGCATCGATCGATATCTCAGAAACTGAATGTGGGAAAAATTTGAAATTTTGGTACTTGCCAGAAGTCTTGGGACCTATAGAGCTAAAATATTTTCATCTATCGGGAACTTCCGGTTATACCGGAAATAGACCCTAAGTCGCTTATTTTAAATAAGATACCCTATATATTATTACATTTTTGGATTCTACTTAACATTCTAGGCAGATTTCATGTATCATGTCCTATCCCTAAGTCTGAGCGTTTTTGACATATTCAGGTTTTTATGTCAAAAATTACGATTGCAAGCCCTAATTTAATTATCGATTGTTCCTATAAGGAAGCCCTTTTTACTCACTTTGGGTTAGATGTCTTGTTGAAAAGGACCTACTTCAATAGATTTTGTATAATACTTGGACAAATAATCATACAGAGTGTTAAAAAAATAAAAGATCTAGAATAAGATTGAGAAAACTGACAAAACTCGATTTTTTCAAATGAAAACCCCCCATTTTTATTATTTTGTATCATTAATCATCTAAAATGAAGGTAACTTTGCATGAGGTTATCTATACCTAAAATTTGAAGTTCTCGGAATATTGCCAATTCAATATTTTTCTATGGCGGTTTTGCATTTGATGTGTAAACAATTAGATCTAGGATAGCCACGTTTATATTTGACATTTCAAGTAGCATTTGAATCAGGCTTGAAAAAATTATTTAAGTAAATATTCAAATTGGTGTCCTTGAACTTCTAAACATTTTTCGCATCTCAGCAGCAATTGTTCATGGGTGGCTTTTCTTATAGATTGGGGGTCCAGGTCTTCAAATGCTGTTCTAACACGTCTCATGCAGTCTTCCATGGTGGTCACTGATGTTTTATACACGTTATTTTTCACTGTTCCCCATACATAAAAATCGAGCACTGATAGGTTCGACGAGCGAGGTGGCCAAAGATTTGGTCTATTGTTGGCTATCCATTGATCGTAAAATAAGTTTTTAATTTGAATTATTGACCAAATGGGCATTATGTGGAGGTGCTCCATCATGTTGGTAGAAAACTTTTCGAAGTTCAGTCAGGGGCAAGTTGTCTAAATAGTCAACTTCAAATTTCCGCAAGATGTTGAGGTATCGGTCTCCTATAAGTTGAAATATGTGTTTTTTATTAGAACTATTCAAAAAGACCTAACTTACCATTCAAGTTCTCTTGATAAAATTGTAAGCAAACAATGCCGTCATTTCTTACTGCACAATATACGTTAAATTGCCAGGATTCTTGAAAATTGTGTTCCCTAAATGGGTGTACATTTCTATCACTCCAATTATGGCAATTACGTCGATTAAAAACACCATTCTTTGTAAATTTGGCTTCGTCGGTCCAAATGATATTATCCAAAAAAGAAAAATCTTCTTGTGAACGAAGTATTATGAATTCACAGAATTCCATTCTTCTTGGAAAATCAGTTTCATTCAAATGCTGCACTAATGAAATTGCATAGGGATGATATTTGTATTTATGTAAAATTCTTAGAACTGACGATTGAGATGATTCTGATTCTAATGCTACTTGCCTTGAAGATTTTGTTGAATAAGCTTCAAAATATCCCAAAATTTCTATTTCAATATTTTCCTTGTCCACAACTGGTTTTTTTTTTGTACGTTTTTGCCTTTACGGATCCAAATTTCTTGAAGTTTTCTATTATTCGTTTAACAGTATTTGGTGATGGTTTTTGTTTATGAGGATATCGAGTAGCAATTGTATCACAGGTTCTTGAAATAACTTTTTCACATTGTCCATAAATAATAAATAAGTTCTAATAATCCTCGTTTGTATAATTTAACCGGGCTGTCATTACGATGATTTGAAATGTCAAATATAAACGTGGCTATCCTAGATCTAATTGTTTACACATTAAATGCAAAACTGATATAGAAGAATATTTAATTTTTCAATATTTCGAAAACTTCAAATTTTAGGTATAGATAACCTCATGCAAAGTTACCTTCATTTTAGATGATTAATGATACAAAATAATAAAAATGGGGGGTTTTCATTTGAAAAAATCGAGTTTTGTCAGTTTTCTCAATCTTATTCTAGATCTTTTATTTTTTTAACACTCTGTTTGATTATTTGTCCAAGTATTATACAAAATCTATTGAAGTAGGTCCTTTTCAACAAGATATCTAACCCAAAGTGAGTAAAAAGGGCTTCCTTATAGGAACAATCGATAATTTAACTTAGGGCTTGCAATCGTAATTTTTGACATAAAAACCTGAATATGTCAAAAACGCTCAGACTTAGGGATAGGACATGATACATGGAATCTGCCTAGAATGTTAAGTAGAATCCAAAAATATAATAATATATAGGGTATCCTACTTAAAATAAGCGACTCAGGGTCTATTTACGGTATAACCGGAAGTGCCCAATAGATGAAAATATTTTAGCTCTATAGGTCCCAAGACATCTGGCAGTTCCCAAAATTTCAAATTTTTCCTACATTCAGTTTCTGAGATATCGATCGATGCATTTCGTCGTGGTTCAGCCTGTATACACAAATTTTCGTTCGACTACGTCCAATATAAAATGGGGTGTAAAGCTATGAAAAATTTTTCCTAAGGAATTATATGAAAATTTTCTAGAATGTCGTTTTTTGCGAAGTTTTCAAGTCTATTTGTTTCAACTTGATTCAGATATCTTTCAAGTTTCAATTGATCCGACGGATATTCTGGGAGTTATAAAGGAAACCAGATTCCAGATGCTCATACCTCCTGAATCATTGGACCGATTTGTCCCAATATCGAACACTTCCGGAATATCGATTGTTCCAACCCACATTGAGAATTTCAGCTCTCTAGCTCATTCCGTTCGGATGTAATCGTGCCCACGGGCGGACGGACAGAATCAATTTTGTCCACGAATTCATCATCTTACGAAACGATCCATACGATTTTTACCCAAATATTCGAAAAATACAGCCATTGGGGCAAATCTATTAGCAATATGTTCAGGTAAACAAGAGCACCAAAAACGAGTTACAATTCATTTTTCTATATTGTGAAATAAGCTTGGCAGTAGATTCTGTTCGATCCCTAGTGTAATTCATCGAACATATATATCTGTCCTTCCACAAAACCTTCGTCTACTCACATCATTTAAATCTTGATAAACTTCTATTTCAGGGTGTTTTTATTTATTTATTATATACAGGGTGAGTCTCTGACCACTGCGTTAAATTCAACAATAGATTTTTGACGTCAGAAGAAACATTGTTTTCCTATAACTTTTTTCCAAATTTGGCCCCGTTCAAAAGATATTTTCTTTTATTAAAGTTTAGCTAAAGTTATGCCCATATGCAGGGTGAGTCTTCGACCACTGCGTTCAACCATAGATTCTTGACGTCAAAAGAAAAAATTTCTTTCTCTAACATCGTTTCCAAATTTGACCCCGTTCAAAAGATATAGGATGTTGAAATTTCATAAAAAATTGCATTTTCATCTGTAATATTCAAACGACAATATCAATTGAAATGATCTCCTGTATAAAGTTTTTGATAACAGTCACGCATATTTTGGCATAAGTAGATTCCATTTCTTGACGGTTTCTCACTACTACTCTATAGATTGGTTAAATTGCATGAAAAACAAATATCGCTTGAACTAAAGGTCCGTATCTCGTAATTCCTGGAATCATTTGTCATTTTTGCAGATAAAATCATTCGCCATCTTTCCTCCTAAATTACACCATTCTTGAGATATTTGAAGTTGAAAGGAATTAAATCAATATAATTTTGTCCAAATTTTCTGATTTTCCCAAATCCAACTCTGTTCTGAAATGATTCAATAATCAGATTTGTTCAATGTTGACATATTTTATGTCTTTATTAAGTATTTCTACAAAAGGTTGGGGAAATCTCTCCAGTCTATGGTTCCACCACTAAACACTATAGATGAAATTAACCACTGAACAATTTTTGTCTTACATTCACCACAAAATCTAAATTGCCATTTGCTGTATTCATTCTTAATGATGTCTAGCACATTGTTTTATATTCAATCCAGAGTAATATGCCATAATAAATAGAGAAAAAGATTTCCATCACTCACATATGTACTTCGCTATATTCTTATAACCGTTGTAATAGTTAATGTATTTTCTGTCAGGACCTGTTAAATTGATGACTTGCCTTTATGAAGAGATGTTTCTTTATAGCTTCAGACTTTCAGGGTTCATCAAATTATATCTATTCTAACATAAGAATGCTTCAAATGAAGCTCATATAAGTTTTAAAAACTTCGTACCCAGTCTCCTAGATTTGTTTTGTACCTTGATAGAAGTTTTTTCACATCTTTATTTCATACTTCGATTCAACCTGGTTCACAATTTTAGGATATAATTGAGTTTGACTCAGTTTTAATATTTCCGAATGTTTGTTATTATGCATGGTTAATTATAATTCAATCAAGATTGAAACTGGAGGCTCATAAACAAGAAAGATTAGAATAGAAATGTATTTTGTGACCATAATCATTTCATACTGAATTGAATCATTTCAAACTATCGAAATCATTCTTATTTTTTCATTTTAATATTTTCCAAATTTTTCTAGGGTACAAATAACTGTTGACAGTTTCAAAAAGAATCAAAACAACAAGGAACCATAAAACACTATTTTATTGGGAACTACCCACCACAGAGACGTTATTATAAGGTTTTAATGTGATAATAATTCACTCTTGTTATTCTGAGAAAAATTATAACCTAAGAATAATAATGGCTAGAGATATTATCATTCATTTAAAAAAACTTTGCAATTATTAATTTTTTTCTCTCCTGGGGTTCGGTAATAAATTAATATCATATGGTAAGGTAATAAAATTTGACATAATCTATGAATAACCATTATCAAATATTTCTGTTTTTGTTAACATAATTAAAACATATTCTGATTATAGAAACCAAAAATTTACGCATGTAATTAATTATAATCTTACAGAATAGATTCATATTAATGATTCAACAAAAAATTTTTTATTAAAGTTGATTTTTCAGAATAAAATTTAGGTGATCAAACTCAATTTCTTCAAGCAAGTATAATTGAACATCCAAATCTGGGAATACTTGTAATCTATCCAAGTAAATTGTTATTGGAATAAAGTCTAGAAAATAATTATCAAGCAAAGGAACATCACTTTGAAATAATTATTCGCAGTGACATCATTCATTGTTGTTTGATTTTGAAAAAGATTTTCATGTTTTTAACAGTATGATATCAAGAGACCTCATAGACCTGTGCACTGGTCTCTGTCAAGGAGAAGAAAGTTCAGAAATATCAGTGTTTGGAAAATCATAGATGATTTTTTCTGGCTTTGGGTGAAAAAAAGTGACAACCTCTCACCTTGGAAGTTTTCATAGAAATGATGGTTTTCATGATTTGAAAATTTAAGAAAAAATTACAAATATATGATGATAACATCCAATAATTCTGAGGTTTCTTTGGAATTTCTCACTAGAAAGAGATGGTTTATATTTTTAAAGTAGAAAGAAATTATAGTAGAACATCAAAAATCTGTTTATGATATTGATTTTTTTTTTCCAGAAAATTAGTATTTTGTATCTTCCTTCTGGATATGGACCTCATCGAATGAAACATGAGTGAGTGAATCATTTCTTAGAGGAAAAATAATGTTTTTAATCAACTCAGATTCATTTGTGGATGCTGTGTAAGGTATTTTTCATTCAAACTAAACTAGACTACAGAGGGGTATTTGCCCAATGTGAAAACTTAAAATGCTTATAAATTTTTAAAGCAGCTGAATTTGGAAAAACCGTAATGGAAAAAGTGTTTCTTTTGATCGCAAGAACCTATGGGTAAAATTAACGCAGTGGTCAAAGACTCACCCTGTCTAGGAATACAAACGGGCATTGAAACCTAAAAACAGTACTAACAAGTTATTAACAAAAAAAAATAATCATACAATTCAAGTATAAATTCTGATATATTCTAATTCTAATTTAACCGAAATGGTAAATAATAGTTTTTTCTATGTAATAAATATTACAATCTATGAAGTAACACCGGAAGATAGCTTCCGCCTGAAAACTCCTTTAAACAGGAAGAGAGACAAACGAAACTGATGAGTGTTTCCAAACTCATTGTTTAATTGGTAAAAATCTACATATTGGTGAATTCTACGTAACATTCAAACGACGGAAAGAAACAGCAAACGTATCTCTTGATCTCAATCTTCTCTCGGGTACTCTGATGGATATAAACTGTAGTATTGAAGGGGCCAAAAAAAAAGGCCGTTCAGAACCTTGTATAAAAAACTCATGTCGTTCATTTTTCTGCAGTTTTCCAAACCTAGAATATTGAACCTTGATTGAGCTTCAGTGTCATCATGATCTGTTATGACGAAATTATAACTGTATGACAAAAGTGTTTAAGAAATTTGTGTTGAACGTTTTCTGATCGCTATTTGTTTCACTCATATACTTAGTGAGGATTCCAGCTCGAAGAGGCTAAATTTAATTTACTCAAAATAAAAGAATTGTATAAAGTGAGTGAGCTCTTGTTAGTCCTGAACAATTTGCCATGTTGAAGGGTGAATCCAAGCATTTTGTTCGAAGATGAAATATTATTATTGATATGCTGGATAAAGTTCAACTTGGTATAAAAATTAACTCCTAAACCCCTACTACTGTCGACCCTTGGCGAATTGATTTGATTCATTGAATATGCATTTTTCAGAACATTTGTATTCCTCATGAATGAAATCACCTGACATTTATTCAGGTTGAGCAAGAGAAAGTTATCTCTATAGTATTGGCAGAACTTATCCAAGTCCTCCTGAAGCAGAGCAGCATCCTCAATACATCTCATCCTCAGGAATATTTTGAGGTCGTCAATACCAATAGGTCTATAGTTCTGAACGAGATTTCTTCGACCGTCCCTATGAACCGGAACGATTGGCTTAGTTAAATATTCACAACAATTTTTCAAAAATATTGGTGAAATATTATAAATATTATATCTATGAAACCTCGCTCATGTTAACTCTGCTGTAGATGTTCTCCTGATATTGTGAATCATAAATCGGACCCGAAGGTGGCTCAAAAACAGAACCGAAAAAATCTGCATAACACTCAGAAATTCCCCTCGATGACCTTGTCTACACATCTCTACTCCACATAACCGATAAAAACCTACTGTGACCTTTCTTCCGAGATACATACTTGAAGAAACTTTTAGAATATTAACTAGGCTATCGTCCATTGTCATCAGATTAGGAAAGAAAAACTATTGGGAATTTTGGACACCATTAATTATCTATTGTTAAACTTGTGACAATGCCAACGTTTCGAAACAGACTTCGTTTCTTTTTCAAGGCTGTAAATAAATAAATAATACATTATAAGACATACAATATGATACAACACGAAAATAAATTACCTAGTTACGATGAAACAATATTGTACGCTTTTTAAAACATTCAGACTTTTTCTAAGAAGACAAAAATTTTTCTAGAGGGCAGGTACACAACGTGAACATCTATCTCATTAATTTCTATATGCATGACAATGACAATTAACATAAGGTAACAAAACATTTACATAGAATGGACTCAACACCATTTACGAGGCCAGCTATCACTTATTACTTTCTTATTATATTATTATAAATCGTGCTTAGGTGTTGAACATCTTCTCTATGATTTACAGTGTGATTTCGTTTCATATGAATCATCTCGCTTATGTTACGTCTATAACCAACCTGTTCTCTATCAAGAATTTGTACATTTACAAAGTTAAATTTATGGCCCATAGTCATTTGATGTAAAGTTAGAGCAGTTTTATTATAATTCGCAATATTCTCACTATCATATTTATGTTGCTTAATTCTATCTCGTAAATATTGTCTTGTCTGGCCAATATAACACTTCTCACAATTAGCACAGGGTATCTTGTAAACTACTCCCGATTCTAAACTATAAGGTGTTCTGGATTTTAAATTTGTGAAGAATCTCTTTGTGTTGGATAAATTATAAAAAGCACACTTGACCTTCAACTCCTTAAATATTTTATTAATTCTGTGAGAAAGGCCCGGTATATATGGAAACTTCAAGTAAGAAGAAACGGTCGTGTTAGAAGAAACATTAACTGCGCGACTTACGTTGGATGTGTGTTTATTTATTATTCTCTTGACTAAGTATGTGAGATAGTTATTCTGTTTTAAAATGTTTTCAACTTTATTTAAGTTCCTCTCATGAAACTTTTCGTTGCTTAGTTTTAAAGCTCTTTTTAGTTAATTTTCAATTATATTAGTTTTTTGTTGCATGCTATGGTTACTGTGAAAATTTATGCATCTGTTTGTACTTATTGGTTTAGTATACCAGTCAGTAATAATACTGGAGTTTTCTCTAATTATCAATAAATCCAAGAAAGGTAAACTATTATCCTTTTCTACTTCAATCTTGAACTGTATCTTATGATATGATGTTTACGAACATCCCGAGAGAACTCGTTGTTGGTGTCATTAAAAAAAGATGGGGATTTATAAGCTGCTATACAGGTCTCAATAGACAAAAATTCTTGGAATTAGTTGATCTTTGTTTCGATGGGGGTTATTTTGTCTATGAGGGAAAATTTTATAGACAATTGGATGGCACTGCCATGTGTGCACCGACTAGCCCATCTTTGGCTAACTTAGTTATGAATGAGGTCTTCTGTAGTGTTGTTGAGAAACTTACATTTTATGTCCCTCTCATCAAGTTTTTTGTGGATGATACATTATTGTTAGTACAATCCGACAAAATACAGTATATTTTGTGTGTTTTCAACTCTTACCATCATAAGATACAGTTCACGATTGAAGTAGAAAAGAATAATAGTTTACCTTTCTTGGATTTATTGATAATAAGAGAAAACTCCAGTATTATTACTGACTGGTATACTAAACCAATAAGTACAAACAGATGCATAAATTTTCACAATAACCATAGCATGCAACAAAAAACTAATATAATAGAGAATTTACTAAAAAGAGCTTTAAAACTAAGCAACGAAAAGTTTCATGAGAGGAACTTAAATAAAGTTGAAAACATTTTAAAACAGAATAACTATCCCACATACTTAGTCAAGAGAATAATAAATAAACACACATCCAACGTAAGTCGCGCAGTTAATGTTTCTTCTAACACGACCGTTTCTTCTTACTTGAAGTTTCCATATATACCGGGCCTTTCTCACAGAATTAATAAAATATTTAAGGAGTTGAAGGTCAAGTGTGCTTTTTATAATTTATCCAACACAAAGAGATTCTTCACAAATTTAAAATCCAGAACACCTTATAGTTTAGAATCGGGAGTAGTTTACAAGATACCCTGTGCTAATTGTGAGAAATGTTATATTGGCCAGACAAGACAATATTTACGAGATAGAATTAAGCAACATAAATATGACAGTGAGAATATTGCGAATTATAATAAAACTGCTCTAACTTTACATCAAATGACTATGGGCCATAAATTTAACTTTGTAAATGTACAAATTCTTGATAGAGAACAGGTTGGTTATAGACGTAACATAAGCGAGATGATTCATATGAAACGAAATCACACTGTAAATCATAGAGAAGATGTTCAACACCTAAGCACGATTTATAATAATATAATAAGAAAGTAATAAGTGATAGCTGGCCTCGTAAATGGTGTTGAGTCCATTCTATGTAAATGTTTTGTTACCTTATGTTAATTGTCATTGTCATGCATATAGAAATTAATGAGACAGATGTTTACGTTGTGTACCTGCCTCTAGAAAAATTTTTGTCTTCTTAGAAAATGTCTGAATGTTTTTAAAAGCGTACAATATTGTTTCATCGTAACTAGGTAATTTATTTTCGTGTTGTATCATATTGTATGTCTTGTAATGTATTATTTATTTATTTACAGCCTCGAAAAAGAAACGAAGTCTGTTTCGAAACGTTGGCATTGTCACAAGTTTAACAATAGATAATTAATAGTGTCCAAAATTCCCAATAGTTTTTCTTTCCTAAACTTTTAGAATTTTCAGGTATATTAATATATTAATAAGGTAGCTATAGAAATCCCTAGAAATGAGTTTTTCAGAGAGCTTCCTCAACTTTTTGAACCGTTAATATTGATATGGATTTTTGTATATTTTATATTTGTTGTGAACTTTATATTTCTTTTTTCGAATAATACATATCGTTTATGGGGAAAATATATTGAAAGAGTCGTATCAACCATTTTATCCGTAAGGAATATTATATTTCAAAAGGGGCAAATATGGTCCGATTATAATTTTCAGAATTGTTTCATCCAAGAAAATTCTATAGAACCCATAGAACTCTCTCGAATAACTTTGTATCACATCGTGCGCTAGAAGTATAAGAATATAAAAGCTAAAGCAAATGTATCCTGAGAAAGAACAAACCGCCGAACTGGAGACTCTAGCTCAGTAACAGTAGAACGACGAGAGAATGATTTTTTATTTACTGTTGTTGAAAAGATTTTTACTTTGAGCTAACGCCGTAAGTGAAATTTCAATACACAGTTTAGGTTTCAAGAGGTGGGTACCCAAAACCGGCAAATCTTATAACCAGATTAAATTCATCATCCGGACCCTTTTGCTGGGGATTAACCTCATGACATGGGTTTAATTAAGACCTTAATGTGACCTGAGGAATTTCAATCGAATCCATCCTCGGAAGTCGAAATAAATTGATGCGTTCCGCCCCCTGAAGTATACAATCGAGACTATTCAAACCGATTTGTGGAGAAATCGGTTTGCATAAAGTTGACCAGAGGACGAGTATCAAATAATCTAATCCCTTCTGTCTCCTAACTTCTGATCAGCTTTCCCTGTTTGTGGGTCAGCATCAGATGTTCTGCTTCTTAGTGACCAATGAGTTACATGGAAGATAACGAAGCCAATATTGACTTGATAGGGTTCTGGTTAATGGAAGTTTTCTGAACCAATGAAACGAATTTAGTTACTTTTATTTCCTCGTGCAATAATGATACTCAGTATATCTAAGGGTGATCACACAATCGCACAATATCACAAGGAAAGAATGATGAAAATTTATAATTAACCGGCGTAGAAACAAACCCGCGCCGGAAAAATTTAGAAAGCCCCGAGGTGAGATCAGATGGCTTTGGTGTTCTTGTTGAGCTACTTGCGAAATATTTAAGCTATAATGAATATTTTAGCACTGCTTTCAAGTCAACAGTAGTTTTCTCTCGTACTCTGGAACAAAGTGAGACAAATACAAACGCCACGATTAATGAACAAACCTATATCTGAAATAAAAATAACTTCTCATAGTATTCCCTAAGTTTTGTTCCTAGCTTGAATTCAGTTTCCTGAAAACCCACGTCAATGCCTTCTGAATTCTGACAATATATATTATTTCATCTTAATTAAAAATTTCGATTAATTTTTCCCCAACTGACTGATCAATAAGTCCGATCGATGTGAAACGAATACGTATCTGTGACAGATAGCATCGAGCAGAGATACTTCTGACGGACTCTTTGTAATTTGTATTCCCTCTGAAGTAAATAAAAAATTAATCATATCTTTAGGTGTAAAGAAGCTACGACAAGGAAATTTGGGTACATGTGTGATATCAGAAACATCCACACATGCACAAATTTCAGTTTGAATATGTCCGATATCTTATAAGTATGGGAAAATATTTCTCTTAATATTTTTTCAAAATTTTCTAGTGTCCGTTTTTGAATCTTCCAAGTTGATCCGATGGATATCCGAGTTATAAAGGAAACCAATTCAGATGCTGATACAATGCGGGTACAAAATTAGGAGTAAATAATAATCACCCGCTTAATGGAGAGAAGCACACTTCCTGAGTCACTGGATTTACTCTAAGAGTAGATCCAAAAATTATCTTTGGTAGAAAAAATATCTGCAATGTGAATAAAACAATTTTCTACTTGTAACAAAATTATATATTCACAGAGAAGAAGAATAGACAATGTTCGGCACTTGAGAGTTTATATTAACTGAGAAGAGATTTTAAATGTCTACAAAATCCAAGGATTTGAACTTCTTTGCTCAATCTTGGGCACTTCTGGTAATACTAAATAATAAAGAGATCTGACCACCACAGCTTTGCTTCAATCGTCAAGGGTAGATTTCTCAGAATAAGGTGCAGGTATTCTGGATGAGATTTTCATTAACAAATTGTGGCTTGTCGATATACAATTGCTTCACAGATTCACAAATCACAACTTTGTTGTTTTACTTTGGAGAATTGCAGCTGAATAACTCAGATTTACAATAAACTAGGGTGACTAACTGGCCCAACTGGAGAAAAAGTATATGAGAGAGATTATGTTAATCAACGAGGAACTTTTAGAGTTTAGAATGATGTATTCATTGGTGAAAAATAAACTTACTAGTAAAGTAAAACTGACCGGTCTGATGGTCAAACTAGAACTCAACTGAGAGAGGGATCTTGAATAATTGAGAAAAATCGGATGTATCGAAAGTACCTGCTCAGCTCAGGGATTCCCAAAATTCCGTCCGATTGAAAACGCGCCGTGGCCCTAAATTCCCAGAAGTGTCCTTTGTTGCCAGAATATCGCAATAATATGACCATTCAGGTGAAAATTTGCTTCGTCACTAAACAGTATGTTGTTAAAGTTGTTAAATCGCTGCAGCATTTCGTTCGCTAAATTCAGTCAATTGGCATAGTCCGCATCCTTCAATTCTTAAACTAATTGAATTTTATAGGCTTTCAGATGTAAGTCTTTCTTTAAAATCGAATGTAAACACGATTTTTTGACGTTCAACGCTTGGCTTCGCTTTCATATGGAAAAAGACGGTTTTGACGAACCGACGCCTCAAATTCTTCAATTGTTTCGTCAAAGGTGAACTGAACGGGGATAATAATAATAATAATAATAATAATTTATTTATCCCGTAGACAAAATACATTTGTATGGAACATGTCAAAAAAAAAATAAAATGCCATAGTACTGAAACAATCAAATAAAAATTGAAAACCCTACAAAAGATATGCAATACAATGAAGCAAAAGAATATGCACTTTACTCAATGATTGCCTGAAAATATTCATTCAAGTTGTAAAAGCACTTCTCAACCAGCAAAGCTTTGATCTCTTTCTTGAACTTACTGTACTCCAAGACCTTCAATCTATCAGGTAGATGGTTAAAAATTTTTATGCCACTATACAAAGGTGACGTTTGAAATTTAGTGGTTCGGTGCTTTGGAAAACTGAGTGTCTCTCTATGCCTCGTATTATAATCATGAAATTCGGAGCATTTACTTAGTGAGAGAATATTTCTACGTGTGTACAATAAACAGTTGTAGATATAAATACATGGAAAACACATTATTTTATTCGGAATGAAACAGGGCCTACAGGACTCCCTGGGCTTTAAGCAAAAAATTAAACGAATTATCTTCTTCTGGGAAATGAAAACTGCATCACTGAAGGAGGAACCACCCCACAGGACAACGTTATAATTTAGGTGAGCATATGCGAGCGAATAGTACGAGTTAATAAGAGCATCACGTGGCAATACGAGTTTTAATCGTCTCAGAGCGTAAAATGCACTACTTAGTTTCATACATACAAAATCTGCATGATCTCCCCAAATCAGGTTTTTATGCACATGTAAACCAAGAAACTTCGTACAATTCGATGGTTTCAAAATACCGGACTTGAGATTCAAACTGAACCGATGATCAGATTCACGCATTTGGAAATAGACAAGGTCCGTTTTGTTTACATTTAAAATAAGGCAGTTTTTAAAGCACCAATCAGAGAAACACTGGACGGTGAACTCGCAACCAGCCTTGAGTTCGCTCAAATTCCGGGCAGAAATGAGAAAAGATGTGTCATAAGCAAATAGCAATATCTTTATTTTCAATCTCGCTATTAAATGATGCATGATGTAATCTGGCAAGTCGTTTATAAAAATAATAAATAAAAGTGGTCCCAGAACGGATCCTTGGGGTACACCCATCTCAACAGGGTACTGAGTTGAGTGCTGCTGACCTACATTTACCGTTAACCTTCGAGCGCTTATAAAACTTACCATCCAATCAAGAATAACCCCTCGGAAACCCAAATTGAACAACTTGTCTACAATAAAATCAAATTTCAAGCAGTCAAATGCACGGGACTGGTCGAAGAACATCCCGGCTACGCAAACTCCATCATCCAAACAACTATATACAAAATTTACCAACTCACAGGCTGCGGATTCCGTTGATCTACCGATTTGGAAACCGTGCTGACAGGTGGTGACAAAGGAAAATTTATCTAAGTAGTTCAACATACGATCATATACTAGTCGTTCCATTATTTTGGACAATGAGCTCAGTAATGAAATAGGACGATAATTGTCAATGTCGTCAACAGCACCCTTTTTGTGTACAGGAATAACTTCAGCTGTCTTCAGTAGAGAAGGAAATCTACCTGACAGTACCGAGTCATTCATAAGATTAGCCAGATGTTCGGAAATGTAGGGCGACAAAATTTTCAACACTCTGACCGGAATCATATCCAGCCCGCAACTGTTATTATTTTTTATTTTGGGTATAACTGAGGCTATTTCCTCAGCTTCAACCGGAAAGAAAAAGAAATTATTGACGGTCAATGAACGAGTTGTACACGAATGAGACCTATAACCACTGAAATGCCTCTTCTCAACACTCAGTATATTTATCGAGGAAAAATATTCAGCGAATGCATTAGCTACATCTGGTTGGTCAGAGATAATGCTACCATGAACTTTCAACCTAATGTTTTTATCAGATTTAGTGAGACCGGTTTCCTCACGCACCAAGTTCCAAATAGTTTTATTTTTATTACTGGAGAAATCCAAAATATTCTTATAGTAATTCAATTTAGTGGATTTTAATAAAACTTTATAATCCTTTTTAGCCGCTAAATAAATATCTCTAGTTTGTCGACATTCTAAATTTTGAATAACCAATGGAGGTTCTTGAGATCATTACTGGCCTGTCTGATTTCATCAGTGATCCAATCCGTTTTGTGATTAAAAACATTTCTTTGTTTTGATCGGACAAGTAGAATCTAACAAATGCTGTAATATGTTATAGAAATGGCCAAAGCGACTTTCAAAATCGTTTTCATGGTACATACCATCGAAAAATGCAGAAGCGGCCTTCAACGATAGATTCTGCAAGTTATTTTCTGTTAGACATCGGTATGTACGAAAACATGACCAGAGTTTCGAATTTTAACTGTTGGAACTGTATTCTCGTACATCTTGATCCACTTCCTAATGGTATCGTCACTTGGCACATGGCGTGTACGATATTCCTCACGGTAAAGACGTTGAGCAGTCACTATTGATTCACCATAACGATAATACGCAAAATACGCTATGCGTCCCCGGATAATGCTCCATCGTGACTAAAACTACACAAAATTGTAGACGCTCCCCGCTCCTTTTAGACGCCATGTTCCGAACATGGCGCGGAAACAAATACCCGATACCCTTTCTGGACACCTTGTTTAAGCAGCTAACGCAAACTTATTATTTTTCAGAAACATTATCACATCAGCCACTTCACATTTAACTACCAGATGACAGAAAAATGTTGAATTCAATATCAATAGAAGAAGACTGAGAGTTTCCGTAATAAAAGTGGCGAAGCAGTTTTGGTATCTGTTGAGCAGTAGAGTGGTATTACAATGCAAGGCTCCATCAACCAGAAGCCCCATTGTCCATTTTCAGCCAGTAAAGCAATATTTTCAATAGACATACTGTTTTATTTATTATTTGTTTTACAATTGCAAACCTCATAACGTGCTAGATTCAATGGAACTTCGATATATCGTTTTAATAGATATTCCTAATTGTTGAGCATCGAGATTGATCCGCGATCATTAGATCAAAAATTGATTCTGTTGAACTGAAGACTCATAAACTTGATGAGTTAGAGTTTCCTGATTTTAGGAATATATTAAATGTCCAAATATCTCGATTATATTTATCTCATGGCGAAATCCGTTCTGTAATTCGAGATTTATAGGCATTTGAAATTAGCACGCTGAAATATCAGAAGAATGATAAGTCGGATTTGGTTGTACATGTTCGAAGCTAGTTCTGTATATTAAGATCCCATGTAAAAAATCGATGAATTGATGTTTTCTTGTTGTAGAAGTAAGTTACACTGTCATATTTAATGGTTTTTCGTGTTCAGGTGACTGAGGTCGATCCGATACTCTGAATGCTTATACAGGAGGGTTCAAACCGCACCGGAAGGAAAATCTAGGTCTCTAGACCACCAGTTCCGTTAAGGTTATAAATTATCTTGACTCATTTTTATCCTAGTTAATAATACGCCGATGGAGTGTGCTGGACGCACTACTCTTCTTGAGTTCAGTTAGGCTCTAGGAGAAGCAGAAACACCTAATTTATCCCAAACCACAAGCAGGAGTGATTAAAAAAAAACTATATTTATCTATTTAATCATATTTGAAATTTTTTCCCCAACCTATGCTGTTCTCAATATTGGGTAAAATTGTGCGAAAAACCTAAAGTAAAAATTAACTTGAGCAAAAACTCACTATGTGATATAATCTCTCCTCTGTCCCTTGTCCAGTAGTTGATAGATTTAGGAAATGCTTCGCAATGACATTCAAGAACCACTTCTTGGTTCTCGTAAGCTCCAACTAGCTGGTATTCTATCCAAATTGTGGGAGGAACTGAAAACATAATAAGAAGATTTTGAATGTTTGAATAACTAAAAATACAGTCAATAGAATCTTGCTTACTACGGAAGTCGAGAATTTAATTCAGTTTAGTTTTTCCAGGATGTCATCATCTTATTTGAAAAATGTTCTAGTGTATAATAATCAAGTTTGTTAACCTAGTAGGCGTCACCTAACTAACAGGGGAAGCTTTTGAGATCACGCAATGGGTGGTAATTACCAAATTTTGAACGTATGGAGTAACGCGTTATCAGTATTAACAATATAAAGAATATAAATAAGATATAAACGAAATAAGTTTTATTGTTAATAGGTCATTAGTCTCTGAACTATCGTAGATCAATAACGTCAATCGGGAAGAAATTGTGAAGTATAGAGAAATTTGTAGGAATTGAGAAACTCGTGATTAGTATAAACACCAAGTGTTATTATTAATAGGTTATCAGTCTTTGAACTATCGTCGATCAATAACGTCAGTCGGAAAAAAAGTTGTGAAGTATGAAGAAAATCGAATTCCGCGCTCTCATTAAGTTCCTAACAAAGCAAGGAAAATCAGTTCAGACCATAATGGAAGAGATGTCATTCGTTTACGAAGACTATGGTTTAACTTCTTCAAGTAAGGCAGGGACTGACTCACTTAAGATAACCAGCGCGAACGGCGGCCAATTGAGGCGACCACTCAGGTAGTTATTCTGAAAGTGAATACAATTATACAGGAAGATGCCCGTCTGAAGAAACAACAACTCGCAGAAAGGGTTGGAGTATCGAATACAACCATATTTGAAATTTTTCACGATCATCTTGGCATAACAAAAGTGAGTGCAAGATGAGTGTAGACAATGCTCACGCCGCCTCAAAACCAACAACTTATGAATTGTTCTGGTCTGTTTTCGGATATGATGAAGTACTGACTAAGGATGAACCTTGTATTCATCATTCTGAATCCGAAAACAAAATGGACTCTATGCAAAAGGTACAATAAAGGCACACCACCGCTCAAGAAGTTCAAGATGTCACAGAAAGCGGCGAAAATCATGGTAACAGTCTTATGAGATTTTTCCTTGAGATCTGTTAATCGATTACAAAGACAAAGATGTCTTCATAACTGGAGAATACTATAATTCAATTCTAGAGCGGTTGGAAGAAGCCATCAAACAAAATTAAAGGGAAAAATTCACCAAATATCTGCCTTCTACACGACAACGCGCGTGTTCACAGGGACCGCGTTGCAATAGCTGCTATGCAGAAAGTGAATTTTGAAATTTTAGCTCACCCACCAAACAGTCCTGTCCTACCTCCCATCGATTATTATCTATTCCCAGACTTGATGAAAGAACTTCGAAGGAAGAAATTTTCAAAAAATGAAAAAGTGAAAGATGCAGTTTCTACGTATTTTTCAGACAAAGATCAAACATTTTTTCCAAAATGTGGAATATGTTATGTAATGTAAAAGGTTACTGGTGAATATGTTGAAGAGAAAAAATAATTCAGTATTCTAATTTCAGTTTCGTACCCTCTTTGCTCGAACTTAAAAACGTCCCCTCGTAAGTACGCATTTTAGAGCGTCTTTATTCATTTTGTTAAGTAAATGATAGTTTCTTGACTCTGTAGAATCATTTCCAGAAAGATTTTATCGAGTTTCTTCACATACAACATTAGTGTTCTGATCAGAAATTATTTCATATGAATATTATTGGTACTTACATTGAACTATCAACATTATCCGTTTACTTATTGAAGGCGGAACACCATTGGACGCTATACAAAGGTATGGACCCATGTGATCTCGTTTAACTTTGGTTATATTCAGAGTGGGACCCATAGCACTCGCAACTGGAAACAAAATGAAGAATTCAAATCAATTAACGATAAGCGAAGCTCATATTGAATTAAATGAGCCGATAGAAACTATATTTTTTGTGGAGTAGTTATTATTAATAGCTTTCACGAACCATAGGAACGCTGAATGTAGCATATTCGACCATGATTGTTTTTATCTAAATCACCACATCGGTCTATAAATCTGAAGCCTTTGTAAAAAAACAGCATTTTTCTACCCAAATACCTATATATTTATCGATTTAATCTCCTCTTACAATACAACAATTTCAACGTTTCTCTAGCTTTTCGATACCACCGATGTAGAATGATTCATCACGATCTCCAAAATATGCTTCAGATTCGGCAACTGCATCCTCATTTGAGCCAGATCTCTTTCCATGAAGCGTCTTCACGAAGTCGCTGAGGACATATCTGGAGTTGCAATTCGAACATCACATTGACCATTTCAGCTGATGCTTCTGAATTGTGGTAACGTCCGTTTGCTTTTCTCAGCAATTTTGGCCTTAAAGCAATCCAACAAACCACTCTCCAGTTAGGAAGATTTACTATTTCTAATTTCGACAAATAAAGAGACACTTTTCTTAGTTTTTCTAACTAGATACGAAAATTAAAGCATTAAGCAACTTGTGATGAAAGGTAAATTGCATAATTGATTGTGAAAACTGCAGAATCATTTTACGACTGAACTACTTGAACTTTGTACCTATTCGTCATTAAAATAAATGTACTACATATTATGGAGATCAAAAGATTTGTAATTCAGTTAGCTTCGACACATGAATAAAAAATTATTAATGAATATTGATGACAAAACATGGTTTTTTGTGTAGCATTAATTTCGGTATTTTCCATGTAATTTTCTTCAAGATTGTTTGCCGCAATATTGCGTTTTTGTTATTATTTATTGATAAGAATTAAGAAATTATAATCTTTAAACTCTATGAATATCAAAATAGAGGTTGATGCACACGGCAAAAACATATTTAGTTTGATCACAATAAAATAAATTGACAAATTCAACAAAAAAAAATTGATAACTGTGACGTTCACCACTGAATCCACCTATCATATTGGTTCATTCATTCATATTGGCAGATGGTACATGATTCATTCCATGATGAAAACCCTCTATCGGACAGAAAGTGCTCCCTCTGAGTTGTTCTGAAATTTTCTCTGCGGAGCTTGAACCTGTGGCCACGCAATCGATCGCTATTGTTTAAGGTGAAAATTCCTCCCAAATTTGAGCTGAATAAACCATTCAAGGCTCCGTAGGTGATTATAAGGTTACCCGTAGCAGACGTTGTCGTCATTAGAGTTTAATGAAATGAAGTGATATTTATGACGAATAAGCATTAGAATCGATGAATTGATATGTCGGGCCCTCCAGCGAGGGGTAGGAGAGGATTTTAAATTTCTGGAAAAAATAATTTAAAGTCCATCAAAATTCAAAAAAAACGTTGTCGCTACCCAACGACGTTAATAGAGGTTGTTAATTTTGATATTTAGAATATTATATCAATGGAATTGATTTCCTGAGCTTCCGGTGAACGGGCAGAAACTGACTCTGGAAAATTCTACTGAAAAAATTCAAAATTCAATAAATACCAGGAAAAGTGTTGTCGCACCATCTGATAATATTGAGTTGTTGACTTTGATATTTGTAAATACTTTGTTATCAATGGAATTGATCGTCAGACCTGCGGCAGGATTGGACTTTGAAATTTTCAATACCAAAAGTCCAGTTCAAGTCCGATTCAAATAAAGCTTTGTCGCACTATCTGATGTCACGGGAGGTTGTTAATTGTGACATTTAAAATACCTGTTATCAATGGAATTGATTGTCGGGCCTCAGTGAAGGGGCAGGACCGGGACTTCTGAAATTTACCAAAATAATTCAAAGTTCAACAAAATTCGTGCTTGCGTTATCCCACATCATCCGACGCCACTGAGGCCGTTAATCTTGATATTAACAATACATGCTATCAATGGAATTGATTGTCGGGCTTCAGGAACGGCAGGACCGGACTTGAAAATTTCTACCAAACCAAAGTTCAATAGTTATCAAGAGTGTTGTCGCACCATCTGACGCCATTGAAGCCGCTTGATTTGGATAATGCTGAAATTGTTGTCAATGGATTGATTGTCGGGCCCAGAGCTGACTTTGAAAATTTCTCAACTAAAAAAATTCAAAGTTCAACTAAAATTCAAAGATCGTGAGCCATCTGACGTTGCTGAGATGCTAATTTCCGATATTAACAATAGCTTCAGTTATCAATGGAATTGATTAGTCTGGCTCAGATTGACTTTTGAAAACTCTGATAACAGAGTATTCTAAAGTATCGAAAATCAAATGCGTCAACCACACTTCATTCGACGCGTTATTGAGGTTAGCACTTTGATATTTAGAATATTTCTGTTATCAATGAATTGATTACTGGCTCAGGAACGGCAGGACCGGACTTTGAAATTTCTACCAAAAATTCAAAGTCCGGTCCTGCCGTTCCTGAGGCCTGATAAATCAATTCCATTGATAACAGGCATTCTAACATCAAAATTAATGCAACTCAATAGCGCCAGATGGTGATGACAACGCTTTTCTTGATATTTATTGAACTTTGAGTTATTTTTGTTAGAAATTTCTCAAAGTCCGGTCCTTGCCCTTCCTGAGGCCCGACAATCAATTCCATTGATAACAGAGTATTTTTAAATATCGTAAATTAATAACCTCAATAACGTCAGATGGTGCGACAACGCTTTTTCTTGATATTTATTGAACTTTGAATTATTTTTGTTAGAAATTTCAAAGTCCGCAGCTGGTCCTGCCCTTCCTGAGCGCCCGCTGAAGCGACAATCAATTCCATTGGATAACAGAGTATTTTAAATATTTGAATTAACAACCCCAATAGCGTCAGATGGTGCGACAAAGCTTTTTTGAATTTTGTAGAACTTTGAATTTTTTTGCTGAAATTTTCAAGTCCGGTCCTGCTGTTCCCGAGGCCCGACAATCAATTCCATTGATAACAAAGTATTTTTAATATCGAAATCAACAACCTCAATAACGTCGGATGGTGCAACAATGCTTTTTTTGAATTTTGTTGAACTTTGAATACATTTCCTTGGTAGAAATTTTCAAAGTCCGGTCCTGCCGTTCCTGGAGGCCTGACAATCCAATTCCGATTGATAACAGAGTATTTTAATATCAAAATCAACAACCTCAATAACGTCAAATGGTGCGACAACGCTTTTCTTGATATTTATTGAACTTTGAATTATTTTTGATAGAAATTTTCAAAGTCCGGTCCTGCCGTTCCTGAAGCCCGACAATCAATTCCATTAATAACAGTATATTCTAAATATCAAAATTAACAACCTCAATAGCGTGAGATGGTGCGATAACGCTTTTCTTGATATTTATTGATGAACTTTGAATTATTTTTGTAGAAATTTTCTAAAGTCCTCGGTCCTGCACCCTTCCTGAGGCCTCTACAATCAATTCCATTGACAGAGAGTATTGTTAATATCAAAATTAACAACCTCAATAACGTCAGATGGTGCGAAAGCTTTTTTTTTGAATTTTGCTGAACTTTGAATTATTTTTGTAGAAATTTTCAAAGTCCGGTCCTGCTGCACCCTGAGGCCCGACAATCAATTCCATTGACAACAGAGTATTCTTTATATCAAAATTAACAACCTCAATAGCGTCAGATGATGCGACAACGCTTTTCTTGATATTTTTATTGAATTTTGAATAATTTTTGGTAGAAATTAAAGTCCGGTCCTGCCTTCCTGAGGCCTGACAATCAATTCCATTGATAGCAGAGT
The DNA here is from genome assembly GCA_030674115.1 of Micraspis discolor. Lineage (NCBI taxonomy): Eukaryota > Metazoa > Arthropoda > Insecta > Coleoptera > Coccinellidae > Micraspis > Micraspis discolor. The sequence continues at coordinate 620,362 of JARTUT010000451.1, read as the reverse complement.
ATTGTTAATATCAAAATTAACAACCCCAATAACGTCAGATGGTGCGACAACGTTTTTTTTTATTTTATCGGACTTTGAATTTTTGCAGAAATTTTCAAAGTCCGGTCCTGCCAGTTCCTGAGGCCCGACAATCAATTCCATTGATAACAGAGTATTCTAAATATCGAAATTAACAACCTCAATATTGTCAGATGGTGCGACAACGCAGTTTTAATTTTGCTGAATTTTTAATTTTTTTGGTAGAAATTTTCAAAGTCCGGTCCTGCTCCTTCCTGAGGCCCGACAATCAATTCCATTGATAGCAGAGTATTGTTAATATCCAAAATTAACAACCTAAATAACAGATGGTGCGACAAAGCTTTTTGAATTTTGTTGAACTTTGAATTTTTTTGGCAGAAATTTTCAAAGTCCGGTCCTGCCGTTCCTGAGGCCCGACAATCAATTCCATTGATAGCAGAGTATTGTTAATATCAAAATTAACAACCCCAATAACGTCAGATGGTGCGACAAAAAGCTTTTTTGAATTTTGTTGAACTTTGAATTATTTTTGGTAGAAATTTTCAGAGTCCGGTCCTGCTGTTCCTGAGGCCCGACAATCAATTCCATTGATAACAGAGTATTCTTTAATATCAGAATTAACAACCTCAATAACGTCAGATGGTGCGACAAAGCTTTTTTTGAATTCTGTTGAACTTGGAATTTTTTTTTTGTTGGAAATTTTCAAAGTCCGGTCCTGCCGTTCCTGAGGCCCGACAATCAATTCCATTGATAACAGAGTATTTTAAATATCAGCAATTAACAACCTCAATAGCGTCAGATGGTGCGACAACGCATTTTTTGATTTTTATCGGACTTTGAATTATTTTTGGTAGAAATTTTCAAAGTCCGGTTCTGCCCCTTCCTGAGGCCTGACAATCAATTCCATTTATAGCAGAGTATTGTAAATATCAAAATTAACCAACCTCAATAATCGTCAGATGGTGCGACAAAGCTTTTTGAATTTTGTTGAACTTTGAATTATTTTTTGGTAGATAATTTCTCAAAGTCCGGTCCTCACGTTCCTGAGGCCCGACAAACAATTCCATTGATAACAAAGTATTTTTAATATCAAAATCAACAACCTCAATAACGTCAGATGGTGCGGGACAAAGCTTTTCTGAATTTTTGTTGAACTTTTTGAATTATTTTTTGGTAGAAATTTTCAAAGTCCGGTCCTGCCGTTCCTGAGGCCCGACAATCAATTCCATTGATAACAGAGTATTCTAAATATCAGAATTAATAACCCCAATAGCGTCAGATGGTGCGACAAAGCTTTTTTGATATTTGTAGAACTTTGAATTTTTTGGTTGAAATTTTCAAAGTCCGAGTCCTGCCGTTCCTGAGGCCCGACAATCAATTCCATTGATAACAAAGTATTTTTAATATCAAAATCAACAACCTCATTAACGTCGGATGGTGCAACAAAGCTTTTTTTGATCTTGTTGAACTTTGAATTATTTTTGTTAGAAATTTTCAAAGTCCGGTCCTGCCGTTCCTGAGGCCCGACAATCAATCTGATTTGATAACAAAGTATTTTTAATATCAAAATTGCAACAACCTCAATAACGTCAGATGGTGCGACAACGCTTTTCTTGATATTTATTGAACTTCTTGAATTTTTTGCAGAAATTTTCAAGTCCGGGTCCTGCCGTTCCTGAAGCCCGACAATCAATTCCATTAATAACAGTATATTCTAAATATCAAAATTAACAACCTCAATAGCGTCAGATGGTGGGACAACGCTTTTCTTGATATTTATTGAACTTTGAATTATTTTTGTTAGAAATTTTCAAAGTCCGGTCCTGCCCTTCCTGAGGCCCGACAATCAATTCCATTGATAGCAGAGTATTGTTAATATCAAAATTAACAACCTCAATAACGTCAGATGGTGCGACAAAGCTTTTTGAATTTTGGTTGAACTTTGAATTATTTTGGTAGAAATTTTCAAAGTCCGTTCCCGCCGTTCCTGAGGCCCGACAATCAATTCCATTGATAACAGAGTATTCTTTATATCAAATTAACAACCTCAATAAAGGCCAGATGATGCGACAACGCTTTTTCTTGATATTTATTGATTCTTTGAATAATTTTTGTAGAAATTTTTTGAAGTCCGGGAACCCTTCTGAAAATTCCAGAAAATGGGGAAAAAGTCATGATGATTCGTGAGAGCCGTTCAGGATAACTGGGCCGAAGCACACCATAAGGTACATATTCTGGTCGCACGACGCTGTACGCTCTCAAGTAATAGTGCATCACGAACCAGAGACGGAGACCAAACTGGCCCAGCATATTCCAGTATAGGGCGCATATATGTTATATATAGGATTCTGCAGGTGGCCGGATCGCAACGGGAAAAAGATCTACTCAGCAGATAAAGAATCTTCTTCGCCTTGTTAAGAGTATGTAGGATGTGATTAGACCAAGAAAGGTCGTTGGAAACCACTACTCCAAGGTCGCAGTGGGAGCTCTCTGAGGAAATCATGCAGCCACTAATAGTGTACTCGACTGCTGGATTATTCCTTCCCATGTGAACAACAGCGCACTTCTGGAGGTTCATAGGTAAACACCTGTTTGTAGACCAGTCATAAAGGGCATCAAGTACTTGCTGGATAACACCAGAATCGATGAAGGGACTGCCAAATATTTTTGAGTCATCGGCAAAAAGCGCACAATGAGATCGAATAGTTCTCGGCATATCCTAAGTATATGAAAGAAAAGAATTAGACTCAGCTCCGAACCCTGGGGGACCCCACTGAGAACTGGTCTGATGGTTGATAGAGAATTACGTACACGCAAGCGAAAACTACGATCTGAGAGGAATGAACTGATCCACCGAAAAAGGGAACCCTGAATACCCAAATTCTCGAGTTTCAGAAGTAGCAGATCGGACATTGCAGTATATTTTCTTCTACTTTGAAACAGAGTCCAGGAATTATTCACGAAAATGAAAACGATTATAATTTCTCTTTTTTCTGTTACTCAAAATAACAAATTATGGCGAAACTTCCATAGCAACGTAATGTAACATAAATATCTCCGAATTCACTTTACGCTTGTAGGGACATTTTGATACTCTTAATTTCAATTCAATGAATCATATCCTATTCAAAACTAGTGAAAATAATGTGTGGAATACATTAGAAAATAATATTCTTTCTAACTGATTGCACAAATAATTATTCCACCTTACCGTGTTGTCGATTCTGAAAATAAGCTAAATTTCCGTGGCATTTCAGGCGACTGAATAAAAATATTAATAATAAAATAATATAAAATATAACTTACAATTAATATCTCTAAAAACTTCTTCCAACAAAATAGAAAATTCATTTTAAGCTCATTCAAATCAAAGTAGGTTTATTCATGAAATCTGCTCCACACTTTATTGTAAATTTTCAATGCAGCGATTTTCACAACATTGATTGCAGTATCTTTCAATAACAAAAGTTCTAACACACATTTCAGTGAACGCAATCAATATTTGCTGTCTCATTTTCATGCTAAACTGAATGAATACTTCAAATTTTTATTTAAGATCAAACAGGATATCAGGTTCATAGTTTATTAATCCTTCAAGACTTACCGTAGTTATCTATTCCTTGAGGAATCATCTGGCCATCCTCCCTTTTCCACGCTATGGAGGGTTCCGGGGATCCTCGCGCTGAACAGTGTAAACTGACATTAGATCCTTCATCAACTATCAAGTCTGGACTCGTTCTCGTATCGAGTATATCCGGGGACACTGAAAGTTCAATGGAGGGTTCAAGGCGTTGAAGTATAAAGCACAACAAACAGAAGAGAAAGCTTGTTAGTTATTCATCAGGAAACTTGATACCGACTTCCTGACAAAGTGATGGGGTTGAAATGCTGTTGAAGGGACGTTATGGAAGCTTTTCAGGGATTCATAAGTTAATCACAGAATATTTAACAGATCTTTACTGAAATATGTGATGATTATATTTCATTCCCAATAACGTTGTACTTTATAAGTAAAGTCACTGATATTCTAAATTGGAAAAACTGCAAATGTCGTTAGGAAAAACCTTCCTCTCACGTTTCATAGCAAGGTTTATTTTCACGTACAATAGATTCATGGTTAATATATGCAGCGTTGCTCGTTATCATAAATACGATAGAGTGGATATAACTTTAACATTCAGTTTAAATATTGAGTTGAATTTTTGTTGGTGAAATACGACTTTTTAACGTTTAAGGTCATACCAAAATGCCACGTATATAAAACATTTATTATTATTATTTATTTGGTAAAAGTTAAGAAATCTCTAAACTCACAGAATAACAAAATAAAAGTTAAGTCACATGGCTAATAAGAAAACATAATTTGCTCACAATAAAATAAGTTGACAAATTCAATAAAAGAAACAAAAATCAAATTAATAATTGTGACGTTCACCCCTGAATCCACCTGTCATATTGGTTCTTGAATGCATTGACGTTGGAGGCCTCCACAATGGTAGACGGTAAACGATTCCAAGACGAAAACACTCTATTGGATAGAAAGTACTCCCTCTGTGTTGTTCGGAAATTTTCCCTCCTCAGCTTGAATCTATAGCCACGCAATCGTTCGCTATCGTTTAAGGTGAACACTCTTCCCAAGTCTGAGCTGAAAAGTCCATTCAGAGCTCTGTAAGTTATTATAAGGTCCCCTTGAATACTTCTCTCAGAAAATAGGGGAAGATTCATAATGGAGAGCCGTTCAGGATAATTGGGTCGGAGCACACCATAAGGTATCCTGGTCGCACGACGCTGGATGCTCTGGAGTAATTGTGCATCACGAACCAGAGACGGAGACCAGACTGGTCCAGCATATTCCAGTATAGGGCGCACATATGTGGTGTATAGGATTCTGCAGGTGGTCGGATCGCAACGGGAAAATGATCTACTCAGTATATAAAGAATCCTCTTCACCTTGTTGACAGCAAGTAGGATGTGATTAGACCAAGAGAGGTCGTCGGAAACCACTACTCCAAGGTCGCAGTGGGAGCTCTCTGAGGAAATCGCGCAGCCACCAAGAGTGTACTCGACTGCTGGATTATTTCTTCCCATGTAAACAACAGCGCACTTCTGGAGGTTCATAGGTAAACACCTGTTTGTAGATCAGTCATAAAGGGCATCAAGGTCTTGCTAACACCAGGATCGGTGAGGGGACTGCCAAATATTTTCGAATCATCGGCGAAAAGTGAACAATGGGATCGAATAGTTCTCGGTATATCCGAAGTGTATAAAAGAAAACGAATTGGACCCAGCACCGAACCCTGGGGGACCCCACTAAGAACCAGTCTGCTGGCCGATAGAGAATCACCTGCACGCACTCGAAAGCTACGATCCGAGAGGAATGAACTGATCCACCGAAGACGTGGACCACGAATACCCAAATTCTCGAATTTCAGAAGTAGGCGCCTATGTGGAACACGATCGAAAGCACGAGAAAAATCGAGGTAGACTACGTCAACAGGAATACATTTGTCCAGCATCACTCATCAAGACACAACAAAAGGTTGGTCAACACAGAACGGCCAGGCAAGAAACCATGCTGTTCCCTTGGGATTAAGTTGTTCTGAAGAGCGAATTGAGTGACTCTTTCCAGGATTATTCTCTCGCATATTTTTGCTGCAATCGGTACCAGGCTGATAGGACGGTAATTTCTGGCGTCCAACTTTTCCCCCGATTTAAATATGGAAGTTATAAGCGCCATTTTCCAACAATTGGGTAGTGTATGGGAAGAGAAAGATTTCTAATAATAATAATAATAATAGTAATAATCTTTATTCTATGGTATGTACACACATAAAAGGAACAGTGTCAAAAAAAAAGAAAAAAAAATCACCTCAAATAATCATGTAAAGAATATGGTTCCAAATCAACCAAGTATTCCTTGACATCTTTCTTGAAAATCTAAATATTATTTAATAGCTTAATCCTATTAGGTAGATTATTATATAATTCAATGCACATATAAGATGGGTGTCTTTCAGATAATGACAACCTATGTACAGGGTAATGTAAGTTCTGAGCTCTTGAATCATAATTACTTCTACTTGTATGGAGCGAAAACATAACTCTATTTTTAAAGAAAACCATCAAACATTCAAATACATAAATACCAAAAACATTTTATTTTCCCTAAACTTTCCCCTACACGATTGAATACAAGTCATCTTGAAGATGTATCTTATAACCCTCTTTTGTAAAACAAACAACCTACTAACATCTGAGCTCGATCCCCAAAATATTATACCATATCTCAAAAGGCATTCAAAATTGGCAAAATATATAGTTTTCAAGTTATTTAGACTCAAGTAATTTGACATCGTTCTTATAGCAAATCCGACACGACATAACCTCCCGGAAAGGTAATCAATATGATATGACCATTTCAGGAAGCTATCCAGATATATCCCCAGAAATTTAACAGATTCTTCTATATTGATGTTTCAATCAGGTAGTTTCAAAACACTTTCCTTAAATTTTTGTGATCTATTTGAGCTAAATAATACTGCTGTTGTTTTGCTTTCATTCATAATTAATTTATTTTTCTCGAACCACATTTTCAATTGATCGTAGATTGAAACGGCCTTGGCTTTAATTTCACTGAAATCACCTCCTCCTATCATCAAGTTCGTGTCATCGACAAAAGATGTTAATAATTTTATGATTTCCTTAATAATGTCACATATATATATAATGTCATTTCATGATTTCCTGAATAATGTCACATATATCAATGATGAAAATAATGAATAGGATGGGACCCAAAACACTTCCCTGAGGAACCACAAAATCACATTCAATTAAATCTGATTTTACAGTTTTACCATTTTTAACGATAGCAACCCTCTACAAACGCCCGGAAAGATATGAAGCTATCCATTATTTCGCTTTACCTCTAATTCTCAGTTTCTCAAGTTTAATCAACAAATAAGGTCTGCATAGACAGTCATAAGCACTCGCCAGATCAATGAACAAACCTAAGCCAAGTTTATCATCCTCCAGTAGCGCTATAACCCTCTCCGTAAACTGATATAACGCAGTTTGAACCGATCTACCCTCCAGATAGCCATGCTGGGAATCATTGAATAAATTACACTCATTCATGAAATTTAAGAGCCTCCAACACATTACATGTTCAAATATTTTGAAAAAACTGGACAAAATACTGATGGGCCTGTAGCTTTCGAAAGAAGTTTCATTCCCTTTTTTATAAATGGGTTTTATTAATGCCAGTTTCAAATGTTTTGGAACTATTCCAAATTTTAAAGAATTGTTCACCATGTACGAAATAACATATTTCATCTCATCAGCACAACTTTTCATAATATTAACAGGTATTCCGTCATCTCCACCACAGTATTCATTCTTTATTTTTCTCATTATTTCAACTATTTCATCAGGAGTAGTTGGCTGCAAATCAATTGAACTAGGGTTACCTCATAAACTACAAGAGAAAATCCTATTATCCAAACCATTCAACATATTAGGGATTTTTTCAACTAAAAAATTATTATATCTTTCAGCCACATCCACTAGACCTTCACTAAAAATATTGTTTTTATTCTTATGCTCCCTACCTCTAATATCATCACAAATAGACCACATTGTTCTACTTTTGTTGTCAGATGACTGGATTATTATATTATAATAATTTGCTCTAGCAGCAGTTAGAAGTTTGTTATAATTTTATTTTCAGAATCATATAAGGCTTTGTAAGAACTATCACATGATTTCGAAGTGAGCAAAATGTCTAGCTTTGATTTACTATCCCTGACTTCCTTGGTATCATAAAAGTTTTTCGATTTCTATTTTCTTAGTTCACACAATTTCAATGGAAAATGTTTCTCAAATATACAACAAAAAGATGGCATAAAACATTCCCAGTGTAAATCAACATCTGACTCATTAATAGAAAATACTGACTGCCAGCCCTCCTGTTGCAGATCACTTCGGAAGTTAATTTTTCCTTCATCACTATAAAACCTACGATAGACAGAGTTATTATGTTTAGTTTGCTCCATAACTATATTGAAACTTATTTTTTGGGCAAAATGATCTGAAACAGTGGTATTGAGCACTTCAGCATCCACATCAAAATTCACAAATATATTATCTAAGCAACTACTTGTATTATGTGTAACCCTGGTAGGTACACTGATTGTGGGAAAAAGTTGAAATAAACTTAATAATGTAAGAAATTCAGATCTTTTACTTGTGTTGACTAAAAGCTCAATATTAAAGTCCCCGGCAAAAATAATATTTTTATTCTCCTCAGCCACTATTGTTAAAACCTTCTCCAGTTGAACCAGAAACACATCCATATCACAACCCACACTGCATGGCCTGTACACTACTAGCACAATAAAACTTTCACTTCCTAAACATAACTCAGCAGCAGCACACTCGAACTGTCCAACGACAGAAAAATCTTGCAACTTCTTCCTTCTCCTACAATTGACATCTTTGTGGATGTATATTGCCGCACCACCATGTTTACCTTTGGGCCTGCATACATGTGAGATTAGATTGAAATTATTGAACTTTTGTACTATTTCATCTTCACTTTGCCAGTGTTCTGTTACACAAATAATATTACAGTTTTGTTGCGTTGAAAGAAAATGCTGAAAAGAGTCGACACTATTACCCATGGACTGCAAATTTTGATGGACAATACAATTATATTTTTTCTTGGTGCAATTCAGATTGGTTCTGATTATCCTAGGTTCATCAAATCGTACCTGGGCTTGCAAATTTATAAAAAATCCGCCGCAGCACAATTTTTTCTGTGAACATGCATGTTAAATCTTTTGATAACAACATTTTCAGGCCAGAATTCAGAAATATAAAACTCATCTTTTCTTTCAATTGGTATCTTCACTAGGAAAGACTTAAGGTCACCCTTCTTCTTTTCAAACTGTAACTGTTTAATTTCCATTATTTCCTTTTCGAAACCTGGTTTCCCTCTTATGTATTTTTCAATGATTTGTTCCGTAACATGAGCCTTTACACGACCTATAAAAAAGCATGTTTTTCTTTCTTGACCCAGAAAACCTGTCTCTGAATCACCCTCACCAATTTTATTTGTTCCGAGCCTAGCTGGCCTGAAATTTCTTCTTTTTCTGCTCTGTACAGTTTTCAATTCTCCTTCATTTCGCACGGTTGGCTGAATATGCGATATGTTGGGAACTGAAACTGTATGTTTTTCATTAGCGGTGTTTATGTTTATATTATTTATTATGTCATCACTGTCATTTTCACCAAGACTGATGACTTCCATCTTTCTTTCTTTGCGCAGCTTACAAAAGGTGCACCACAGAATTTTTGTTTACCGTATTATCCGGACAGGAAACATTTGTTACTGCTCAGTTTGGACTCAAAATTACGTTTAGCCCTTCTAATTACATCTGACACGTAATTGGAGTAGTCTCTGTGCTCTTGGTAAGTATGGTCGGATTTATTGCGCATATATCTCTGCCAAATAGACTTCTTATGTCTGATCATCTTGAGGATAGTATGGTCGATCCAAGGTTTGGCAGGAACACAAACAACGGACTTTGTCTCGGAGCAATCATCAATCAAAGCTTTGACTGTGTCTAGAAAGATGTTCCACATTTCATTAACGTCAGCCGCAGGCGAGAGAACCCTGTCTCAATCCAAGTCTTGAGCCTCCAGGAGGAGGTTGAAATTTGTTGACTTGATCTTTTTGGCATGTTTGGAACCTGGTGAACTCAGTGATAGGTGTATCTTGGATGAGAGGGTGACGTGGTCTGACTTACCGAACGGAGGCAAACAGTGAAGTTGCGATACAAGGTCCTGATTGTTGACAAGAATTAGATCAAGAAGCGATGGGGTTTGGTTAATTCGAAATCTGGTGGGTTGAGTAACCAACTGAAAGAAGTTGGTATCGCGGAACATATCGACGTATGGCCCAGAGGATGAACTACACCGATATCTGCCCGACAATGGCCACCGTACGTCCGGTAAGTTGAAGTCTTCACACAAAAAGACAATATCGCTCGAAGAGGAGAGCTCGGCAAGAGATTCACAGAAGTGAGAGTCATGCACACATTCACGGGGTCTGTAAATGCAACCAATTGTCAACACAGTAGAGTATTTACTCGAAACTGTGATAAATATATTGTCAATACCTGGGTAATCAAAAGAGAATGAATCCAAATTGAAATCTCTGTTTATGTCCTGGCTGCAGTAGACACAAACCCCTGCATAACCAATGGTAGTTGTGCTGTCACTGCGAAAAATAGTATAACCAGGTATTGTGACGGTTACATCGTCAACACTAGGCTGTAACCATGTTTCTGAGATCAGTATAAATTTAGGGTGGTAGTCTTTAACAAACGATTGGAGTTCGAGTAGTTTGGAGTGCAGTGATTGTATGTTGGTGTATACAATGGTCCATTCAGTGAGTGCAGAATTCAGTTTTTTTGGGATTTTCCATCGGGTTTTACTATAGTGGGAACATCCCTCACAAACTGTATGTCTATGTTAGTCTCTCCAGCATCTCTACTACGCTTGAGTTGGTCCCTTAGCAAGTTGAGTTCAGACAATTGTTTAGGCGTTTTATCGACAGATATGGAGATTTTGCTGTAGGATCGGTTGCTGAGCACCACCCTCCAGTTGCGCAGAATTTTTTGGACCACTATCGGGTTGGAAAAGGTAACCTTGATTGGTCGGGGCTTGGACCCACCAACTTTGCCAAGACGTCCATAATCATTTATTTCAAGTATGAAGACAATGTTGATTTTAGGTATTGAATCAACTGTGATTCAAAATATATCTGAATTGTTGTTATTCGAGTTTCAGTATGATGTGGTTTTAGCAAAGGAAATCTTTATTCTCAGAAAAGCTCAACTTTAATTTTAAACGGGCCTGGAATATTGTTGGAACTTAAACAATTAGAATCATTCTTTTCCATATAATATAATATATATAATTTTGGAATACTGAGAATATTTACTGATCTCATCTGTTCTTCATGGAAGCATTATTTTTCTGTCAGATAAATGAGATTCGGATAAGAAAAAACTAATTATTTTTATTGGAGACATTAATCATTATTTTTGATCAGTGGATAATTTGAGAACTTTCCAAGAAGACCATTATTTCTTGACATTAAATGACTGGCAATTAAACATAGTTCCGGCAATCCTCTATAGCAATGAAATAGTTGTACTACAAAAAAAAAATTAATTTACCATAAAATATAAAAATTTAGAAAGCACTGACGTGAGGTCAGATTGCTTTGGCGCTCTTGTTGACCTACTTGCGAGTAAATATTCAAACCTTAACAAATCTATAAGCTCTCTGATCGAGTGAACAATAATCTTTTTCCATACTATGGGACAATGTGATGTAAATATGAAAGCCTAATGAATAAACAAACCTTTATCTCAATTTGAAAATAACTACTCATAATTTTCACCAAATTTTCTTCTATACTTCTCCTAAAAACTTACGTCATTGCTTTTCTGAGTTTTGAGAACGCTATCAAATTCTTTCTCTATGATAAAAAATTTTTGATTAATATTACGTCTGTGCTTTTCTGAATTTTGACAACGTCATCGACATCGAATTCTACCTCTATGAATTCTATGAAAATTTTGATTGATATTACGCCAACTGACACTGATATCTAGGTCCGCAAGTTGTCAAACGAATATCGATCTGTGATGGCAAATCTTTCAATGACAAAGCTCGGACTTCATGACATATCTATTTTTCTCTTGAGTAAATGAAAAAATGATCATATCTTCAGAAGAGGGAAAGCTACGACAATGAAATTTGAGGATGAGTAAGATATCGGTAACCTCAATTAATATACGGATTTTTATTTGGATCTAAATGAAGTCTTAGGAGATATTGAGTATTGAAAACATTTTTTTGGGAATTTTTAAAATTTTCTAGCGTGACGATTTCTGCGAAATTTTGCAAGCCGTTTCGTTTCAGCGTCCTCAATAACATTTCAAGTATCAACTTGATCGGATGGATATTCTATTAGTTATTGAGGAAACAAAATTCCAGATGCTAACAGATAACTACTGAACCATTCGACGGATTTGTCCCAATAACGAACTTGACCGAGATATTTGGACAATTAACCTATTCTAAAAATATGAAAACTCTAGCTGATTCCTTTTGGATACTAGAGAGGATACGGCCGGCCGGCCGGCCGGACAGACTCAACTTTCCCCACGGATTCTTCATCAGGAGTCGAACCCAATCGATTGAGACCATTTTCGGCTAGATATTCCAAAATTACAGACATTCGGGCAAAATGATAGGCACTCTGTTCGGGTGAACAAGAGCGCCAAAAATGAAATATCTCAGAATAAAATCATTTTATAATTCCCTTTTTGTGTTGGATCAATGTGGAATTATTGTGCCTCCTCCTCGTAAATCTCAATCAATCCTTGGTTCCGTATGCAATCCTTTCGTCAGTTTCTTGAAAGCCACTGAGACAATGCACAAACCTCAATAAATGTCCTTAAAATACGTGTCTAAAAAATGAAATTATAAAATAAATTAGTTGCATTGGCTTGGTGTTACTCGAATGAAAGGCTTTTTTTCTCTCCTCGTTAAATAAAACATGAGGGTTTTATCCACCTCCAGTATGAAGAACTCGAAAAACATCTTTGTGTGAAATTGTATCATTGAGCGTTCATTGAAAACAGGACGTTCGAATTAGCCGATGACTGGCTCGGTTGATCTATCTATCTGAGAATTATATTAACAATCGTTTTGAGGAAAATATACCAATACAACGGCAAAATATGTATCATGTATAAGAAACAGTGGAAGGTACTTACCAATATATATTTCCATAAGAAGATCAACTAGCACAAATTACCCATTACAAAATATGTGAATCTGACGAATATCAAAAGGAGCGGAAGTCAACTGATTGGTGGCACGCAATTGTTTTTACCCTATGCTAACTGCTTATCGTACACCGTTACCGGGAAAAATAAATTACAGAAATTCGATGAGTTTCTATTAGAAGGATACATATTCAAGCAGAGACAATGTATGCTACAAATATGTATACGAGTAATGATAATTATGGATTTCATATATTGGACGAATATTCTATTTTAAATGAGGTATGTAGAAAAAGCAATGAACAAAAAGAGGTACGATATTTTTGGTGGCCAGAATAACGGCAATGAAAGTTTCCCAGTCGTTCTATCACTACTACTATCACAGTATAGGGACCACAGAGTAGTCGCACTCGGCGGTTTTTCTTACACATTTTCGGCCACACGCATATTTCAGTAGGCAGAAAATCAGAGTTAGCTATGGATATATTATATTATAATATTATATGACTACTTTTATTTTTATATTATTATATTTATATATTATTATATTTTATCATATTATATTATGATATATATACAGGGTGAGTCTTTGACCACTGCGTTAATTTTAACCATAGATTCTTGACGTCAAAAGAAACATTTTCTTCCTATAATATTTTTCCAAATTTGGCCCCGTTCAAAAGATATAGGGTGTTGAAATTTCATTAAAAAATTGTATTTTCACCTGTAATATTTAAACGACAATATCAATTGAAATGATCTCTTGTTGAATGTTTTTGATAACAGTCATGCATATTTTGGCATCATTAGATTTATTCCATTTCTTGTGGGTTTCTCACTACTACTCTACAGATTGGTTAAATTGCATGAAAAACAAATACAAACTAAAGGTCCGTATCTCGTACCTCCTGGAATCATTATATCATCATATTTTGGCAGATAAAATCATTCCTCATCTTTTCTCTTGAATTGCACCATTCTTGAGATATTTGAAGTTGAAAGGAATTGAATCGATATAATTTTGTTCAAATTTTCTGATTTTCCCAAATCCAACTCTATGCTGAAATGTTTCAAAAATCAGATTTGTTCAATGTTGCCATATTTTATGTCTTTATTAAATATTTCTACAAAAGGTTGGGGAAATCTCTCCAGTCTATGGTTCCACCACTAACACTATGGATGAAATTAACCACTGAACAATTTTTGTCTTACATTCACCACAAAATCTAAATTGCCATTTGCTATATTCATTGTTAATGATGTCTAGCACCTTGTTTAATATTTAATCCAGAGTAATATTCCATAATAAATAGAGAAAAAGTTTTTCATCACTCACATAGGTACTTCGGTATATTGTCGTAATAAGCGTTGAAATAGGTAAGGTATTTTCTGTCAGGACCTGTTAAATTGAAGACTTGTCTTTATGAAGAGCTGGTTCTTTATAGCTTCAGACTTTCAGGGTTCATCAAATTATATCTATTCTAACATAGGAATGCTTCAAATTAAGCTCAAATGAGTTTTAAAAACTTACAACCCAGTCTCCTAGATTTGTTTTGTATTTTTATTATCTTTATTTCATACACCAATACAACCTGGTTCACAAACTTAGGAGATAATAGAATTTGACTTAGTTTTAATATTTCTGAATGTTTGTTATGATGCATGGTTAATTAAAATTCAATCAATAATGAAACTGGAAGCTATAAGCTCATAAACAAGAAAGATTAGAATAGAATGCATTTTCTGACCATAATCATTTCATACTGAATTAAATAATTTCAAACAATCGATATTATCCTTCCTATATTTTCCACATTTTTCTGAAAGATAGCTACAAATAACTGTTGACAGTTTCAAGCAGAATCAAAACAACAAGGAACCACAGAACACTTTTTTATTGGGAACTCCCCACCACAGAGGCGTTATAATATTTTAATGTGATAATAATTCACTCTAGTTATTCTGAGGAAAATTATAACTAAAGATCAGTAATGGTTATGGATATTATCTTTCATTTAAAAAAACATGGCGATAATTAATTTTTTCTCTCCTGGGGTTTGGTAATAAATTAATATTCTATGGTAAGGTATTAAAATTTGACATAATCTATGAATAACCGTTATTCAATATTTATGTTCTTGTTTACGTAATTAAAACAGATACTCTGATTATAAAAACCAATAATTTACGCATGTTCAGTAATCAGTTATTATAGTGTAAATAGAATAGATTCATACTAATGATTTAAGAAATTTTTTTTTATTAAAGAACACCTAGTTGATTTTTCAAAATCAAATTTAGGTGACCAAATACAAGCAAGTATAATTGCACACTTAAATCTGGAAATACTTGTAATCTATCCAGGTAAATTGTTATTGGGTCAGTACAGAAAATAATCATCAAGCAAAGTAACATCACTTTAAAATAATTATTCGTAGTGACATCATTCATTGTTGTTGAAGATTTAGAAAAAAATTTTCATATTTTTAACAGTATGATATCAAGAGATCTCAAATACCTGTTCACTGGTCTCTGTCAAGGAGAAGAAACTTCAGAAATATCAGTGTTTGGAAAATCATAGATGATTTCTTCTGGCTTTGAGTGAAAAAAAGCACAGTGCGAACCTCTTGCCTTGGAAGTTTTCATAGAAATGATGGTTTTCATGATTTGGAAGAAGAAAATTACAAATGTATGATGATAACATCCAATAATTCTGAGGTTTTTTTGGAATTTCTCACTAGAAAGGGATGGTTTATAATCTTGAAGTAGAAAGAAATTATAGTAGAACAACATAAATTAGTATTTTGTATCTTCCTTCTGGATATGGACCTCATCGGATGAAACATGAGTGAGTGAATCATTTTGTAGAAATAAAATAATGTTTTTAATAATTCAGATTCAATAGTGGATGCTGTGGAAGATATTTTCTATTCAAACTAAACTGGACCACAGAGGAGTATTTGTCCAATGTGAAAACTTAAAATGCTTATAACTTTTTAACGCAGCTGAATATGGAAAAACCGTAATGGAAAAAGTGTTTCTTTTGATCTCAAGAACCTATGGTTAAAATTAACGCAATGGTCAAAGACTCACCCTGTATATATAATTTCAAAATATTTTTTCTGATCTATGATCATATTGAATCCATGATCTGTGGCCAAATTTATAAATAACCCAACCTAATTATAACCAAAATATTTCAATGTTTCCTTCCAATATGAATTATGGTTTTCCCATTGATGATTATTTGAAATTATGAAACATGGTTGTATTCGAAATATTCATGACAAGTGATTATCATATTTAACCTCAATTCTGATCAGTAAATCTCGTAAAATAGCAATTCGAATTCAAATTCATCCAAGAACATTGTTTCCGCTACAATATCATTTCCGGCTGCTTATTGAAATATGCGCGTGGCCGCCAGGGTGTAAAGGATTCAGTTCAAAATCTTTTGAGTGCGACTTCTGTATGGTCTCTATACTGTGCTACTATTCAAGGTAAAATATTTACAGAGAAAATACTCTGAAATATATTTCATGTAGAAGAAGACCTTCTTATTTACCGATCTCTTATACAATTCAACCCGTCCTGCAAATTTCCATTGAGCTTGTAAAATACTTATTAATGAATGAATGTCCTTCACCAGTTATTTCAACCTTCGAACTTTAATAGAAATACTATTATCTATCATTCTTCATAAAATGTTAAAATTTATCCACTCTCTCCAATTAAACGACGAATAAGCTATCTGAGGAAATATTTTATAAAATAAATATTGAAAGCGTATTGAGTAAATGTTTTTACGTTCCTTCATCAAAATAAAGAGAGCAAAGGAAGTAAGTGTGATTTGTTTAGTCTAGATAGAAGCAAAGTTGTGTACAATGTTTAGTGAGTTAAGGATAATTCATCAAATTCAAAAAATGTGGCGTTGAATAGAGGTCGCTCGAATGTAGTGTTGATCAATAGTTACCTTTGAACGTTTATATAATTTTGAGTTATTCTTGTTGAATCAATGTTAGGGGAACCCAATGAGGATACGTTTTACAATGGTTTGATAAAGTAACCGTGTACTGCGGAAAGTCAGCAGTTGGTTGAATTTGGGTTTAGAGGGTTGAATAAACTTCCGATACCATTAACAAATATTTAGTGAACGTTTGAGTGTTTACTGGGTTATACCTAGTTCCACACAGCTGTGGAATCATCTTGAAAAATTTCTTTTGAAATAAGTTTTGTTGTTTCGAATACATCGAAAGAAAAATTTTTTGACGAGAAACCGAAATTAGAAATCTAAGAAAGCTCACTTTACCTAAAATTTCCTTACCGACAACATCTAGATATCCTACTTGGCTCTTCATTGGATCAGTGTTAATCTGACACATATACCAGCCCTTGTCACTTTCCTTGACTTCTTTGATGTGGAGATACCAAGTTTTCTGCTCACTGTGTGTCACACCAATCCGATGATTTTTCGTGATCACGTGTCCTTGAATGGTGAGTATTGTTTGAGTATCAACCCGAAGCCAGGCCACCTGTAAAAATATCGTGGTTTAGACATTTTCCCTATGTTTATCACTTAAACGAAACCGTCATGAAGATATCCATATCAAAAATGGTTAATGTGGATAGTGTCTAAGGAATTGATCGTTGATTCAATTTTCAGACATGAGTTTCAAGGTATGAGTTTGGATATAAAGAGAGGAATGGAATATGGGAGCCGTGAAATTTTCACAACTTCACAAGAAGAATAGAACTAAATGCTATGAAATCTTGCACGTCAGGAAATGGAGAATTCTGCTGCAAATCTAATGTTGAGTGAGACTTGACAATTTGAATCTGATTGAGAAAACATTAGTATTTTCCTGACGATACCGTAGAGTAAGTTTCTATAAACCAGCTGCCTTGTTCCAACAGTTGGAAAAACTTTTGTACTTTTCTTTGCCCCAGATTGAATTTATTTGTTCATTTGATTCATATTTATATGTAAAGATCCGTTAATTTGTTTTTTCGGAACCTATAATTCAATTCATGCTAGTAGTGTAAGAGGGGAGGCTCTGCGACTGAGGATAGTCTATACCATCCGGAGTACCAAGAAATGGAAGGTTCTTCAGATGGCTGATCTGAAGAATTGGTCAATGAGCAAAAGGTGAAGAAGTGTACTTTGTCAGTGAAAAGATTGATGGGTTTTTGTCACACAATTTACACATAGTGTACTGAAGAACAAAAAAGTATATTTTCATTCTCAACATTACAACTTAGAAAACTACACAAAATTAATCAAACCATGAAATAGAATACCATACATGTTTCGTGAATTGCTTTTTGCGCTCCTTTACCAGGTATTCATATTCAGTTGAAATTAAATAATTGGAATAATTCTTGGTATAATAGTTACTGCGCCATCTGTTGAAAATAAACATCTTATAATGGCCATTTTGAAGTGAGTCAGTGTTCAAATGACAATATCAAAATTAGCAACGAGTTATTTTCTTCTTAACCAAATAGGTGAATTTTAGTAGAATGCAAAATTAATGAATACTAATAATAATAATAATTTATTAATCCAGTTTGACATGAGAATGTATAGGACAGGTCAGCGGTACATCAGAAAAGAAAAGAAAAATTACACAGTAATATAATATTGATATCATTTAGGTACTCATTGATACTATAATGAGCCTTTTTCATTGAGAAACCCCTCACCTTGGATGACTAATGATTGAATAGCTTGATTCCGCTATATGAGATGGATGATTGGGATTTTGTGGGTCTATGTAATGGAATAGACAAGGTATCAGTATTTCTGGTGAAATAATTATGAAAACTAGAAAGTATGTCAAATCTATTATGTGTTTTTTTTTCATGTCCATTAAGGCATTATATATATATTTATATATATACACAAGGTGCAGTAAGTGTATTATGAGCCACAAACACAGGCCGACTAGAGGTACGGGGATGAAGGCCAAATATTAATCATATTATACGTTTTTGAGATATTAAAACTCTATCAAAATCAAGTGAGTTACCCCAAAGGACTATACCAGGGGTTCCCAATCTTTTGTATCCCGCGGCGCAGTTACAAGTTTAATATTTTTTCACGGCGCCCTGTTGTAGTTATCTATTTGAGGAAAATTGTCGAAAGAAATAGGTACCTACAATAATAGTAGTTAGGTTAGGTTGATCGTAGCGAAAATTAAAACACCACAATATAAAATAGACTTTTTTATTATAAAGGAATTTGAACGGAAAACAACAAGAAAGACTTAAGAAAAAACAAAAATTAAGTACGACATTTACTCAGTCAAATCAATGTGAAGGGTGAGCTTGGTGATCTCCGCACAGTTTTTCAAAGCGGGGAATAAGACTTGACACTGCTACTCTCATTTCTTGCTCCACATTGATCTTTGAGCGATATTTATTCTTTATCGCAGCTACAGCTGAAAATCCAGCTTCACATAGATAAGATGTTGCAAATGGAATGAAAATGTTTAGTGTTTTGCAAGTCAAATTTGGATACTCATTTTGAATTGATAGCCAAAACTCCACCAAATCGACACTCGCGAATCTAGTTTTTAGGCTGCTGTCGCAAGAGAGTTCAATGAGACTCTCTTCATCTTGTGATGTAAATCCTTGTGGACTTTGTGCATGGAAAGGGTTTTGGATCCACGCAAATTTTTCAACATCATCATCTGCACAGTACTTCGAAAAGTATTCGGTGAGCTTCGCTAGGTGTTCCGTGAAAAGGGCTATCAGGTCTTGTGAAACAACCAGTTCATTGGATGCCGCATAATTATACAATTGCGGGAAGCAATCTTGACCGCCGCCTTCTTTCAACTTTGTTATCCACAACTGCAGTTTCTTTCTAAACGCCGCAATCTTCTCCGAAAGCTTCAGAATGTGCGTGTTGTTGCCTTGCAAAGACAGATTTAAATTGTTTAATTTCTCAAACACATCGCATGCTAGCTTTAGCAAACAATCAGATTCAGTAAAATATTTGGCATTTTCTTGACGTTCTTGCTGTAAAAAAATGCAAATTTCTTCGCGTAATTCAAACACACGAAATAAAACATTTCCACGTGAAAGCCATCGTGAATTACAGTAGTACAGCAGAGCTGTATGTTCAGCTCCCATATTTATGCATCGTTTTTTAAAAAGTCTGGCGTTTAGAGGCCTAGTTTTTATGTAGTTTACCGAACTAATTACACATTCCAGTACTTGGTTCAGTTCAGAGCTCATGGCTTTTGATGCAAGAGCTTCCCTATGGATGATGCAATGGGTCCACATAGCATTCGGTGCTTTTTACGAATAAGCGTTTGTAATCCCCATACTTGCCAGACATCGATCGAGCACCATCAGTAGATACACCGATACACTTTTTCCAATCCAAACAATTTTTTGTAAAAAACTTGTCTAAAATTTCATACAAGTCTTGGGCTTTCGCACATACCGTAATGCTTTTGCAGAATAAAAGG